>CM038214.1:301241393-301458200 GCA_021442155.1 Cymbidium sinense | reverse complement strand
ACATTATATTATATTATAATATATGATGTTATATTATACTTTACTATAATATAATATATTGTCTAACATTACACCTCATTAGAATCACTTAAAAAAATAAATAACAAATTTTCTCAAAATATAAATAATGTTCATTTTGAATGTAAAATTTTATTTTTCTATTAGAAATGGTGCAAAATAGCATAATTTTGGTGTTGCTTCTTGGTGTGTGCCATGAATTTGGTCGAATTGTTCCATCTCAACCTTCAAATTAACATTTTTGTTAGTTTTCACCATTGTATTATAACAAAAGTAAAACATACTAAAATGTACAATAACATTAAGTAACACACCAACACATTCATATATATGTGAAGTTTTATTTTTATGTACATTATATTTTAATATGCTTTCATATAATATATTATCTTACATTATACCTTAAAATGAATAACTTTATGCAAAAAATTTATAAAATTTGGTTGAAAAATGAACATTAATTTTGGATGCAAAATTCCATTCTTTCGATTAAATGACACACCATAGCACACCCCCAATGATGTTCCCTAAAGAATACTTTAAATTTGGCCAAATCCCATCATCTCAGCCTAAAAATTAGTATTTTTATGAATTATACTAGTGCAAACTCTATTACATCATACTATAACAAAAAAATATGCTAAACAACAAGTAGTACACAATAGTATGCTATAATGCATGATGCTACTCTATGTTATAGGATCCTATATTATAATACACTATAACATATTATATTATACTATATTGCATATCACATCACAAGGGATTTCTTAAGATAAAATAATCTTAAATTAACAACATAAAAACTATATATATATTTTATATACTTACATATTTTAAATTGAAATAATATATTATCTTTATTATGAATTTGGCCAAATTTCACCATTTTAAAGTCTAAGTCAACATTTTTTAAATAATGCTAAACGCATGATTATAAAATACTAAAAGAATAAAATGTGCATATATATTATGATATATGTTATACTACTACAACATATAATATTTATTTTAAAAATAAAATCTTACTTTTAGATTAGAGCACACCTTTGGTACCAATTCCCACTTCAAATTTAACAAATTTCATCATTTGATTTATTAAATCAATATATGATTTATATTAATATAGACTATAGGAAAAATATATATATAAAACATTTCAAAGCATCATATAACATAAAAAACACATCACTACATGCTCAAATATATGATGCTTCATTATACTATAATACATGGTATATTACAATATGATTTAGTATTCAAATCTCTGATAACTGAAAGTCTATTGAAACATTTTCTTTAGCTACAATAACTATGTTAGATTAGGTAATTCTTAGATCAACTCCTAATGACATCAAGTATTCAAGGTTTATGGTTTAGGTTTAGGGTTTGCGCTAGGGCTTAAGGTTTTTGGTTTTGTGGGTTTAGGTTTTTAGGGTTTAGGGTTTTAGGTTTGTTTTAGGGTTTAAGCTTTAGGGGTTTTAGGTTTAAGGTTTACGGTTTAGGGTTCGTGGTTTAGGCTTTTAGGATTTAGGTTTAGGTTTTATTTAGGTTTAGTTTTGTTTTAGGTTGGTTTATGTTTTAGGTTTAAGGTTTATGATTTAGGGTTTAGAGTTTAAGATTTTTTTTAACAGAGAATAATTTAAGAATCAATATTTCTTCTTTTTGATTTCATCAACCAAGTAGCACCCCAAGTTTTATAAGACATAAGCAATGACAGATAAAAAATGAGCACCCATAGAGCAAATCAAAAACCCTAGATAAGTAGAACTGTCTCTATTGTAAAGACATAGTTCCATAAGCATTCGATTGGATTGGAAGTTCTTCAATTTCTCTAATTCCCATCAGAACCAACCCTACCTCTCGAGTAGTGGGATTCACCCTTATATTCTTGATCTCTCTCCATGACACATAACTCTATCGCTCTTTTGGCCCCCATAACCACCAATGCTCCGATCACCACCTCCATATGAACCAAGACTCCAAATCCCACAAAAAAGTGATAACCGCTACCCTCTCTCCACCTCCGTAACTAGTGTAAGTCTAGATGGCAATGTTCCCACTGTCTCTGCCATTCTTAAGGTTTATAGGTCTGTGGTTAGTTTAGCTAGGTTTTTAGGTTTTAGTTTAAGATTTAGAGTAGGTTTTGTGGTTTATAGTTTGTGGGTTTACATAAGGGTTTAGGTTTTTAGGCATGGTTTTTAGTTTAGGTTTAGGGTTTAGTGGTTTAGGTTTAGGTTTAGTTTTAGGGGTTTAGGGTTTGTGGTGTGGTTTAGGGTTTAGTGCAGGGGTTTAGGTTTAGTGGTTTAGGATTTAGGGTGGTTGTAGAGGGTTTTGTTTGTTAAGCAAACCAGGTTTAGGTTTATTTAGTTTTTTATTTTGAGCTTATTTTATTTTATTTTAATTTTATTTTTTTTAGTTAATTTTTAGTTTAGTGTTTATTTTAATTTTAATGTTTAGGTTTATCAGGAGTTTTATTTTATTTTATTTTAGGTTTAGGTTTTTTTTATTTAGGTTTTATTTTATTTTTAGGTTTCACATTTTAGGATTTTATTTTGGGTTTATTTTTTTTAGTTTAGTGTATGTTTTAGTTTAGTTTATTTTATTTAGTTTAGTTTAGGTTTATTTATTTATTTATATTTTGTTTGTGGTTTAGGTTTATTTAATTTATTATTTCTTTTTTTAGTTTTTTTAGTTTTTAGTAGGTTTTATTTTATTTATTTAGTTTTTTTTAGTTTATAAGTTTTATTTTATTTATCAGGTTTATTTATTTTATGTATTTTATTTATTATATTTTATTTAGGTTTGGTTCTATTTATCTTATTATGGTTTTATTATTTTAGGTTTTTTTAGTTTATTTCTTTAGGGCTCTGGTTTAGTGGCTAGTGGTTTAGGTTTAGGGTTTTAGGCTCAGGGTTAGGCTTTGTTTGTTAGTTAGGTATCATTTTAGCTCATGTAGTTAGGGCTCAGGCTCATTTTGGGCTCAGTGCATTAGGGTTTGGGGTTTTTATTTGGTTTGTTTAAGTGGTAGAGTTATTTAGTTCAGTTAGGTCAGTTTGCCATTTAGTTTTGGTTATTATGGTTTGGTTTTAGGTTTATTTAGTATTTTTATTTAGTTTAGGATTTTAGGTTTATGTAGGTTATTTTTTAATTTAAACCAGTTTAGTCCATTTAGGTTTAATTTATTTTTATTTATTTTTATTTTATTTTATTTATTTTAGGTTTATATTTTATTTATTTATTTATTTTATTTTAGGTTTATTTTATTTTTTTATTAGGTTTAGGTTTTATTTCTTTTATTTTAGTTTATTTTATTTATTTTATTTATGTTTTTTTTAAGTTTAGTTTAGGTTTTATTTTATTTTAGGTTTAGGTTTCTTTTTTTATTTTTTTTATTTAGGTTTTTTATTTTTATTTTTATTTAGGGTTTATTTATTTAGTTTAGGTTTTTATTATTAAGTTTTTATTTATTTATTTTATTTTATTTTATTTTTTATTTTATTTATTTTTTTTTATAGATTTATTTTAGTTTATTTTATTTATTTTGTATTTATTTTATTTTATGTTTAGTTTTTATTTAGATTTTTTTATTTATTTTATTTTTTTTTATTTGGTTTAGGTTTTATTTTATTTTATTTTAAGATAAGTTTTTTTTATTTTCTTTTATTTTTTAGGTTTAGTTTGCCTTTAGGTTTTGTTTATTTGGTTTTACTTTATTTATTTTATATTTTATTTATTTATTTTATTTGGTTTATTTTATTTATTTATTTAGGTTTAGTTTTGGTTTTATTTTTATTTTTATTTTAGTTTTAGTTGGTTTGGTTTATTTTAGGTATTTTTATTTTATTTTTTTATTTTTATTTTTAGGTTTTTTTTTTATTTTTTTAGTTTAGGTTATTTTTTTGAAGTTGGTTTAGGTTTAATTATTTTGTTTTATTTATTTTTTATTTATTTATTTTATTTTTTTATTTTATTTATATTTTAATTTTTGTTATTTATTTAGTTTATTCATTTTATTTATTTTTATTTTATTTTGTTTTTAGGTTTTTTATTTATTTTATTTTTAGTTTATTTATTTTATTTATTTAGTTTTTATTTTTTTATTTTATTTTTTTGGTTTATTATTTTTTATGTTATTTATTTTTTTTATTATTTTATTTTATTTTTATTTTTATTTATTTTATTTATTTATTTTTATTTTATTTTTTTTATTAGTTTTATTTATTTTTTATTTTAGGTTTAGTTTATTTTTTTATTTAGTTTAGGTTTTATATTGATTTAGTTTAGTTTTATTTTTATTATTTTTATGTTTAGGTTTATGTTGGTTTATGTTATTTATTTTATTAGGTTATTATTTTTGGTTTATTTAGGGTTTAAGTTGTTTTGGTTTAGGGTTGGTGGGTTTAGGCTGGGTTTTAGGATTTGTTTGGGGTTTAAGGATTCAAGGAGGTTTGGGTTTTAGTCTAAGGTAGGTTTTATTAGGGGTTTTAGTTTTATTTTTTAATAGAGAACAAATTTAGACTTAACATTTCTTCTTTTTGGATTCACCAACCAAGTAACAAACCAAGTTTTCTAAGACACAAGCGATGACATAGATCAAAAAATGAGCATGCATTGAGCAAATCAACAACTCTAGATAACTAGAATGTCTCTACTATAAGACTCCATAAGTCGTAGATCAACCATTATGTAGTTTCTCCAGCTCACGTAACCATCCCCCTCATGTAGTGGGATCCACCATCCCGCTCGCCTCCAAAACCACCACTACCACCTCCATCCCACTCATCATTAATCCGCCACTCTCCCACTCCCATCACCGATGGAAAATCCATGTCATGTATTAGGTTTTAGTTTAGGGTTTATTTTTATTAATTTATTACTTTAGGATTAGATTAAAAGGTTTAGGTTTAAGATTTTGATTTATGCTGGGGATTATGGTTTAGGTGTGGTAGGGTTTAAGTTTAGGAGTTTAGGGAAGAGAGGTTTGGGTTTTAGGTTTAGAAGGTTTAGGTTGGCTGGTGGTGATAGTTAGGGTTTAGGTTATGGGGTGTGGTGGTTTGGGTTTAGGGGTTTAGGTTTAGTGGGTTGTGTAGTTTTTAGGGTGGCCTGGTGGTGGTAGGGTATTTTAAACCAAATAAACCAGTGTAAGTTTATTTAGTATTTATATTTATTTTTATTTATTTATTTTGTTTTATTTTATATTTACATTTTATTTTTTTATTTATTTTAGTTTAGGTTTTATTTTAGTTTATTTTTTAGGTTTATTTAGGTTTATGTTTATTTTATTTTCTTTATATGTTTAGGTTTTATTTTTTTTTTAGGTTTAGGTTTATTTTATTATATTATTTTTAGGTTTAATTTTAGGGTTTTATTTTATTTATTTTTAGGTTTATTTATCTGGTTTAGTTTTAGTTTTTATTTTATTTTTTTAGTTTTTAGGTTTAGTTTATTTTAGGTTTATGTTTAGGTTTTATTTATTTTAGTTTAGTTTATTTTAGCTTAGGTTTATGTTTATTTTAAGTTTAAGTTCTTTTTTTTTAGTTTAGGGAAAAAGGTTTTATTTTTTATTTATTTTTAGGTTTATTTTTTAGGTTTGGCTTTTTATTTAATTTTATTTTATTTTATTTTTGGTTTATTATATTTTTATTTTACATTTTGTTTTTAATTATTTATGTTTTTTATTTTGTAGGTTAGTTTTGGTTTATATTTATTTTAATTTAATTTATTTTTTTTGTTATTTTTTTTTAGTTTTAGGTTTAGGTTTAGGTTTAGGTTTTATTTTATTATTATTTTTTTATTTAGGTTTAATTCATTATTTTATTTTAGTTTTATTTTTAGGTTTTAACTTTGGTAGGTTTAGTTAGTTAGTTGGGTTTAGGTTTTGGGTTTTGGTTTTTTTTGATGGGTTTAGGTTTTAGTGTTTAGGGTTTAGTGGTTTAGGTTTAGGATTTATATGGTTTTAGGGTTTAGGTTTAGGGTTTAGGTTTTGTGTCTAGGGTTCACATTTTAGTTTAGGGTTTATGTTTTGGTTTTTTTTTAATAGAAAAATTTAGATTCAACATTTATTCTTTCTGATTTAGTTTGGTTTATGTTTTGGTTATTCCTTTAATAGAGAACGATTCAAATTCAACATTTCTTTCTTTATTTTAGTTTTGGTCAAGGTTCCACCCATTCTCGTGGTTTTGGTTATTAGGTTTTATGGTTTTTATTTTGTTTATTTATATGTTTATATGGTTTAGGGTTTGTGGGTTTGTGATTAGGGTTAGGGTTTTATTGTTGGGTTTGTGGTTTGGGGTGGTTTAGGGTTTAGGTTTATGGTTTTGGTTTATGCTTGTGAGGTTAGGGTTTGATTTTAGGGTTTTTTTAATTAAGTAAACCGATATGTTTAGGTTTATTTAGTTTATTTCTCATTTATTTTAGGTTATTTTATTTTTTATTTTTATTTTGGTTTATTTTTTTATTTTTATTTAGTTTTGTTTATTTATTTTAAGTTAATTTATTTTAGTTTAGGTTTTATATTTCAGTTTATTTTTTAGGTTTAGGTTTAGGCTTATGTTTATTTTATAGTTGAGTTTTAAGTTTATTTTATTTTTTAGGTTTATGTTATACTTTTTATTTTTAGGTTTAGATTTAGGTTTTTATTTTTAAGGTTTAGGTTTATTTTTAGGTTTTATTTTCTAGTTTAGGTTTAGATTTATTTTTAGTTTTCTTATTTTATTTAGTTTAGATTTAGGTTTAGGTTTAGGTTTAGTTTATTTTAGGTTTATGCTTAGGTTTAATTTATTTTAGTTCAGTTTATTTTAGTTTATGGTTTAGGTTTATTTTATTTTATTTATTTTATTTTTATTTTAGGTTTACAATTTTTTTTTTTTAGGGTTTAAGTTTTTTTTAATTTAGGGTTTAGGTTTTATGATTTTATTTATTTTTAGGTTTTATTTTAGGATTATTTTTAGGTTTAGTTTTATTTTATTTTGTTTTATTTTATTTTATTTTTTTAGTTTTAATTTATTAATATTTTTATTCTTTGGTTTATTATATTTAATAGTTTTAGCCTTTAGTTATTTTATTTTTTATTTTATTTTATTTTAGGATTAAGTTTAGTTTAGTTTTATCTTTTTTTAATTTAGGTCTTTTTATTTATTTATTTTAGGTTTTATTTTGTTTAGGTTTAGTGCTCAGGGTTAGGTTTTTGAGTTTAGTAGTGGTCAGGTTTATGGTGTGGTTAGGGTTTAGGGTTTAGGTTTTAGGGTTTAAGCCCAAGATTGGCCAAGTCATGTCAAGGCAAGAGTTTAGTTTAGGTATGGTTTAGGTCAGATTTAGGGTTTAGAGCTCAGGGTTTAATGTTAGTCAGCAAGATTTAGGGTTTAGAGCGACAGTGGTTGGGTAGAGTTTAGGGTTAGGGTCAGTGGAGGTTTGTGGCCTGGGTTGGGGTCTGGGGTTTAGGAATTAAGGTTTTATGCAGAGATAAGAGAATCATTAGGTTTTAGTTTTTTATTCTGGGGTAGTTGAATTAAGGTTTAGTTTAGAGAATTTTTTTAGTTTATTTTATTTGTTATTTATTAGTTTACTTTATCTTAATTATGTTTATCTTTATTTTTTTATTTAGTTCATTTTATTTATTTTAGGTTTATTTTTTTAGTTTTGGTTTTTTATTTTAGTTTATTTTGCTAGTTTATGTTTATTCTAAGTTTAGTTTTATTATTATGGTATTTTTAGGTTTAGGTTTTATTTTTATTTTAGGTTTATTTTATTTTATCTTTTAGTTTTATGTTTAGTTTTTTTTATTTTAGGTTTATTTTAGGTTTTATATTTTAGTTTAGGTTTAGGTTTATTTTATTTTATTTTATTTTATTTAGTTTAGGGTATAGGTTTAGTTTATTTTAAGTTTAAGTTTAGGTTTTATTAATCTTTGTTAGTTTATTTTAATTTAGGTTTAAGTTTATTTTATTTTGCTAATTTTAAGTTTAGTTTTATTTTTAGTTTAAAGTTTAGGTTTTATTTTTTATTCATTTTTAGGTTTTATTATTATTTTTATGTTTATTTTTTTTTAGGTTTTATTTTATAGATTTTAGGTTTATTTTATTTTATTTTTTTTTAATTTTATTTTATTTAGGTTTTATTTTTAGGTTTATTTTATTTTTAGTTTAGTTTAGGTTTTATTTATTTTATTTTAGTTTAACATTTATTTTTATTCTATTTTATTTCTTTTTAGTTTAGGTTTAGGTTTAAGTTTAGTTTAGGTTTTATTATGTTATATTTTATTTAATTTAGGTTTAGGTTTTTTATTTATTTTATTTTTAGGTTTTGTTTAGTTTAGGGTTTAGGGTTTAGGGTTTAGGGTTGAGGGTTTATGGTTTAGGGTTATAGGTTTTAGTGTTTAGGGTTTAGGATTTAGGGTTTAGGGTTTTAGGGTTTCAGGATTTAGGATTTAGTGTTCATGGTTTAGGGTTTAGAGGTTTAGGGTTTAGTGTTTAAGGTTTGGGTTTTGTGGTTTAGGGTTTAGGATTAGTTTAAGGGTTTAGGGTTTATGGTTAGGATTTTTTTCATTTTTTATTTATTTTTAGGGTTTAAGGTTTAAGATTTTTAGGTTTTTTTTTTAATAGAGAACAAATTCAGCTTTGACATTTCTTCTTCTCAATTTCATCAACCTAAGCAAGATCACTGGCCATTCTTAGTCTCTCCACCCTCATAACCACCTGACTCTCGAAAAGAGGGATCCACCTTCATATCCCTCATCTCTCCCTCCACCACCACCTTCTATAACCTCTGTTCCTCCCACCTACATAACAACCGCCTTCTCACCACCACCTCCATATCCACCAACACCTCTAGATCCCCTACCACCACTATGATAACCGCCGCCTTTGCCTTCACCTCCATCACCAGATCTAGGCGGAGCCTGGTTGACGATGATGTTCCTGCCATCAAGGTTCGACCCATTCTTAGGGTTTTGGTTTAGGTTTATTAGGTTTTAGGATTTATATTTAGGTTTTAATTAATTTATTTACTTTAAGTTTATGTTTAGGGTTTAGGGATTATGGTTTAGGGTTCGGGTTTAGGGTTTAGCATTTTGGGTTTAGGGTTTAGGGTTTGTGGTTTATGTTTTTAGGGTTTAGTTTAGGTTTAGGGTGGTTTATAGGTTTAGGGGTTTTATTGTTTAGGGTTTAGGATTTAGAGTTATAGGTTTTGGGTTTATTTTAGGGTTTAGGGTTTTATTTATTTATTATTTATTTTTAAGGTTTAAAGCTTAGGGTTTAGGTTTAGGGTTCATGTTTTAGTTTAGGGTTTAGGGTTTTTGGTTTTTTTTTTATATAGAACAAATTTAGATTGAACACTTCTTTTTCTTGATTTCATCATAGTAACACCAAGTTATCTAAATGGAACAACATAGAAAAAAATGAGCACACATAGAGCAAATCAAAAACCCAAGATAGCTAGAACCATTTCTCTTGTAAAACGGTTCAAAGTAGCATCGGGTGATCATTCTTAGTTTCTCAGTTCCCATCGAACCACCCACAACCTCTCAGTAGAGATCCACCATTATCCTCCTCGTCCACCATGACCAAGCCATCATTCCCTATCCCCCCTGATAAAACCTTTGATGATCTAGTGAGTTACACATTCTTAGATTTAGTTTATTTTATATTTTAGTTTAGGTTTAGGTTTAAAGTTTTAGGTTTAGGTTTATAGGGTTTAGTTGGGTTTAGTTTAGGTTTAGGGTTTAGGGTTTAGGTTTAGTTATTTAGGGTTTAGGGTTTAGTTGTTTAGTGTTTAGGTTTAGTTTAGGCTTTTGGGTTACTTTTTAGGGTTTAGGGTTTAGTTTAGGATTTAGGGTTTTAGGTTTTTTAATTAAAATTAAGTAAAAGTTTAGGTTTATTTAGTTTAGTTTATTTTATTTTAGTTTATTTTATTTTTTAATTTTATTCAGGTTTATTTTTATTTTTATGTAGTTTAATTTATTTATTTTAATATATGTTTTTTATTTTAGTTTATTTTTAAGGTTTAGATTTAGGTTTAAGTTTATTTTTAGTTGACTTTTTTATTATTATTTCTTTATGTTTAGGTTTTTTCTTAGGTTTAGGTTTTAGTTTTTATTTTATTTTTTTATGTTTAGGTTTTAAGTTTTCATTTTTGGTTTATTTTTAGGTTATATTTTTTAGTTTATGTTTAGGTTTATTTTTAATTTTTTATTTTATTTTATTTAGTTTAGGTTTAGGTTTAGGTTTAGTTTATTTTAAGTTTAGGTTTAGGTTTTAGTTATTTTAGTTTAGTTTATTTTAATTTAGGTTTAGGTTTATTTTATTTTGTTAATTTTGTTTTTATTTTAGGTTTGATTTTTTTTTAAGTTTAAGGTTTAGGTTTTATTTTTTATTTCTTTTTAGATTTATTTTTGTAGGTTTAGGTTTTCATTTTTTTTTATTTTTTTATTTTAGGTTTATTTTATTTTTCTTTTAGATTTAGTTTTTATTTTATTTAGGTTTTTTATTCTTAGGTTTACTTTATTTTTTAGTTTAGTTTATTTTTATTTTTTATTTTATTTTATTTTTAGGTTTAGGTTTATTTTTTATTTTAGGTTTTTATTTTATTTTATTTACATTTAGTTTTTTTATTTTATTTTAAGGTTTTATTTAGTTTAGGTTTAGGTTTTTAGGGTTTAGAGTTTAGGGTTTAGGGTTTAGGGTTTTAGGTTAGGGTTTTAGGGTTTAGGGTTAGTGTTTAGGGTTTAGGGATTAGTGTTTAAGGTTTAGGGCTTAGGGTTTAGTGTTTAAGATTTAGGTTTAGGGTTTAGGGTTTTCGGTTTTGGGTTTTCAATTTTGGGTTCTAGGTTTAGGGTTTTATTGTTTAGGGCTTAGGATTTATGGTTATAGGTTTAGGGTTTAGTGTTTAGGGTTTAGCATTAGTTTAGGGTTAGGCTTTAAGGTTAGGATTTATTTATTTATTTATTTATTTTATTATTAGGTTTAGGGTTTAGGTTTTAGGTTTAAGGTTTAGTATTTAGTTTAGGGTTTAGGATTTTTAGTTTTTTTAATAGAGAATAAATTCAGATTCAACATTTTTTTTGTCGATTTCATCAACCAAGTAACACACCAAGATTTTTAAGATAGAAGCGACAACATAGATAAAAATGAGCATGATTGAGGAAATCAAAAACCCTAGATAATTAGAATCGTCTCTACTATAAAGACACAGTTACATAAAAAGTAGATTGGATTGGTATTCTTGGTTTCTCAGTTCCCATTAGAACCACCCTGGTCTCTCGAGTGGCGGGATCCACCATCATATCCGATATCCCTCCCACCACCACCGAGTAACCTCTCTCTCTTTCCTCCACACCACTACTCACCACCACTTCCATATCCACCAAGACCTCACATCCCCACCACCCATAATCATGCCTCCAACTTCCTCCATCGGATCTAGGGTGAGCACGGTTGTGGTGATTTTCCTACCGTCAAAGTTCGGCCCATTCTTAAGGTTTTGGTATATTTGGTTTTAGGGTTTAAGTTTATTTTATAATTTATTTAGTTACTTTAGGTTTAGGTTTAGGGTTTCGGGTTTCGGGTTTAGGGTTTAGGCTTTAGGGTTAAAGTTTAGGTTTAGAGTTTTAGGGTTTAGGGTTAGGGTTTGGGTTTAGGTTTAGGATTTGGGTTTAGGGTTTAGGATTTAGGGTTTGGGGTTTAGGATTTTAGGGTTTAGAGTTTAGGGTTTATGGTTGTAGGTTTAGGGTTTAGGGTTTATGGTTTAGGGTTAGTTTTAGGGTTTATGGTTTAAGGTTAGGGTTTTTTTATTTTTTATTTTTATTTTTTATTTTTATTTTTATTATTTTGATTTTTTTTAGGGTTTAGGGTTTAGGGTTTAGGGTTTAGGGCTTAGGTTTTAGCCTTAAGGTTTAGGCTTTAGTTTAGGGTTTAGAGTTTTTATTTTTTTAACATAGAACAAATTTATATTCAATATTTCTTCTTTCGGATTTTGTCAACCAACTAACACACCAAGTTTTCTAAAATACAAGCGACGACTTAGATAAAAAATGAGCACACATAAAGAAAATCAAAAGCCCTAGATAAATAGATTCATCTCTCTATAAAGACATAGTTCTAGAAACAATAGATCGACAATTCTTTCTCTAGTTCCCATAAAACCACCCTCTCAGTAGAGATCCACCATTATATCCCAGATCTCTCCCTCCGCCACCATCACCGCTGTAACCTCTGTCACTCCTCCCGCCTCCATAACCACAATTGCTCTGATCACCACCTCTATATCCACTAGTACCTCCAGATACCCCACCACCACTACGATAACCGATTCTGCCTTTGCCTCCACCACCAGATCTAGACTGAGTTTGGTTGATGGTGATGTTCTCGCCATGAAGGTTCTTCCCATTCTTAATGTTTAGGTTTAGGTTTAGGTTTATTAGGTTTTAATGTTTAGGTTTATTTTTAAATTTATTTAGTTACTCTAGGTTCAGATTTAGTGTTTAGGGTTTAGGGTTTAGGGTTCTCAGTTAGGGTTTAGGGTTTAAGGTTTATAGTTAGGGTTTAGGATTTTTTTAACTCAAATGATTTCATAACAAATATGAAATTACCAAATCTAATAAGATATTATCCTCTAATAACTAATAAAATAGAATAAAATAAGACACAATTCAATACTTCACAAAAATAGTATTTAACAAAATGATTTAACTCCCAAATATAATAAAATTTGATTTTATAGAAGGACAACAAAGCTTAGTCGAACAAGGTGAAACCCATATCATCATTAGATTCCTTCGTAGGCTCTTCCTTCTTCTCTTACACTATTGTAGTTGGAGTTGAAGCGGTAGTAGAAGCATCGACACGAACCACATCAAATTTACTAGGATCATTCAAATACTTCTTAACCTTCTCAGCCCACGGGTGTGTATAATATGTGGCAATCATGATGGCGAGGACATTCTTGTAAGTGTTAATGAATATGTGGGGCACTGCAGCAATGGTGGGATAATAGAGGGCTAGTGAGAGAGATGTGATCATTGCAAGGCCTGTTGAAAACTTATCAATGAGATCATCTTTCGTGAGGTCAAGCACCTCAGGACTGAACACTGAACCTTCATCATACACAGACTGGATGATAAGGCCATTAGAGAATGGTCTAATCCTCAGCTTTGTGAGGAGAGCAGCCTTTGAGGATCCCAACTCATCGCCTATTTTAACCAGCTCAATCGGGTGATAAATTCAATAGTACCCTTATTTATCTTAGTTAGGATGTTGAGAATTTGGAAGAAAGAAGTCTATGAAGGATCCAGACCAGTGTTGCTTGGAGGAACCACAAAATCAATTGGTGCAACAAAACCAACATAGACAGGAGCACTAACATTGTATTTCACTACCTCTTTGTTGACTTCTTTAAGGTCACCTTTTGTAAAAATCAGCTCAACCGGGGTTTAAGGTTTATGGTTTAGGGTTTAGGGTTTATGGTTTAGGGCTTATGCTTTTAGGGTTTAGGATTCAGGGTTAGGGTTTAGGGTTTAGGGTTTAAGATTTAAGGTTTAGGGTTTAGGGTTTACGGTTTAAGGTTGAGGGTTTAGGATTTAAGGTTTACGATTTAGGGTTTAGGGTATTTTAGGGTTTAGGGTTTAGGGTTTAAGGTTGTAGGTTTAGTGTATGTTTAGGTTAGGTTTAGGGTTTAGGACTTAGGGTGTAGGGTTTTTTATATACTTTTAAATTAATTAAACCATAGGTTTAAGTTTATTTAGTTTATTTTTTATTTATTTTAGTTTATTATATATATTTTTATTTAGGTTTATTTATTTTTATTTAGTTTAGTTAATTTATTTTAGGTATATTTATTTTTAGTTTAGGGTTTTTATTTTATTTTATTTTTTAGGTTCAAGTTTAGGTTTAAATTTATTTTTTAGTTGAGTTTTATTTTTATTTTATTTTTTAGGTTTAGGTTTTATTTTTATTTTTAGGTTTAGGTTTAGGTTTTATTTTATTTTTTTTTAGGTTTAGGTTTAGGTTTTATTTTAGGTTTATTTTTAAGTTTTATTTTTTAGTTTAGGTTTGGGTTTATATTTAGTTTATTTTATTTTATTTAGTTTAGGTTTAAGTTTTATTTATTTTAGTTTAATTTATTTTAGTTTAGGTTTAAGTTTATTTTATTTTATTTATTTTATTTTTAGATTTTTTTCTTAGTTTGGTGTTTAGATTTTATTTATTTATTTATTTTTAAGTTTTATTTTAGGTTTATTTTTTTTGGTTTAGGTTTTATTTAGTTTTGTTTTATTTTATTTTATTTTTTATGTTATGTTTTATTTATTTAGGTTTTTATTCTTAGGTTTATTTTATTTTTTAATTTAGGTTTTCATTTATTTTATTTTTTTTTATTTTTTTTTTTTAGGTTTAGGATCGGGTTAGTTTTGGTTTAGTTTTATTTATTTATTTATTATATTTAGGTTTAGGTTTCTTTATTTATTTTATTTTTAGGTTTTAGGTTTAGGTTTTAGGTTTTAGGGTTTAGGGTTTGGGATTAGAGTTTTAGGGTTTAAGGTTTAGGTTTAGGTTTAGTTTAGTTAGGGTTAGTTTTAGGGTTAGGAATTTTTTTTTATTTTTTTACTATTTTTTATTGTTGGGATTTAGGGTCTAGGTTTTAGGTTCAGGGTTTAGGTTTTAGTTTAGGGTTTTTGGTTATTTTTTTTAGATAGAGAACAAATTCATGTTTAACATATCTTCTTTTTTATTTCATCAACCAAGTAACACACCAAGTTTTTTAAGACATAAGCAAGGACATAGATAAAAAAATGAGCATGCATAGAGCAAATAAAAAACCATAGATAATTAGAACCTTCTCTACTATAAAGACATAGTTCCATAAGAAGTAGATCGGATCGGTCATTCTTCAATTTCTCCATTTCCCAACAGAACCACCTCAGGCTGTCGAATAGCGAGATCCACCATCATATCCCTAATCTCTCACTCCGCCACCACCACGGTTTGTAACCTGTAACCACCCCACCATACCACCACTCCATATCCACCATCCCACCATCTTTTAATCTCCACTTTCCTCCACCGATCAGTGAGCCTAGTTGTGGTGATGTTCTTGATGTCAATGTTTTGCCCATTCTTAGGGTTTAGGTTTAGGTTTATTTCATTTTAGGGTTTAGGTATAACTTTTAATTTATTTAGTTCATTTAGGTTTAGGTTTAGGGTTTAGGGTTTAAGGTTAGAGTTTAGGATTTATGCTTTGAGGGTTTAGGTTTTACCATTAGGGTTTAGGGTTCTTTAGGGTTTAAGGTTTAGGGTTTATGGTTTCTTGTTGTAGGTTTTATTGTAGGTTTATGGTTTTATTTAGGGTTTAGGGTTTAAGGTTTAGGGTTTAAGGTTTTTAGGGTTTTATTTAAAATTAAAGATTAGGTTAATTTTTATTTCTTTAGTTTATTTTATTTTATTTTATTTAGGTTTATTTTTTATTTTTATTTAGTGTAGTTTAATTAGTTTAGGTTTATTTATTTTATTTTTGGTTTTTAATTTTAGTTTTTTTAGGATTAGGTTTATGTTTGGGTTTATTTTTAGTTAAACTTTTTTTAATAGGTTTTTTTACCTTTTTTTTTTTTTAGGTTTAGGTTTAGGTGTTTATTTTATTTTTATAGGTTTAGGTTTTGGTTTTATTTTAGGTTTATTTTAATATTTTATTTTCAATTTATCTTTAGGTTTATTTTTTATTTTATTTTATTTTATTTAGTTTAAGTTTAGGATTAGATTTAGGTTTAGTTTATTTTAGGTTAGGTTTCAATTTTATTTATATTAGTTTAGGTTTAGGTTTATTTTGTTTTATTTTTATTTTAGGTTTAATTATTTTTTAGTTTAGGGTTTAAGTTTTATTTTTAATTAGGTTTATTTTCAGGTTTAGGTTTTATTTAATTTTATTTTATTTTATTTATGTCTTTTATTATTAGTTTATTTTATTTTTTTTTAGTTTAGGTTTATTTATTTTATTTTATTTATTTTATTATTTTATTTTAAATAGGTTTATTTTTTTATTTATTTTATTTTTTTTATTTATTTTTTTAGGTTTATGTTTTATTTATTTATTTTATTTTTAAGTTTTATTTAGTTTAGGTTTAGGTTTTTAGGCTTTTAGAGTTTTAAGTTTAGGGTTTAGGGTTTAAGTTTATGATTTAGGGTTTAAGGTTTTAGGGTTTAGGGTTTATGGTTAGGGTTTAGTGTTTAGGCTTTAGGGTTTAGGGTTTTTAGGGTTTAGGATTTAGGGTTTAGGATTTAGGGTTTAGAGTTTATGGTTTTGGTTTGGGTTTAGGTTTTAGGGTTTAGGTTTTAGGTTTAGGTTTAGGGTTTGGGTTTAGGAGGTTTAGTTCTTTTTTATTTTTTTTTTTTTTTTTAGGGTTTCTATTTAGGATTTAGGGTTTAGATTTAGGTTTAGGGTTGGGTTTTAGTTTAGGGTTTAAGGTTTTGAATTTTTTTGGAAAAATTCAGATTCTTCTTTTTTTGATTTCATCAACCAAGTAACACACCATGTTTTCTACACAAGAGATGATAGATATAGCATAGAGCAAATCAAAAACCATAGATAACTAGACCATCTCTATTATAAAGACATAGTTCCATAAGCAGCATATCATATCGATTGCTCTTCAGTTTCTAAAGTTCCCATCAAAACCACCTCGGCCTCTTGAGCAGTAGGATCCACCATCATATCCCGATATCTCCTTTCGCCACCACCATAGATGTAACCTCCAATGCTCCTCTCACCACCATAACCACCACTGCTCCGACCACCACCTCCATATCCACCAACACCTCTAAATCCGACCACCACCTTCATAGCCCGCCTTGCCTCCACCACAGATCTAGACTAAGCTTGGTTGACGGTGATGTTCCTATCATCAAGGTTCTGCCCATTCTTAGGGTTTAGGTTTAGGTTTAGGTTTATTAGTTTTTAGGGTTTAGGTTTATTTTTTAATTTATTTAGTTACTTTAGGTTTAGGGTTAGGGTTTGGGGTTTAGGATTTAGTGTTTATGGTTACCTTTTATGGTTTAGGGTTTAGGGTTTAGAGTTTTTTTAATTTTTTTAACTCAAATGATTCCATAATAAATAAGAAATTACCAAATCAAATAAGACATTATCCTCTAATAACTAATAAAATAGGATAAAATAAAATGCAATTCAAAAACTCATAAAAATAGTTTTTCACAAAATGATTTAACTCCTAGAGACAATAAAATTTTATTTTATGGAAGGCCAACAAAGCTTAGTTGAACAAGCTAAAACCCATATCATCATCAAATTCCTCAATGGGCTCTTTATTTATAGCGACGAGTAGTAGTGCTTGAAGAAAAAGTGTGAAGGATCCAGAATAGTGTTGCTTAGAACCATAACATCAATAGGTGAGACCAACATGGGAGCACCAACTTTGTATTCAACATCTTCTTCTTGAAGATCACCTTTCGTAAAAATCAGCTCAACTAGGGTTTAGGGTTTATGGTTTTGGGTTTTAGGGCTTATGCTTTTAGGGTTTAGGGTTTAGGGTTAGGGTTTAGGGTTTAGGGTTTAGGGTTTAGAGTTTAGGGTTTAGGGTTTAAGGTTGTAGGTTTAGTGTTGTAGATCTAGGGTTTAGGATTTAGGGTTTAGGTTTTTTATTTTTTTAAAATTAAGTAAACCAGTAGGTTTAGGTTTATTTAGTTTATTTTTATTTAATTTAGTTTATAATATTTTTAATTTTATTTAGGTTTATTTTTATTTTTTTTTTATTTAGTTTAGTTTATTTATTTTAGGTTTATTTATTTTTTGTTTAGGGTTTTTATTTTAGTTTTAATTTTTAGGTTTAGGTTTATTTTTTAGTTGAGTTTTATTTTATTTTATTTTTTGGGTTTAGGTTTAATTTTTTTATTTTTAGGTTTAGGTTTAGGTTTTTATTTTATTTTTTTAGGTTTAGGTTTTAGGTTTTTATTTTAGGTTTATTTTTGGTTTTATTTTTTAGTTTAGGCTCAGGTTTATTTTAATTTTTTTATTTCATTTAGTTTTGGTTTAGGTTTAGCTTTAGTTTTAGGTTTAGGTTTAGGTTTTATTTATTTTAGTCTAGTGTAGGTTTATTTTATTTTATTTTTTTGATTTATTTTTTTTTTAGTTTAGTGTTTATGTTTTATTTTATTTATTTTTAGTTTTATTTAGTTTTATTTAATTTTATTTTTTAGTTATAGTTTAGGTTTAGTTTAGGTTTTATTTCATTTTAATTTTTTATTTAGGTTTAGGTTTTCTTATTTATTTTATTTTTAGGTTTTATTTTAGTTTAGGTTTAGGTTTTAGGTTTTTTAGGTTTTAGGGTTTAGGTTTAGTGTTTAGAGTTTAGTTTAGGTTTAGGGTTAGGGTTTAGGTTTAGGGTTTAGTTTTAAGTTTAGGTTTTAAGGGTTTAGGGTTTAGGGCTTAGGGGTTTAGGTTTGGGTTTAGGGTTTAGGGTTTAGGGTTTTTTTAACTAAAGGAAATAATTGCTCAAAAAAATAGGTACAAGAGAGCATATTAGAGACTAAACTAAAAAAAAACTTCTCAAATGAGCATGATTCCTAAAGAGTTTAGTCCCAAACTAATACATCGAGCAAAAAGACAACTAAAAAAAACAAAAGAATCCATGGAGCTCCAAAAGTACCTCCAAAGATGAAGATCCATAAGAAAAACACGCAACTGCAGCTAAGACAACTCCATCTAAGAAAAAAGACCATCAGTAAAACTCTAGCTCCCTCCAAGAAGAAGAAGAGACCAACTAAAAAAGAGAACCTACAACCTGCAAGAAATCTCAACCAGAAGGAGATCAGAAAACATAAAGAGATAAAAACTCAGGCTCAGATATGATGAAAGAAGGATAATCACAATAATGTGGGGCATCAAATCCTAAGTGCGTCCAGCATCAAAGAAGAGCTACTAATAGGAAAAGTCACCAGCCAGAAAAATATCAAGGACAAAATCCATCATATCATCATAGCCATCACAGCCAAAGAAAAATACAAACTTATCATAATAGCCACCACCAAAGAAAAGTGAAGCTAAAGAAATAGAAAGAGAGGAGAGAAACATATAAACTTAACATAAGGCAATCCCAACAAAATGAAATATGAACACCTCTTAAAAAGGGAGAAAAGAAGCTCACAACCAAAAAAAAGATCCCTCAAGGCAAAACAAATGAGCCCAAGACACACCAATCAAAGCCACCAAGGAACCAAGAGCCCACAATACACCAATTCAAAGCCACCAAGGCATCAACCAAAGGAAAGGAAATAATAGAGCGACCAAACAATAGAGCACCCAAGAAGAAATAGCAGAGAACCAAACCAACCAACAAAAAAAGAAGAAGGCCAACAAAAGCAAAAAATAAATAGCTAGAGAAATAGCCAATCAATGGGCAAACCACACTAAGGAGCCCAACCTACCACCAACAAAGAGAGAAAAAGCACCAACCAAAAAAAGGCAAGCCAATAAGAACAAAGACACCAGCACAAAACCAACCACTTAAAGGGCACCCAAAAAAAACCCCAACAAAGAAATAAACACCAAGCCAGATGGAGAAAATTAGCCAAGAAGCCGATACTCTAATTAGCAAGAAAACAAATAGCAAAATCTCAACCAACAGAGAAAAAACAAACCAAAAGAAAAAACCTCCCATGGACAGGAGAGATTATTTCAAAGAAGCTTTTGAACGAGTATCCCTCAGCAAGTGAGGAGGGGCATAATTGTCACAAGTATCTAAATCTTATTTTTTAAAAGAAGGATCACCAATATTAACAAGATTGTCAGGACTAGATGTTAAAATATCAAAAATAAGAACATTCTTTTCACCACCATTCTCAATCAACAAAGGTAAAGAAATAGTCTCTTTCCCATTATCTAAAGTAGACATAAGAGAAAGAGAAACAACATCCAATTGATTGGAAGAAATGGTGTTAGCATCAATAATATTCAAACCATCATCATGAAAGGACTTATGCACAACATCCAAACCATTAGAATCATTAACCACAACCTTTAAAGTCTTCCCTTTAGAAGAATCACCAAAAGAAACATTAAAGAGTGATTATTAAAACCTTTTCAAAAACATCAAAATCACCTTTCGTATTAGACAAATCATTAATAGGTAAAACGTTTTCAGAAGATTCAGAAATCTGGTTTTGCAAAACATCAAAATTTTGAAAAGCATTTTCTTTTATCCAACTTGAGAGGATCATCAATTTTTCAACAATTGAATTCTTCATGATTTTCTTCAAGAGGATGAGCAAAAAAGCATTAGAAATTTCATGCCCATGAATCTTAACAACAAAAGAATAAGCCTTTATCCCACTAAGTGGGGTCACATGAATCCTTTGTCTCCATTGTGTCCTATTATGTGTCAAATTCTCATTTAATTCAAATATATTAAGGTCATAGACACATCTTAACCAAAATTTTTAGGTCTCCTCTACCTTTCTTAACATAAGGCAAATCTAATGCATACTCTCCTAGAGGTCATCGAAGATGCTTTATGTTGACAAACCATCTAAGGAGACTCTCTCTAATCTTATCTTGTTACTCAACTTTTTCCCGAACATACTCATTTCACATTTTATCTCTAAAAGTAAAGCCACTCATCCACGAATCTTACAATGATTATAAAAAAATGGGAAAGTTCTCAAAAACAACTTTCTAAAAATAATTGCATTTTTTTGAACCCAACCAAATTTCTTTCAGGTATTTTTTAGTAATATCAATCTCTACAAGAATTCGCAACATCGATCTAGAAGCATTTGCTTCTTTAACTTACAAAGGCGAAAATCAACAATGCCAAAAAGAATTTGATGATTAAATAGATGAATCTAGAAGTTAGGTATAGAAATCCAAATGGGAAAATAGGAGACTCTTCATTAACATCAAACATAGGCATCCACTTCAGAATACACATTTGACAAATAAAAACATAGTAAGAACACCTAGAGAAAAAATCTTTTGTAATAAAGGTCATTAGAAAGTTTAATCAAAACATGCCTTGGATCAATCAGCCCAATAGAAAAAGAACTAGATAAATTTAAGCTATGAAAAAAAAGAATGAATATCTTCTTTCTTTGGCCATTTAAATGAAAACTTTATAATCAAAGAAAAAGCTCAGTATATCTTTCAATATCCTCAAAGAAATCATAATTGTGGAGTACTTTTAAAAGTCATATGAAGAAAATTCAAAGGAGTCTCGACTGGAAAAGCCTTTTGAAAGACTTAGTAATAGTAGGTAATTTAGAGGTAGGATTACCCAAAAAATTGGATGCCCTAGCGGGATCCATTAGCACATGGTATTTACCTCATGGATTTGAAGAAGCCGACACCATGAGTCATGTCACCGGGACAAGAACAGTCGAGATGCCTACTTCTAACAATCATAGAATCCAAGAGATAAGCACTCAAAACTCACCAAGGATGAGGAATCCAAATCACCCAATAATAGGGTTTAGTTTAGTTTTAGGGTTTAGGTTTTAGGTAGTGTTTATTAGTTATTTTTTTAGGTTTTATTAGATTATTAGTTTATTATTAGTTTATTATTAGTTTAATGTTTTGTTCAGTTAGTTTAGTTATAGTTTGGTTATTAGTTTAGTTTTGTAGTTTTAGTTTTATTATTATTTTAGTTTAGGTTTTAGGTTTAGTTTATTAGTTAATTTAGTTAGTTTGTTTATTGGGTTTTAGTTTGTTTTAGTTTATTTATTATTAGTATTAGTTATTATTAGTTATTTATTCATTTACTTATTTGGTTTATTTATTAGTTAGTTTAGTTTTATTAGTTATTAGTTTGGTTATGGGTTTAGGTTTATTAGTTTATTATTATTAGTTTTTTTAGTTTAGTTTATGGTTTAGTTTTATTATTATTTTTTTATTATTTATTATTATTATTAGTTTAGTTAGTTGGTTTATTATTAGTTTCATTTTTTTTTATGGTTTATTATTATTATTTATTGTTTATGTTTATTATTATTAATTTATTATTATTATTTAGTTTATTTATTTAGTTAGGGTTTAGGGTTTAGTTATTTAGTTATTTTGTTAGTTAGTTTATTATTTATTTTATTATTATTAGTTTATTAGTTTAGTTAGTTATTAGTTATTATTATTATTATTATTAGTTTTTATTAGTTTAGTTATTATTAGTTAGTTTTTATTATTATTATTATTAGTTTATTTGTTAGCTTTATTAGTTTAGTTATTTAGTTCATTTATTTTATCTAGTTATTAGTTTATTATTAGTTATTATTAATTTTTTTTTTTAGTTAGTTATTTTTATTAGTTTATTATAAGTTATTAGTTAGTTTATTAGGTTTACTTAATATTATGTTTATTTATTAGTTAGTTTTATGGTTTATTAGTTTAGGTTTAGGGTTTAGTTTTAGTTATTTAATTATTTATTATTAGTTATTATTAGTTTATTAGTTTAGTTTTAATGTTTATTATTTATTAGGGTTTAGGTTTATTTATTAATTAGTTTAGTTTTATTAGTTAGTTTCTTTATTAGTTTATTAGTTTATTAGTTTATTAGTTTTAGATTATTAGTTATTTATTATTATTTGTATTTAGTTTATTATTAGTTTTAGTTTTTTATTAGTTTTCACTAAGTTTTTAGTTTATTATTGATTGGTTTATTAGGTTTTATTAATTGGTTATTTGTTAGTTTTAGTTTAGTTTTATTATTAGTTTATTAATTTTTTAGTTTTTATTTAGTTATTATTATTAGTTTAAGTTATTACTTACTTTAGTTATTTTGTTTAATTTTATTATTATTTGTTTTATTAATTTAGGTTTAGGGTTTAGTGTTTTGGTTTATATAGTTATTATTATAATAATTAATAATAATAATATTATTATTATTATTATTATCATTATTATAATAATTATTATTATTAGTTTTAGTTAATATTATTATAAGTTTATTAGTTTTAATTAGTTTAATTATTAATTATATATTTAGTTAGTTATTATTATGGTTACTATTATTTTTTTATTAGTTAGTTTTTATTTAGTTTATTATTATTTATTAGTTTAGTTAGTTTAGTGTTTTGGTTTAGTTTAGTTAGTTTTTTATGTTATTAAGTTTTTATTATTTATTATATTTTTTGGTTATTATTAGATGTTAGTTTAGTTTATTTATTATTATTATTGGTTATTAGTTTTTTAATTTAGTTAGTTTTATTAGTTTATTATTATTAGTAATTTTATTAGGTTTATTTATTATTATTAGGTTAAATTTATTTATTTTATTTTATTATTTAATTTATTATTAGTTTTGTTTTTTTATTATTAGTTTAGTTATTAGTGTTATTTAGTATAGTTTATTAATAGTTTATTAGTTTAGTGTTAGTTATTATTAGTTATTTAGTTTTAGTTTATTAATTTTTTTAAATTTTATTATTAGTTTTAATTATTATTATTTAGTTGGTTTATTATTAGGTTTAGTTAGTTTAGTTAGTTTATCAGTTTAGTTTAATTATTAGTTAGATATTTATTATTTTATTAGTTATTTAGTTAGTTTATTAGTTTTAGTTTATTAGTTATTAGTAGTTTACTTAGTTTAGTTATTATTAATTTAGTTATTGGGTTTAGTTTTATTATTAGTTAGTTATTTATTAGGTTCGTTATGTTTAGGGTTTAGGTTTATTAGCTAGTTATTATTATTAGTCAATTATTTATTATGGTTTAGTTTAGTTAGTTTATTAATTTAGTTTAGTTTATTAGCTTAGGTTTAGTTTAGTTTTTATTAGTTTTATTAGTTTAGTTTATTTTTAATTAGTTTATTAGTGGGGTTTTTTTATATGTTTAATTTTGTTATTAGTTTGTTTATTAGTTTTTTTAGTTTTTGTTATTATTAGTTTATTAGTTTTTTTCATTATTATTCTGTTAATTTAGTTTATTTAGTTTTATTAGTTTTTGTTTATTATTAGTTTAGTAGTTTTAGTTTATTATTTAATAGTTTCAATTTTAGTTAATTTAGTTTCATGTTTTACTAGTTTCTTATTAGGGTTTAGGGTTTTGGGTTTAGGGTTTAGGGTTTAAGGTTTAGGGTTTTAGGGTATAGGGTTTAGGGTTTATGGTTTAGGGTTGTAGGTTTAGGGTTTAAGGTTTAAGGTTTAAGGTTAGTTTTTGGGTTTAGCATTTAGGGTTAGGTTTTTTTATTTTTTAATTTTTTTTTAATTTTTAGGGTTTAGTGTTTAGGGTTCAGGTTTTAGGTTTAGGGTTCAGGTTTTAGTTAATGGTTTAGGGTTTTGGTTTTTTTAATAGAGAATAAATTTAGATTCAACATTTCTTTTTTTTTTGATTTCATCAACCAAGTAACACACCAAGTTCTCAAAGACACAAGCGATAACATAGATAAAAAATGAGCACACATAGAGCCAATCAAAAACCCTAGATAACTAGAAACATCACTATTATAAAGATACAGTTCCATAAGCAGTAGATCGGATCAACCCTTCTTTAGTTTCTCTAGTTCACATCAAACCACCCGGCCTTCTCGAAGCGAAGATCCACCATCATATCCCTCCGCCACCACCACGCTATAACCTCCGCTATCTCCTCCATCCATAACCACCACTTCCTCCACCACCTCCATATCGCCACTCCTCCTCATCCCCACCACCATCATAGCACCTCCGCTGTCACCACCACCATCTAGACTAAGCACGGTTAATGGGTTGATCAAGGTGCCTACCCATTCTTAGGGTTTAGGTTTAGGTTTTAATTTATTAGGTTTATTTTTTAATTTATTAAGTTTAGTTTAGGTTAGGTTTTGGGTTTGTGGGTTTAGGTTTGGAGGTTGTGGTTTGGGTTTTAGGTTTAGAGTTTAGTGTTTAGGTTTAGTGGGGCTGGGGTTTTGTGGTCTATTCTTTTGAGTTTAGGATTTAGGGTTAGGTTTAGGGTTTGGGTTTAGGCCTAGGGGTTTATGGTTGTAGGTAGTGTTGTTAGTTAGGATTAGTTTTTTATTTAGGTTAGGGTTTTTTTAAAACAAAGCAAACCCATAAATTAAGGTTTATTTTAGTTTTAGTTTATTTATTATTTTATTTAGTTTAGTTTATTTTATAAGTTTATTTATTTTAGTTTAGTTTTTATTTTAGTTTATTTTTTGGTATAGGTCTGTTAAATGTTATTTATATTTATTTTATTTTATTTTTTAGGTTATTTTTTCTATTTTAGGTTTATGTTTAGGTTTTTTCTTTGTGTTTTTAGGTTTTGATTTTAGGATTTTATTATAGGTTTATTTTAGGTTTTATTTTCTAGTTTTAGGTTTATTATTTTAATTTATTTTTAGTTTAGGTTTATTTTAATTTTTAGGTTTACATTTAGGTTTTATTTTATTTTTCTAGGTTTAAGTTTAGGTTTTTTTTTTGGGTTTTTTTTGTTAGTTTAGGTTTAGGTTTATTTTTAGTTTATTTTATTTTATTTAATTGAGGTTTAGGTTTTATTTATCTTAGTTTATTTTATTTTAGTTTAGTTTAAGGTTTATTTTATTATTATTTTAGGTATTTTTTTATTCAGTTTATGGCTTAGGTTTTATTTATTATTTATTTTTAGGATTTGGTTTTAATTTAGTTTTAATTAAATTTTATTTTAAGTTTTTTTATGTTAAGTTTTTATTTTATTTAGGTTTTTAATTCTTAGGTTTATTTTATTTTTTAGTTTAGTTAATGTTTTTATTAATTTTATTTTAGTTTAATTTTAATTTTAATATTATTTTAATTTTAGGTTTAAGTTTATGTTTTATTTTAGGTTTTTATTTTATTTTATTTTGTATTTTATTTAGGTTTAAGTTTATTTATTTATTTTATTTCTAGGTTTTATTTAGTTTAGGTTTAAGTTTTAGGTATTAGGAGCCTGTTTAGTTTAGGGTTTAGGTAGTTTAGTGTAGGTCTGTTTAGGGTTAGTGAGGCAGTGGCCAGGGTAAGGAGTTGGGAGGGAGGTCATTAGGGTTAGCAGTTTGGCTAGTGGCCTAGGGGGCACCATAGTTTAGGGTTTAAGGTTTAGGGTGGGCACCAGTTTAAGGTCTGGTTTAGCCCAGTGGCCAGGGTTTAAAAGTGGCCTGTGGCCCAGGTAGGGGGCAGGTTTATGGGTCAGGTTTAGGTCAGTTTTGTGGTTCTGGGGTTAGGGATTGGATAGGATTTAGGGTTTCGGGTATATGGTTTAGGGTTTACAATTTAAAAAGAAAATTAAGTAAACCATTAGTTTAGGTTTATTTAAATTATTTAATTTATTTTTTATTTTAGTTTATTTCATTTTATTTTAGGTTCGTTTTTATTTTGTTTAGTTTTATTTATTTTAGGTTTATTGATTTTAGTTTATGTTTTTATTTTATTTTTAGGTTTAGTTTTGGTTTATGTTTATTTTAGTTTTGTTTTTTTTTATTTTTTAGGTTTTATTTTATTTTATTTTGTAGTTTAGGTTTTAGTTTAGGTTTTATTTTTATTTAGTTTAGGTTTATTTTTAAATGATTTTATTTTATTTTAGGGTTTAGTTTATTTTAGGTTTAGTTTAGGTTTATTTAATTTAGTTTTAGGTTTATGTTTATTTTATTTTATTTGAGGTTTAGGTTTTATTTAGTTTAAGGTCTAATTTTTTCTTTATTTTTTAGTTTATTTTTTATGTTTAATTTTAGGTTTAGGCTTTATTTAGTTTTATTTTATTTTATTTTATGTTATTTTATTTCTTTTTTTCTTTTAGTTTATTTTATTTAGGTTTTTTATTTTAGTATTTTATTTTATTAGTCTTTTTTTATTTTTAGTTTTATTTTATTAGTTTAAATTTATCATTTTTAGGCTCTTATTTAGGGGTTTAGTCTTTAATCTTTTCAGGCTTGTCAGGGTGGAGTTTTGGGCCAGGGCCCAGGGCCTGGGATTAGGCCTGGGCTGTGTCAGCCTGAGCCTGTGATTTAGGTCAGGCAAGGAGGGGGCCCAGGCCCAGGGTTTAGAGGGCCTAGGGCCTTGATCAGGGTCGCCAGGAGAGGCCAGGCTCAGGAGTTTATGACCTTGACTCAGATCAGATGTTTTAGTTAGCCAGGGGCCCCAGGGCCAGCTGGGGCCCAGCCTCAGGCCTGCCCAGGAAGGCCCAGCCTCAGGCCTGGTGGGTAGAGCCTCAGTTCAGTGAGCCCAGGCCAGAGGGCCCAGTCAGGTGGGCCTAGGTTCATAGGGTCCAGCTCAGTAGGTGGTCAAAGGCCAGTTAAAAGGCCCATGATTTAGAGCCTTAGGGGGCCCACATTTTTAGGCTAGGTCAGTGGTCTGGCTCACATTTCAGTTGGGCCTCAGTTTAAGGCCTGGGGCTATGTCAGGGTTTAGGCATGGCTCAGTTAGTTATCTTTTTCTTAAATTAGGTTAGGCCAGCTTTAGTTTCATTTTTTATTTTTTTTATTTAGTTTTATCTTTATTTAGGGTTTATGTTTAGTATATTTTCTTTAGTTTAGGTTGCATTTATATTTTTAGATCTTATCTTAGTTAACTTTGGTACAGGTTTATTAGGTTAGTTTATTATTTATTTAATCATTTTATTTTAGTTTATGTTTAGGTTTTATTCTTTTATAGTTTATTTTCTATTTTGTTTAGTTTATTTTGTTTAGTTTAGTTTATTTATTTAGTTAAGTTATTTAGGTTTAGTTTAGGGTTTAGGTTTATTTATAGGTTTAGGTTTTATTTAGTTTATTTATTTTATTTATTTAGTTTATTTATTTTAATTTAGTTTATTCATTTAGGTTTATTTTATTTAGTAGTTTAGCTTTAGGTGTTATTTAGTATTTATTTTATTTTATTTTAGGTTTAGTTTAGTTTATTTTATTATTTATTTTAGGTTTAGGTTTTTTTATTTTTTGTAGTTTAGTTTAATCATTTAGGTTTAGGTTTATTTAAGTTTAGGTTTTTTTTAGTTTTGGTTTATTTATTTTTATTTTTTTGTTTTTATTTTTATTTTATTACTTTAGTTTAAGTTTATTTATGTAAGTTTATTTAGGTTTATTTTTAGGTTTAGTTTTAGTTTATAGTTTATTTCTTTTAATTTAGTTTTTTACTTTTAACTTTATTTATTTCTTTTAAGTTTTATTTTATTTAGGTTTAGGTTTTATTTTTTTATTTATTTATTTAGGTTTTAGTTTATTTATTTAGTTTAGGTTTTTAGGATTATTTATTTAAGTTTAGGTTTATTTATTTATTTCTTTATTTTATTTATTTTAGTTTAGGTTATTTTATTTTATTTAGTTTTATTTTATTTGGGTTAGGGTCAGGTTTTTTAGTTTATTTTTTTATTTATTTTTATTTTGTTTATATTTATTTATATTTATGTTTAGTTTATTTTTTTATTTATATATATTTAATTTATTTTATGTAGTTTATTATTTTATTTATTTCGTTTATTTTTATTTTTATTTTAGTTTAGGTTTAGGTTTTAGTTTTATTTTAGTTTAGGTTTTTTATTTTATTTATATATTTATTTTATTTAATTTTGTTTATTTTATTTTATTTTTAAGTTTATTTTAGTTAGTTTATTTTATTTTAGTTTAGTATTTATTTTATTTATTTTATTTATTTTATTTAGGTTTAGTTTAGTTTGTTTTAGTTTAGTTTATTTTAGTTTAATTTTAAGTTATTATTTTATTTATTTTATTTATTTTATTTTAGTTTTTATTTTTAGGTTTATTTAGATTTATTTATTTAGTTTATTTTATTTATTTAGGGCTATTTTAGCTTTATTTAGTTTAGGTTTTATTTTAGTTTAATTTATTTTATTATTTTCTTTTGTTATTTTATTTTTTTAGTTTTTTTTTTTTTTAGTTTATTTAGCTTAGTTTTAGTTTAGTTTAGGATTTATTTATTTAGTTTTATTTAGTTTAGCCAGGGTTTAGTTTAGTTTAGTTTAGTTAGGTTTTTTTAGTTCATTTTTAGTTTAGTTATTATTTTATTTAGTTTTAGCCAGCTCAGTTTATATTTTATTTTAGTTTATTTTATTATTTAGGTTGTGTTATTTTAGGCTTATTTTTAGTTTTAGTTTGTAGCTTAGGTTTATTTTAGTTCATAGATTTAGGTTATTTAGTTCAGTTTTATTATTTATTTATTTAGATTTAGGTAGGTATTTAGTCTATTTATTAGGTCATTTATTTATTTTTTTAGTATATTTAGTTTAGGTTTTTAGCTAGGGTTTATATTTGGTATTTTTTTTAGTTTTATTTTTTATGTTTAGGTTTAGGAGTTTATTAAGTTTAGGTTTATTTTATTTTAGTTTATATTTATTTATTTATTTATTAGGTTTAGGTAAGCTAGGTTAGGTTTATTTATTAGAGTTTATTTAGTTTATTATTTATTTTAGTTTATAGCTTTTGTCTTTAGGATTTAGTTTAGTTTTAGTTTTTTATTTTTTATTTCTTTTTATTTATTTCTTTAGCCTAGTTTTTTATTTCTTTATTAGTTTTATTTAATATTATTTAATGATAGTTTAGGTTTATTTTATTTAGCAAGTTTAGGTTTAGGTCATTTATTTATTTAGTTTTATTTATTTTAGCTTTAGTTTATTTTGTGCTATTTAGATTAGTTTAGGTTTATTAGTCATTTAGTATTTAGTTTAGGTATAGTCATGCTCAGCTAGGCTCAGTCTATTTATTTAGGAGCTCATTTGGGTAGGAGGAGGTCAGCTCATTTAGTTTAGTAGGTTTATATATTATTTTAGTTTATTATTTAGTTTAGGCCTAGGATTTGGCTATTTATTATTTAGTTTAGGGTTTATCATTATTTATCTTTAGTTCAGTATTTATTTTATAGAGGTTTAGTTTAGCTAGGTTATTTAGTAGCTTCATTTTGTTTATTTTATTTAGTAGGCTTAGGTCAGTTTTTTTATGTCTAGGAATTTAGTTTTATTTAGGACAGTTTTTAGGTAGCCTAGTTTAGAGTACAGGAGTTTTAGTTTCTTTTAGTTTTTATTTATCTTTTAGTTTATGTTTATATTAGAGTAGCTTTAGTTTAGGCTTTTTATTTTATTTAGATTTATTTTAGATATTTAGTTTAGTCAGCTTCATTTTAGTATTAGTTTAGTATTTTAGGTTTAGGTTATTTTTTTTTTATTTTATTTAGCTTCAGTTTAGGTTTATTTAGTAGTTTTAGTTTATTTAGCTTTAGTTTATTTTATAGGTTAGGTTTAGGTTCATTTTTTAGGTTTTAGTTTATTTTATTTATTTTTAGCTTATTTAGTAGCTAGTTTAGGTATTTTTTTAGTTTAGTAATAGTTAATTTATGCTGGTTTATTTAGGATTTTAGGTTATCATTTATTTTAGTATTTAGGTTTTTTTATTGTTTAGGTTTTTCTTTATTTATTTTAGTAGCATATTATTATTTTAGTTTAGCTTAGGTTTAGCTTTATCTTAGCTTCAGTTTGGGTTTATATTTTATTTATTTTACTTTAGATTTAGGTTTAGTTTATTAAGGTTTAGTTTAGTTTAGTATTTATTTTAGTTTTAGCTCATTTTAGGTTTATTTTCTAGGTTTAGGATTTTAATTAGTTTAGCTTAGTTTATTTAGGCCTAGGTTTAGTTATTTTAGTTTAGCTTTAGGTTTAATTTAGTTTATTTTAGTTTATTAGGTTTTTTTGGGTTATTTTTTTTATTTAGTTTATATTTGGTTTATTTAGCTAGGTTTACAGTTTAGTTTATTTTATTTTAGTTTCATTTTAGGTTTAGGTTTTTTAGTTTTTTTTTATTAGGTTTATTTTTATATTTATTTATTTATTATTTAGATTTATATTTATTTAATAGCCAGTATTTAGTTTCATTTATGTAGGCCCATTTTTAGTTTAGTTTATTATTTTAGGTTATTATTTTTATTTGGTAGGTTTAAGTTTAAGTTTATTTTATTATTTATTTTAGCTTTGGGTTTAGTTTATTTTAGTTTAGTTTATTTTATTTATAGTTTATTTTCATTTTAGGATTATTTAGGTTTTATTTGTTTAGTTTTAGGTTTATTTTTTAGTTGGTTAGTTTAGTTTAGGTTTATTTTTTTAGTTTTATTTTAGTTTAGGATTATTTTATTTATTTAGTTTTTAGTTTAGTTTATTTTAGTTTATATTTTAGGTATTTAGTTTAGTTTTTTTTATTTATTTGTTTTAGTTTATTTTTTATTTAGGTGTTTTAGTTTATATTTTATCTCTATTTATTTTATTTATTTAGTTTAAGTTTTTAAGTTTATTTATAGTTATTTATATTATTTATTTTATATTTAGGTTTAGGTTTTTTTATAGTTTATTTAGTTTAGTTTATTTTAGTTTAATAGTTTATTTATAGTTTATTAAGTATTTTTATTTATTATTTAATTGTTAGTTTAATTTATTTATTTAGTGATTTAGTATTTAGTTTAGTTATTTTTATTTTAGTTTAGTTTAGTTTAGGTAGTTTTTAGATTTATTTTAGTTTATATCAATAGGTTAGTTTTAGGTTTAATTTTGATTTTAGTTTAGTTTATTTAATTTATTTTTTTATATTACTTAGGTTTGTGGTTTATTTATTTAGTTTATATTTATATTTTATTTAGTAGGTATTTTATTTAGTTTAGTTTAGTTTAGTTTAAGTTTAGGTTTTTATTAATTAATTTAGTTTTATATTTATTTATTTTGTTTTAATTTATTTAGCTTTTATATAGTTAGTTTATATTTAGTTTAGTTTTTATTTAATTTTAGTTTTATTTTATTTTATTATTTTATTTTTTTTTTATTTATGTTTTAGTTTAGTTTTATTTTAGTTTATTTATTTAAGTTTATTTTAGTTTATTTTAGTTTAGGTTTATTTTAGTTTTTAGGTTTAGGTTTATTAGTTTTATTCATTTGGTTTAGTTTAGTTTAGTTTAGCTTTATTTAGTTTAGGTTTTTTTTATTTATTTATTTAGTCTTTATTATTTTAGTTTTATATTATTTTTTATTTTAGTTTTTATTTATTTAGGCTCATTAGGTTTATTTTAGGTTTAGGTATTTTTTTTTAGTTTAGGTTTTTTATTTTGGTTTTATATTTGGTTTAGTTTATTTTACCAGTTTATTTTAGTTTAGGTTTAGGTTTTATTTTAGGTTCGTTTATTTTAGTTTTTATTTTATAGTTTGTCTTATTATTTTAGTTTATTTTATATTTAGGTTTTATTTTATTTTGCTTTATTTAGTTTTTTATTATTTATTTAATTTAGTTTACTTTATTTTAGGTTTATTTAGTTTATATTTAGGTCCATTAGGTTTAAGGTTTAGTTTATTTTAGTAGGCTTATTAGTGAAGTATATTACATTTTAGGTTTGGTAGTTTAATTTTAGTCCCATTTAAATTTAGAGGCCTGGGTCAGCTAGTTTAGGTTTAGGTTTATTTAAGTTTAGGTTTAGGAGTTTGTTAGTTTAGTTATTATTTTAGTTAGTTTATTTATTTAGTTTTATCATTATATATTTATTTATTTATTTAGTTATTTATTATTATAGTTATTTTATTTTAGTTTTATTTTGTAGGTTTAGGTTTGGTTTATTTTATTTTAGTTTAGTCAGTAGTTTATATAGTTTATGTAGTTTATCATTTAGTTTTTCTTATTTAGTTTATTTTATTGTTTATTTATTTTTAGTTTAGCCAGTATTTAGTCATTTGGTTTAGCCTATTTAGGTTGCTGATAGTTTAGTTTTAGGTTTTAGTTTAAGTTTTTATTTTATTTTATTTTAGCCATTTAGGTTTTATTTATTTTATTTAGTTTAGTTTTAGTTTATTTTAATTAATATTAATGAGTTTATTTATAGTTTTAGTTTTATTTATTTAATTTAGTTTAGTTTAGTTTATTTTAAGTTTAGTTTATTTTTTATTTAGTAGTTTATTTAATATTTTAGTTTAGTTTTAAGTTTTATTTTTTATTTATTTAGTTTAGTTTTATTTTATTTTATTTTGTTTAGTTAGTCTATTTATAGTTTTTATTTTACTTAATTAGTTTTTTTATATTTATGTTTAGTTTGATTTAGGTTTATTTTAGGCTAGGTTTTATAGTTTAGGTTTATTTTAGTTTTGGTTATTCTAGCCAGCTAGGCTCAGGTTTATTTTATTTAGTTTAGGTTAATAAATTAAGCTTTAGTAGTAGTTTATTTATTTTATTTGGTTCAAGTTTATTTAGGTTTTATTTTAGTTTATTTTTATTTTTTTTAGTTTTAGTTCATGTTTATTTTATAGTCATTTAGTTAGCATAGCTATTTTATTTTCCTAGGTCAGTTTTATTTTATTTATAGCTAGGTTTATTTAGATTTTTTTATTTTAATTTAAGTTTATTTATTTAGTTTTGTTCTTTAGGTTTTAGATTTATTCTTATTTTATTTTATTTATTTATAGTTTAGTTTTATTTATTTAGTTTAGGTTTTGTTTGTTTATTTGTAGTTTAGTTTATTTTATTTTAGTTTTATTTATTTATTTATGTTTTAATTTAGTTTTAGTTTTACATTTTTGCTATTTAGTTTTAGTTTAGTTTAGTTTATTTTTTATAGTATTTATGTTTATTTATTTATTATTTAGTTTTAATTTATTTAGTTTATTTTTAGTTTAGTTTAGTTATTTTATTCATTTATTTAATTTATTTTAGTTTATTTTAGTTTATTTGTTTAGTTCAGTTTAGGCCAGTTTAGGTTTTAGATTAGTTTAGTTTAGTTTATTATTTTATTTTAGTTTATTTATTTATTTAGTTTCATTTATTTTATTTATTTTTATTTTATTTTATTTTATATTTATTTATTTATTTTATTTATTATTTATTAGTTTAGGTTTAGGTTTTATTTATTTAGTTTAGTTTAGATTCAGCTTTAGGGCTTAGGTTGTTCATGCAGTTCAGGCCTATGGTTTAGGTAGTCAGGGTTTTTTTTATTTTTTTAACATTTTTTAGGGTCTGGGGCTAGGGTTTTAGGGTTGTAGTTTAGGTTTAGGTTTAGTGTTTTTAAAAGTAAACCAAATAGTTTAGGCTTATTTTTTTATTTATTTAGAATATTTTAATTTTAATTTTATTTATTTTTTATTTTATTTTAGTTTTAGTTTATTTTATTTTATTTTATTTATTTTAGTTTAGGTTTTCATTTTAGTTTATTTTTAGTTTTGGTTTAGGCTCATTTATTAGTTTAGTTTTAATGTTATTTTATTTGGTTTAAGTTTTATTTTTTATTTTTATTTAGGTTTAGTTTAGATTTATTTTAGGTTTTATTTTTTTTTAGTTTATTTTAGATTTATTTATTTTATTTTATTTTATTTGTTTAGTGTTTTAGTTTAGTTTTAGGTTTTTTATTTTAATTTTAGTTTATTTTATTTGTTTATTTTAGGTTTAGGTATCTTATTTGTATTTACATTTTATTTTTATTTATTTTTAAATTTTTCTTTGGTTTATTTTTAGGTTTAGGTTTTATTTTAGTTTTTATCCCATTTTATTTTAGTATTTTTTATTTTATTTCTTTGATTTATTTTATTTATTTTAGGTTTATTTTATTTAATTTTAGTTTAGCATGAGCTTTATTTATTTTACTTTAGTTTTTTATTTTATTACTTTACTTTTAGGTTTTAGGTTTAGGTTTTAGTTTAGGTTTTATTTTATTTCTTTTTATTTAGGTTTAGGTATTTTTTTTATTTTAGTTTTATTTTAGGTTTAGGGCTCATTTGTGGTTTTAGGGTTTTAGGTTTGTGGCTATGGTTTATTTAGGTTTATGGTTTAGTTCTTAGGCAAGTTTAGGGTTTAGTTTTGGGTTTAGTTAGTGTTTTTTTATTTTTATTTTTTATTTTAAATTAAGCAAACATTTTTAATTTATTTAGTTTATTTATTTTATTTTAATTTAGTTTATTTTGTTTTATTTTATTTTATTTTTATAGTTATTTATTTTTTATGTCATTTATTTTAGTTTAGGTTTTTATTTTAGTTTATTTTTACATTTAGTTTAGGTTTAGGTTTAGTTTATTTTAGTTTATTTATTTTATTTTATTTTTAGGTTTAGGTCAGTTTTATTTGTAGGTTTAGTTTTAGGTTTTATTTTTTTAATTTTAGGTTTATTTTAGTTTAAGTTTAGGTTCATTTTTAGTTTATAGATTTAGTTTAGGTTTAGTTTAGGTTTAGTTTATTTTAGTTTAGATTTAGGTTTTATTTATTTTAGTTTAGGTTTTTTATTTTATTTTTTATTTTAGTTTAGGTTTTTTTTTTTTATTTAGTTTAGGTTTTATTTTTTTTATTTTTTTATTTAGGTTTTATTTAGTTTCATTTATTTTGTTTAGGTTCATTTTATTTTATTTAGGTTTAGTTTTTATTTTATTTTATTTTAGTTTAGTTTTATTTATTTTATTTTAATTTAGTTTTTTTAGGTTTAGTTTAGGTTTTAGTTTATGTTTATTTATTTTATTATTTAGTTTATTTTGGTTTAGGTTAGTTTATTTTATGTTTTTTTTTTTGATATAAGCAAACCATCCAAGGAAAAAATAGTCCATAGATCCGTGTCCCACCAAACAAATAGAAAGCAAACCAAGAGCAACCCACCAACCAAAACCCAATAGACCAATCACATAAAGCCAACAACCTAGAAGTTAGGATAATCAAGCCAAAAAACCAAGCAACTCCACCAAAGCCACCACCAAAAGGAAGAGAAACACAAAAGGAGCACAAGATGAATAGGGTAACAACAAAACCCAACAATACAATCCCAAAGGCATAACAACAACCCACGACTATCTCCAGAGCACTAGAAATCCAAATCCAAGGGAAAAACCTCCACCCAAATAGCAAAATAGTAATATAAGTGAGAGAGGAAAGCCATAGGGAGACCAAGAGGGCATCCAGAATTACCATCAAACCACCACCAAGGTAGCAGAAAACACCAAATCCAAAGACCCACCAAGAGGCAAATATCGGAAACAAGGACAACAAAATAAATAAGAGGGATTCAATACCAACAGCCAACTTAAATCCCAAGACAAGCTAGGCATAAGCATCCAAGGCAAGATAGCATCCAATCCCAAGTCACCAAGCTGAGAGACACAACCATCCCTCAACAAACACTAGCCAATCCAATCGAGGAGCAACCAAAAGAAACCAATAGACAAAAAAAACCACAACCATCTCCTCCAACAAATAAAAACCCAAGTCTAGAAGAAAAGAACCACAAAGTTCCTCATACCAATCAATTGAAAACAACCAACAAAAAACACCAACCCAAACCAGGAAAACAACCAAAAAGAATTGAAAAAAACCAAAGCTAAGAAATTCAAAAAGACCAATAGCCACCCAACAACCAACCACAAGTAGATGTTCCAATTCAATAAAGGGAGCAGCCAACCAAAATAAAAGGTTAACCCAATATAGAGCCCAAAATAGAGGGAAAGAACAACATGCAGTATAATAACCCACCTAGAGATCTCCAAAAAACCAAGAAACAAAAAGTACTCAACCAGATAAAAACCAAAGTATAAAATGCCAAAGAGAACCACCCAACCACAAGCAAATCGTGAGGAAAGGAATAAGGACAAAGGGAAATAAAGCCCCTTCCAAACCCTATAGAGTAGACAATCACCACAAAAGAGAAAATAGGAAGGCAACAATTAGAAAAAAGCTACCTCCAATCCACAAGGAGGAAAACCAACCAGTAAACCCCAAGTGAAACCAGAAAGGAGAACATCAACCACCAAAACCCCAAAACTAAGCCAAAGTAGAGAGACCAACAACAACCATGAAAAATGACCACCCAAAATAGTTAGGAAAAAAAAAAAGATCTAGGTAACCAACCATAGCCAAAATCCAATTCAAATAATGTAATAGGCATCCAAAACTTAAGGCAAACCCAACATCAATTAGTGGGTAGGCCAAAATCAAGCACCACAACCCAACAGGAGACCCCAAAACATCACTAGTTGTGTGACAAAATGAGCCTAGCATGAGCCATAGAAAGAAAACTAGTAGTCTTAGGATAGGAAAATCAATTAAACTAAAACCAAAAGGCACTTTCATATAAAGTGAGATTGACAGACCCTAAAGAAAAGAAAAAAACCACTTTCTTGTGAGGGAAGCAAAAAAAAAACAACCAAAAAATAGACTGAATAAAACCACCATAGCAATATGATCAACAAAATGGCTAAAAGATAAAATCTGAGGTAAGGCAAAATCCAGATTATTGACTAGGCCATGTAGATGCTTAAGTAAGCTATGGTTATCAAATAAAGTGAGCTCATTTAATTCACTCCCAAATTAGTGAAATCATCACAAGCATTACCTTCATGAAGAATGTGAAAATTTTGTAGCAAACTTGAGAAAGAAGCTTTTAGTGTGATTAAGAAGATAAAATAAGCCATTCCCATTTTATTATTATTGAGCATATCAAATGAAGAGCATCAACTTCAATCCAAATATTAAAGAGGCCTATGATTAAACAAATATCAATAGATTTATTAATAGCATGAGCTCAAAGATAAATAATAGAACAAGCTTTGAGGGGTTCATAATCACAAATTACACTTTAGAATCCCTAAGAATTCCACCACAACCATATTTGTTTGGGGAAATGGAACTATCAAGATTGATCTTAATAAAATATTCTTTAGGCTTAATCCAATACAATCCTAACACTCTTGTAGAAGGGTCATCATGCAAAGTGATACCCAAATTTTTAGTCACAAATTTATAACCTCTAAAATAAAGATTACTAATTAAATTTGCATTAAACAAAGCATGAATTTTTTCTTTAATTCTAGCAAGGATCCTTTTATGGTTCATAGGATGTTGATATTTAGCATCATTTCTAAACATCCAAATGAACCAAATAAGGGTAATAGCAATTAAAACTTTCATATGACCTTTCACAGTTTTATGGAAACAAACTTCAAGAAGTTGATATATAAGAGAGCCATGAAAATAGTTAGTTAAATAAATCATCATACCATATCCAAAGGAAGTAATACCATTGACAAAAACATGATTAACATTTTCAATATGAAAGCAACATTAGCACTTGAAGGTAAATAAAACCCTTTAGCAAGCAATCAGAATGAAGTTATTCAAACTCCTCCAAGCTAAAATAAAATAAGAAATGGGAATGATATTGTTCCAAAGTTTAATGAAAACATTAGAGGTGTTTTGTTTTTTTCTAATAAAATTCCAAACCTCTTTAAGAATGAAATTGCCATTGTAAGAGAGCTTGAAAAGAATTTGATCAGGTTTATTAGAAAAGATAGTGATGTTGCAAAACTTGTCAAAAATAGTAATAGGAATGTAGTTCTCAAGTTTATTTTCATTCCAATTGTTATTAAGCCAAAAAGAGTTAACTTTGATACTAGCAGTAGAGTGTGTAGATAAAAGGGAGTCAATATAGCCATTGTCAATCCAATTATCTTGCCAAAAGAAAGAGCCCAATGAATACCCAAGATATTAAAGATTCAACAACCCATTTAATGGAGCAAAGCCTTTTCCAAACCGAGAGTCACCAACTTTATAAGCAAGATAAGAGGGTGTTTTACCTTGGAATATTTTTCTATCATAAAATTAGCCCAAAGGCTATCATTCTTTCTAAAATTCCACCAGATGAGAGAAGAAAGTCATAGCTTCATGAATAGGTTTGCAACCAAGACCACCTTCACCCAAAGGACCAAAACATTTATACCAGGATGTCCAATGCATTCTTTTAATAGAATTATTAGATCCCCAAAAAAATTTATTAAGCAAGAAATCAATTCTAATAAGAGCAGAATTAGCGGGAATAATAATTTGAATCAAATAAAGAGACATAGAATTAAGAGTTCTCTTAAGAATAGTGTGCCTACCACCAAAGGAAAGTAAATGGGATTCCCAAACAAAAAATTTTATTTTTTTTTTGAATTAACTCATCAAAAAGATGGGATCATTTTGGACCTTTAAATAGAGGAGCACCCAAGTACTTAAGAGGTAAGTGTTGATGTTTAAAATTAGTGATATGCCATATTTGATTGATTTTATTATTAGAGATACTTGAAGAAATAATAAAATAGCTTTTGTTATCATTGATAGAAAGACCACTTTCTACCAAATTTATTTAAAAAAATATTGAGGTTCTTGATATGTTGAATAGAAGCATTGCAAAAAAATAATGAAATCATCTACAAAACTTAAGTGGAAACAGAAGACCACCAAGAGTTCTAGTACATACTAGGATTGTTTAAAAATAACTCATTGATGCTCGTAGAGATAAGTACTCAACAACAATAATAAATAAAGTAGAGATAAAGGATCCCCTTATCTTAAGCCATGGGAAGAAGGAAAGAAGACCAAAGCTTCCCATTAAGAAAATAAAAAAACCGCATTCTAAATATAATTTTAATAAAAGTAAATTTATCAAAACCCAAATAAATTAGAATATGGAAAAGGAAATCAAGAGATATTATCAAAAGCTTTGGTAATATCTAATTTGAAAAGAATGTTTCCACCTCTAGTCTTAGCATCTAAGTCATGAATTAACTGGGCAAGTAAAATGTTATCTAAAATAGATTTACTTTTAAGAAAACTAGTTGGTTGAGATAGATAATCTTATGAAGTAAAGGACTAAGCTTGTTGACAAGAATTTTGGAAATCACTTATTGAAGAAGGTGCAAAACTAATAGGTCTAAAATCACCCAATGGTGATTATCTTTCTTAAGTATGAGAACAACAAAGTGCTAGAAAAATATCTAGGAAAAGGATTACCATTAAAAAAATCAAGCACATCCTCAATCAAATCATTTTTAATAATAAACCAACAAATTTGAAAAAATTGAGTTGTAAACCTCAGACCAGAACATAATCTATGTTCATGCTATTAAGAACTTTAAAAATTTCATCTTCATTAAGCATAATAGTAAGCAAATCATAGTCATCATTAGTAATAATAGAAGGAATCAAGTGTAATTTAGAAATAGCTTCATAAGAGCAACTCTTACTTAGCATAGGTCTAAATTATTTAATAACCAAATCCTTAATATCATTATTCTCCATAATCCATTCTCCATTGTAATCTTTAATTTTTTGAATAATATTTAAAGCTCTCTTTTTATTAACTAAAGCATGGAAATACCTAGTATTGCTGTCACCATCCAATATGTTTACTAGCAGCTTTTTGATGCCAATAAGTCTCTTCTATATTTTGAAAATAAGTTTATCTTTCACCTCAGTCTAGTCCTTAATCTTAGAAGGATCAGACATAATAGGGACCTCAAGATCACAAACCATTTTTTCCATATCTTTTATATTAGCAAAAATGATTTTAAAATAATGCTTATTCCACTAACCCAGATTTGCTTAACTCTTTTAAGCTTAAACCAAAGTCTATTCATCCCCATAATCAAATTATCAGGATGTAAAAGAACTTCCCAACTGTTAACCACAACATTAAAAAAATCAATATGTTGAATCCACATGTTCAAATCTAAAGGAGAGAATTTTTTAATCTATTAAAATTATCTTTAATAGAAACCAAAATAGGATCATGATCAAACAAGGTTGGTTAAATGATAGATAAGTAATATGCCATTGAGTAATCCAATGAGTATTAAATAGAATCGGATCCAACCTTTATCAAAGTCTGGAGTTTTACCAAGTATAATTAGAACCTTTAAAACCAATATCAATCAAATTATAATAAAGGATCATAATAGAAAATTTTTCCATGGAATGAATATTAGGAGAGAAACCACCACTTCATTCAAAAGTGAATAAAATAGTGTTGGAATCAACACCAACAAACTAAGGTTTATTGATAGGGGTAGAAAAATTCCTCAAATTATCCCAAAGAAGATTTCTACCAGATCTAAGCCCAATACACAATAATCACCATAAGAGATTTGAGTATTGACAACTTATTGAAAATCATCAAGAATAGAAACATCTACAAAGTTATTCCAAAAACACCAATTCTTATTACTGACATTAGAGAAAAATTTATTGAAACCAATCATTCTAGCAACATGGTCAATTTCCTTACCATTAATATGTGGCTCCAAAAAAAATAAGTAAGAAAATATTATGTATACGATTAAGTTTTTTAATACAGTTACAAATAGGGAGGGTACCAATCCCTCTTACATTCCAAACAATAAAATTAAACATAAAGAAATAAAAAGGGGTTAAGAAAAGGTTAATTAAGAGAGGAGAGGGAGGCTGCAATCTAGTGTTTCTTAGCAATTTGGGAGGGAAATTTTAACATTTTTCTCTTTTTAGCATGATAAGTTTGGAAACCATTTTCTTTTCCCATATAATCATCATCCGAGAAGGATTTAGCAACATTAGTCTTAGATTTAGGAGAAATCTCCTGATTAGAAAGGAGTTCTCCTTCTTCCACGACATTAGAATTTATTAAAGCCAAATGAGCATCAGGAATAACAAGAGAGGGAGCAGAAATAGATTTATTAAGAGGCAAGTGTGAACACCAATCCCTTCCTCTTCATGACACAAATTATTAGACAAAGCCAAATCTTTAAGAGAATTTAAATAATCCTGTTTGGAAAATAGAATCAAATTTTTCATCCTGATTATCATGAGGTATTAAAGGCATATTCTCCATTGAATTTGAATGATGCATAACATTATTATCCTCATTTATATTCTCAATCAAAGCTTCATTTTCATCAATCAAAGCAGAATGTAGGGATTGAATCAGAGGAAATAGAATCATCATCTAAAAGTTTAGAAAAACTATTATTGTTAACATTAGAAGCCTTCAATTGTGCAGAAGATGTAAGAGGTAAAATAGCCTTATTAGGAACATTCAAAAATTCCATTGCTTCTAAAGTATCTTTTTGATATTTAATAGTGATCGACCTAGGGTTAGGAATAGAAGTTTCCTTAACAGGAATTTTATTTTTTAGGTGAGGATGATGAATGAAACATTCAGAATTATCGTGCCCATGGATTTTACAATGAGAACAAAAGACGGGATTTTCAAATTCAAATCTTTGCATATAATCATAATTTTTAGATACCAACTAGATTTTTTTGGGTGTTTCTTGGTAATGTCTAATAAGGATTCTAGCCACTGAAGGATGAGATTTTGTAGTCGTTGTTTGATCAATTTACAATGGCCGACCAAATAAAGCACCCATAACAAAATGGAATTGATGGTTAATGAAAGGAATTTGCATATTAGGGAGAGAAATCTAAACTGAAATGTTTCATTTTTGAATGATTTCAATGCAGTCAAAGCCATGTTAGTTGATTCCCTAGTAGGATCCATAAGATCCTTCAATTTTCCCTAAAGAATCATCGGGGAAGATGCCAGGCCACGGTGTCACTCTAATGAAGACACAAAATAGACTAGCACTCATCAATTTAAGAAGGAATCCAGTGAGAATCACACAAAATAGCTAGCAAATAGCGGCCAAAAAAGCTAAAATGAAAGGAAAGGAAATCACTAGAAACACGATGACTTCAGCAACAATTTTTTTAAGTTTTAGGTTTCATTAAGGTTTAAGATTCATTTATTTGGTTTAGGTTTAGGTTTAGTTTAGGTTTTTAAGTTTAAGTTTAGGTTAAGTTTAGGATTTAGGTTTAAGTTTAAGTTTAGTTTAGGTTGGAGTTTAGGTTTAGTTAGGTTTAGTTTAGGGTTAGTTAGGGTTTAAGTTTAGAGTTTAATTTAAGGATTTAAGTTTAAGTTTTAATTTAGTTAGTTTAATAAGGTTTAAAGTTTAGGGTTTAGGATTTAGGTTTAGATTTAAGTTGATTAATTTAGGATTTAGATTAGGATTTAAAGTTGGGATTTCATTTTAGAGTTAAGTTTAGGTTTAGATTTAAGTTTAAGTTTAGGTTAGGTTTAGTGTTAGGGTTTAGGTTTGTTTAGAGTTTAGGTTAGGTTTAGGTAAACTTAGTTTAGGTTTAGGTTTAGGTTTAAGTTTAAGTTTAGGTATAGGTTTAGGTTTAGGTTTAAGTTTAGGTTTAAGTTTAGGGTTTAGGGTTTAAGTTTAGGATTAGGTTTAAGTTTAGGTTTAAGTTTAGGTTTAGTTTAGATTGATTTAGTTAATTTCTGATTTAGGTTTGTTATTTAGGTTTAGGTTTTATTTAGGTTTAGGTTAGTTTAGGTTAGATTTAGAGTTTAGTTTAGGTTAGGTTTTAGTTTAAGTTTAAGATTTAGGTTTAGGTTTAAGTTTGATTTATATTTAGGTGAGGATTAGAGTTTAGGTTTAAGTTTATTATTTTAGGTTGGATTTAGAGTTTAGGTTTAGTTTAAGTTTAAGTTTAGGTTTAGGGTTTAGGTTTAGGTTTAGGTTTAAGTTTAGGTTTATGTTTAGGGTTTAAGGTTTAGGGTTTTTCTTTAGGGTTTAGGTTTAAGTTTAGGTTTAAGTTTAGGTTTAGTGTTTATGTTTAGGTTTAGGTTTAGGGTTTAGGGTTTAATGTTTTTTAGTTTAGGGTTTAGTTTAGAATTAAGATTTATAGTTTGTGTTTAAATTTAAGTTTAGTTTTTTAGTTTAGGTTTTAGGGTTTTGTATTTAGGGTTTAGTTTATAATTTAGTTTTAGGTTTAGGTTTAGGGTTAGGGTTTAGTTTATGGTTTGTTTAGGTTTAGCTTTAGGGTTTAGTGTTTATGATTTATGATTTTAGGGTTTAGGGTTTTAGGTTTAGGTTTTGGTTTAAGGTTTAGGTTTTTTTTAGGGTTTAGGTTTAAGGTTTTTTAACATAGAACAAATTCATATTCAACATTTCTTCTTTTTGATTTCAATAGCCTAGTAGCACACCAAGTTTTCTAAGATAAAAGCAATGACATAGATCAAAAACCCTAGATAACTAGAAATATCTCTACTATAAAGACATAGTTCCATAGGCAGTAGATCGGGTTAGCCGTTCATCAATTTCTCCAGCTTGCATTGGAACCACTAATGCCTCTCGACTAGTAGGATCTGCCATTATATCCTGATCTATCCCTCCATGACCGCCACAGCTATTCCCTCCACCTCTCCTCCTGCCTCCATAACCACCACTAATGCCTCTCGACTAGTAGGATCTGCCGTTTAGGTTTTTATTTTTTTTATTTTAGGTTGATTTTATTTTTATTTTAGATTTAGTGTTATTTTATTTAAGTATTTTATTCTTAGGTTTATTTTATTTTTTAGGTTAGTTTAAGTTTTTATTTATTTTAATTTATTTTAATAAGTTTATTTTATTTTATTTTAGGTTTAGGTTTAGGTTTTAGTTTAGGTTTTTATTTTATTTTATTTTTTTATTTTATTTAGGTTTTTTAATTTATTTTATTTTTAGGTTTTATTTAGTTTATGTTTATGTTTTTAGGATTTTAGTGTTTAGGGTTTAGGGTTTAGGGTTTAGGGTTTAGTTTGTAGGTTTTAGGGTTTAGGGATTAGGGTTTAGGGTTTAGGGTTTAGGGTTTAAGGCTTAGGGTTTAGGTTTTAGGGTTTAGGGTTTAGGGTTTAGGGTTTAAAGTTTAGTGTTAGGATTTAGGGTTTAGGGTTTATAGTTGGGTTTAGGATTAGGTTGAGTTTAGCTTCAAGTTTAGGGTTTAGGGTTTTTGGCTTTTTTTTTAATGGACAAATTTAGATTAAACATTTCATTTTTTTTTTCAATTTCACCAAGTAACACACCAAGTTTTCTAAGACATCATCGTGTTATTTTGTTTATTTTAGGTTTAGGTTTTTTTTTAGTTTAGGGTTTAGGTTTTATTTTTTATTTATTTTTTGGTTTTATTTTTAAGATTATTTTATAGCTTTAGGTTTTTATTTTATTTTATTATAGGTGTTTCTTAAGGTTTATTTTATTTATTTTTAGTTTACTTTAGGTTTTGATTTATTTTATTTTAGATTCATTTTTATTTTTTATTTAGTTTAGGCTTTCATTTTTATTTTTTTTAGGTTTTTTTATTTAGTTTTATTTTATTTTATTCTAAGTTTATTTTATTTTTAGTTTTTTATTTTGTTTGGTTTATTATTTTTTTTTAGTTTAAGTTTTATTTATTTTATTTTAGTTTATTTTTTTATTTTCATTTTATTTTATTTTTTTTTGTTTAGTTTTGGTTTTAGTTTAAGTTTAATTAATTTATTTTATTTTGTTTAGGTTTATTTATTTATTTATTTTAGTTTTAGGCTTTATTTAGTGTATTTAGGTTTTAGGTTTTTAAGACATAGGTTTAGGCTTTAGCTTTAGGCTTTCTTTAGGTTAGGGTTTTAGTGTTTAGGGTTTAGGGTTTAGTGTTCTTTAGGTTTATTTTAAGGTTAAGGTTTAGGTTTAGTTTAGCATTTAGGATTAGTTAGTTTAGATTAAAATTTTAGGTTTAGGTAGGTTTAGGTTTTTAGGTTTTAGGGTTTAGGGTTTAATTGAGTTAAGGTTTAGGTTTGTTTAGTTTAGGTTTAGGGTGGTTTATTGGGTTTAATTTTGATTTAGGTTTTTTGGGTTTAGGGTTTATGGTTTGTAGGTTTAGGGTTTAGGGTTCATTTTTTAAATCAAGTAAACCAGAGGTTTTGGGTTTATTTAGTTTACCGTTTATATTTTATTTATTCTAATGTATTTTTTATTTTAGGTTTATTTTTTATTTATTATTTATTTTTTTATTCATAGGTTTATTTTATTTTAGTTTATTTTATTTTATTTATTTATTTTTATTTTTTATTTTATTTTTTTATGTTTAGGTATAGGTTTAGTTTTTGGTTTTTTTTTTTAATATTTATTTAGGTTTTTTTATTTATTATTTTATTTTTAGGTTTATATAGTTTAGTTTTAGTTTTTTTTAGGTTTTTAGTTTAGGATATGGTTTAGGGTTTAGGGTTTATTTGGGGTTTAGTTTTAGGTTTAGGTTTTAGGTTTAGTATTTTAGGTTTAGTTTTAGGTTTAGGTTTAGGTTTAGTTTAGGTTTAGTTTAGGGTTTTAGGTTTATTTTATGTTTAAGTTTAGTTTATTATTTAGGTTTTGTTTAGGTTTAGGGTTTAGGGTTTTATTTTTTAGGGTTTAGGTTTAGCATTTATTTTTAGGGTTTAGGTTTAGGGTTAGTTAGTTAGAGTTTAGGGTTTAGGGTTTGGTTTAGGGTTTAGGGTTTTAGTGTTAGTTTAGGGTTAGTTTGATTTAGGTTTAGGGTTTAGTTTAGTTAGTTATTTAGTTTATTTAGTTTATTTATTTTTAGTTATTTTTTATTTTAGGTTTAGTTTATTTATTTTATGTTTATTTATTTAGTTTAGTTTTATTATTTTAGGTTTAGGTTTTTATTTTATTTTTTAGTTTACTTTTATTTAAATTTTATTTTTTAGGTTTAGTTTTTTTTTTTTATTTTAGGTTTTAGTTTAGGTTTTTTATTTTATTTTTTTAGGTTTAGGTTTTATGATTATTTTAGGTTTAATATTTAGTTTTGGTTTAGGTTATTTTATTTATTTTATTTTATTTAGTTTAGGGTTTAGGTTTATTTATTTTAGGTTTAGTTTAGGTTTATTTATTTTTATAGGTTAGGTTTATTTTATTTGATTTATTTTAGTTTAGGTTTTTTTTTTAGTTTAGGGTTAGTTTAGGTTTTATTTTTTTATTTTATGTTTTATTTAGTTTAATTTTAGTTTAGGTTTTATTTAATTTATTTTAGGTTTATTTTATTTTTATTTTTTTGTTTATTTTATTTATTATTTTATTTTTAGGTTTATTTTTATTTTTTAGTTAGTTTAGGTATTTATTTATTTTATTTTAGTTTATTTTAGGTTTATTTATTTTATATTTTTTTTATTTTGTTTAATTTATTTTTATTTTAGTTTAGGGGTTTTAGTTTAGGTTTAGGTTTAGGTTTAGGTTTAGGGTTTAGGTTTAGGTTTTAGGGTTTTAGGGTTTAGGGTTTAGGGTTTTAGGTTTAGGGTTTAGGTTTTAGGATTTAGTTTAGGTTTAGGTTTATGTTTAGGTTTAAGTTTAGTTGGGGTTTAGGGTTTAGTTTAGGGATTTAGGTTAGGTTTTAGGTTTAGTTTAGTTTAGGGTTTTAGGTTTAGTTTAGGGTTAAGTTTTAGTTTATAGTTTAGGTTTATGTTTAGGTTTAGGGTTTAGTTTATTTTTAGGTTTAGGGTTTTAGTTTAGGTTTTTTATTATTTATTTATTTTTTTTATTCTATTTTTTAAATATTTTTATTTGGTTTATTTTTATTTATATTTAGTTTAGTTTTTTTTTATTTTAAGTTTATTTATTTTAGTTTAGGTTTATTATTTTTCGTTTAATTTTAGTTTATGTTTTTTTTTTTAGTTTAGTTTATTTTTTTATTTATTTTGTTGGTTTATTATTTTTATTTTTTTAGTTAGATTTAGGTTTTATTTTATTTTAGGTATATTTTAGTTTATATTTTAGTTTAGGTTTATTTACATTTAATTTATTTTATTTTATTTAGTTTAGGGTTTATTAGTTTACTTTAGGTTTATTTTAGGTTTTATTTATTTTAGTTTAGATTTTCTTAGTATAGGTTTAGGTTTATTTTATTTTTTATTTTAGGTTTAGTTTTTTAGTTTAGGGTTTAGGTTTTATTTTATTTATTTTTGGTTTTATTTTTAAGATTTTAGGTTTTTTATTTAGTTTTATTTTATTTTATTTTAGTTTTAAGGTTTATTTATTTATTTTAGTTTAGGTTTTTTGATTTATTTTATTTTAGATTCATTTTATTTATTTTATTTTAGGTTATTTAATTTTATTTTATGTTTAGGTTTTTTTATTTTGTTTTATTTTATTTTTTATTTAGTTTATTTTATTTTAGTTTTATTTTATTAGGTTTTTATTTTTAGTTTAGTTTATTTTTTATATATTTATTTTAGTTTATTTTTTTATTTTATTTATTTTATTTTAGGTTTAAGTTTTGGTTTAGTTTAGTTTTAATTAATTTATTTTTTTTTATTTTTTTAGGTTTATTTATTTATTTTAGTTTAGGTTTAGTTTAGGTTTAGGTTTTATTTTAATTAGGGTTTAGGTTTAGGATTAGTTTAGGTTTAGGTTTAGGGTTTAGTGTTTAGTTTAGGGTTTGGTTTAGGGTTTAGGTTTAGGTTTGGGTTTAGGTTTAGGATTAGGGTTAGTTTAGGGTTATTTAGGCTTTAGGATTTTAGAGTTTAGGTTAGGGTTTAGGGTTAGAGGTTAGGGTTAGATTAGTTTAGGGTTTAGGTTTAGGGTCAAGGTTAGGTTTAAGTGGGAGTTTAGGTTTAGAGGTTTAGGTTAGTTTAGTGTTTGTTTAGATTTTGGGTTTATGATTTTTTTTAGGTTTAGGGTTTATAGTTTGGGTTTAGGGTTTAGGGTTTAGTTAGTTTAGGGTTTAGGGTTCATTTTAAATAAACAAGCAGTTTAGGTTTATTTAATTTTACTTATTTATATTTATTTATTTTAATATATTTTTATTTAAGTTTTATTTTATTTTTTATTTAGTTAGTTTATTTATTTTAGTTTATTTATTTTTTAGTTTTTTATTTTTTTATTTTAGTTTATTTATTTTATTTTTTTAGGTTTAGGTTTTTTTTTTTGTTTTAATTTTAGGTTTTATTTTTTTTATTTTATTTTTAGAGTAGATTTTAGGTTTAATTTTAGGTTTTTTTGGTTTTATTTTTTAGTTTAGGTTTAGTTTATTTTTAGTTTATTTTATTTTATTTAGTTTAGGTTTAGGTCTAAGTTTTAGTTTTTTTAGTTTAGTTTAATTTAGTTTAGGTTTAAGTTAATTTTATTTTTATTTTAGGTTTATGTTTTCTTTAGTTTAGAGTTTATGTTTTATTGTTAGGTTTATTATAGTTTATGTTTTTATTATGTTTTAAATTTATATTATTTTAGGCTTATTTTATTTAGGGTTCAGAGTTTAGAGTTAGGGTTTAGGGTTTAAGGTTTAGGGTTCAGGGTTTTTTAGGGTTTAGGGTTGTAGGTTTAGGTTTAGTTTTGGGTTTAGGGTTTAGGGGTTTTTAATTAAGTAAACCAGTAGGCTTTAGTTTATTTAGCTTATTTAGTTTATTTTTTTTATTTATTTTGGTTTATTTTATTCATTTTTATTTAGGTGGATTTTTTTTATATTAGTTTATTTATTTTAGTTTAGGTTTTTTTATTTTAGTTTATTTTTTAGGTTTAGGTTTATGTTTATGTTTATTTTAGTAGAGGTTATTCTTTAGTTTAGTTTAGCTTTATTTATTTTATTTTATTTATTTTTTTATTTTTTAATTTTATTTTTAGTTTAGGTTAGGTTTAGTTTGGTTTTTTTTCTTTTTTAATTTTATTTAGGTTTAGGTTTTTTTATTTATTTTATTTTTTGGGTTTTTATTTAGTTTAAGTTTAGTTTTTTAGGTTTTAGGTTAGATACATGGTTTTTTTAGGGTTTAGTTTAGGGTTTAGTTAGGGTTTAGGTTTTAATTTAGGTGAGTTTAGATTTAAGGTTTAGGGTTTTGGGTTTATTTAGTATTATTTTAGGTTTAGGGTTTTAGGGTTTAGGGTTTTTATTTAAGGTTTGAGTTTAGTTTAGGTTTATGTTTTAGGTTTTAGGTTTAGGGTTTTATTTAGGGTTTAGGGTTTAGTTTAGGGTTGGTTTAGGGTTTAAGTTTAGCATTTATTATTTAGTGTTTAGGGTTTAGGGCTAGGTTAGAGGTTAGGTTTAAGTTTAGGGTTTAGGTTTAGGGTTTAGGGTTTAGTTTATAGGTTTTTGATTTAGTGTTTATTTTTAGGTTTAGGGTTTAATTTAGTTTAGTTAGGTTATTTTATATTTTAATTTATTTATTTTATTTTTTATTTAGTTTAGTTTATTTTATGTTTATTTATTTGGTTTAAGTTTTATTTAGTTAATTTTTAGGTTTAGGTTTATTTTTTTATTTTAGTTTTAGTTTAGGTTTTATTTTATTTTTTTAGGTTTAGGTTTAAGTTTATTTTTAGGTTTTAATATTTAGTTTTGGTTTAGGTTTATTTTTATTTATTTTATTTTATTTAGTTTAGGGTTTAGGCTTTATTTATTTTTTTAGGTTTGGTTTATTTATTTTAGTTTAGGTTAAAGTTTATTTTATTTGATTTATTTTAGTTTATATTTTTTTTAGTTTAGGGTTAGTTTAGGTTTTATTTTATTTATTTTAAGTTTTATTTTTAGGTTTAATTTAGGTTTAGGTTTTTTTATTTTAATTTATTTTAGGTTTATTTTTTAATTTTTTGTTTAAGTTTATATCTTTAGGTTTTATTTTTAGGTTTATTTTATTTTTTAGCTTATTTTATTTTTTTATTTATTTATTTATTTTAGTTTTAGGTTTATTTATTTTATGGTTATTTATTTTATTTTATGTTTAATTTATTTATTTAGGTTTTAGGGTTTTAAGGTTTAGGTTTTAGGATTAGGGTTTAGGGTTTAGGTTTAGGTTAGTTTAGTTTAGGGTTTATAGGTTTTAGGTTTAGAGTTTAGGGTTTAGGGTTTAGGGTTTAGGTTTAGGTTAGTTTTTTTTAGGATTAGTTTAGGGTTTGTGGTTTTAGGTTTAGGGTTTTATTTTGGGTTTAGGTTTAGGGTTTTAGGGTTTAGGGATTAGAGTTAATATTAGGTTTAGTTTAGGGTTAAGATTTTTTTTTATGTTTTAATTTTTTTAATTTTTTATTTTTTAATTTTAGTATGCTTATGTTTATTTATTTATTTTATTTAGGTTTATTTTATTTTTATGTATTTTAGTTTATTTATTTTAGGTTTATTTATTTTAGTTTAGGTTTTAGTTAATTTTTTAGGTTTAGTTTAGATTATTTTTAGTTTAGTTTTAGTTTTATTTTATTTTTTTAGGTTTAGGTTTATTTTTTATTTTAGGTTTAGGTTTAAGTTCATATTTTATTTTTTTAGGTTTAGGTTTTAGGTCTTTATTTTAGGTTTATTTTTAGGTTTTATTTTTTAGTTTATGTTTAGGTTTATTTTTGGTTTATTATATTTTATTTTGTTTATGTTTAGGTTTATGTTTAGGTTTTATTTATTTTAGTTTAGTTTAATTTAGTTTAGGTTTAGGTTTATCTTATTTTTATTTTAGGATTAGTTTTTTTTTAGTTTGGGGTTTAGGTTTTATTTTTATTTATTTCTTGGTTTTATTTTTAGGTTTATTTTTTAGGTTTTGATTTTTTTTTAGTTTTTATTTTATTTTATTTTAGGTTTATTTTATTTTTATTTTTAGTTTAGTTTTTATTATTTTTAGGTTTTTATTTTTTAGTTTAGTTTAGGTTTTATTTATTTTATTTTAGTTTATTTTTATTTTTTATTTTATTTTTTTTTTTATGTTTAGGTTTAGGTTTAGGTTTAGGTTTAGGTTTTAGTTTATTTTTATTATTTTGGTTTAGGTTTTTTATTTATTTTATTTTTAGTTTTATTTAATTTAGGTTTAAGTTTTATTTTTTTTAGTTTAGGGTTTAGGGTTATTTATTTTAGTTTAGGGTTTGGGGTTTTAGGGTTTTTAGGTTTAGGGTTTATGGTTTTAGGTTTAGTTTTATGGTTTGGTTAGGGTTTAGGGTTTAGGTTTATTTTTTTTAGAGTTTAGGGTTTGGGTAGGGTTTATGTTTTGGTTTGGGGTTTTAGTTTTAGTTTAGGGTTTAGTATTTTTGGTTTATTTTTTTAAGAGATTCAAATTCAACATTGCTTCTTTTGATTTAATTGTAACATAGCAAGTTTTCTAAGACATAAGCTTAAAGATCAAGGGGACATAGAGCAAATCAAAACCCAAGATAACTAGAACCATCTCTTGTAAGATAAAGTTCCATTTTATTTATTCATTTTCTCCAATTTTTCCCAGCTTAGTAGATCCACCATCATACCTTGATCTCTTACCATGGTTGTATTTAGTTTTCCTCCGCATCCATAACCATTACTCTAACCACCTCCATATCTAGATCCCCACCACCTTATTTACCTTTGCCTCCACTTAGATTTCTAGGATTGATGATGTTCCATCAAGGTTTTATTAGGTTTAGGTTTAGGTTTAGGTTTATTAGGTTTTAGGGTTTAGGATTATTTTTTTAATTTATTTAGTTCCTTTAGGTAGTTTAGGGTTTGGGGTTTAGGATTTAGGGTTTATGGTTAGTGTTTAAGGTTTAGGGTTTAGGGATTAGGGTTTAGGGTTTATGGTTTTAAGGTTTATGCATTTAGGGTTTTGGGTTTAGGGTTTATGGTTGTTTAGGGTTTTGGGTTTAGGGATTAGGGTTTAACATTTTTTTAAATTTAAGTAAACTAGTAGGTTTAGGTTTATTTAGTTTACTTTTTATTTATTTTTTTATTTTATTTTATTTTTTATCAAGATTTATTTTTTAATTTTTATTTAGTTTAGTTTATTTATTTTAGGTTTACTTATTTTAGTTTTGTCTTTTATTTTAGTTTACTTTTTAAGTTTAGGTTTAGGATTATTTTTAGTTTATTTTATTTTATTTAGCTTAGGTTTAGGTTTAGGTTTAGTTTATTTTAGTTTAGGTTTAGGTTTAGGATTATTTAATTTTTTGTTTAGGTTTAAATTTTTTTTTAGTTTAGGGTTTAGGTTTTAGTTATTTTTAGGTTTATTTTTAGGTTTAGTTTTATTTAGTTTATTTTATTTTATTTTAGGCTTATTTTATTTTATTTTAAGCTTAGTTTTTATTATATTTAGGTTTTTTATTGTTGGGTTATTTTTTATTTTTTTAGTTTAGTTTAGATTTTCATTTATTTCATTATAGTTTATTTTAATTTATTTTTAATTTTAAGTTTAGGATTTTATTTTATTTTATATTTTATTTTATTTAGGTTTAGGTTTTTTTATATATTTTATTTTTAGATTTTATTTAGTTTATGTTTGGTTTTAGGTTTTTTTAGGGTTTGGGTTTATGGTTTAGAGTTTTAGGGTTTAGGGTTTAGGGTTTAGGTTTAGGTTAGGGTTTAGGGTTTAGGCTTTAGGGTTTAGTGTTTAGGCTTTTTTTGGGTTTAGGGTTTTTTAGGATTTGGTTTAGGGTTTATTTAGCGTTTAGGTTTTTTTTAAAAAAAAAATTAAGTAAATGAGTAGGTTTAGGTTTTTTTAGTTTATTTTTAATTATTTTACTTTATTTTATTTTTTATTTTTATTTATGTTTAATTTTTATTTTATTTAATTTTGTTTATTTTTTTGTTATTTATTTTAGTATAGGTTTCTTTAATTTTTTGTATATTTTAGGTTTAGGTTTAGGTTTAGGTTTATTTTTTTAGTTGAGTTTTATTTTTATTTTATTTTTTAGGTTTAGGTTTTATTTATTATTTTTAGGTTTAGGTTTTAGTTATTTTTAGGTTTATTTTTTTGGTTTAGGTTTTTATTTAGTTTCTATTTTATTTTATTTTAAGTTTATTTTATTTTTATTTTATGCTTAGTTTTTATTATATTTAGGTTTTTTATTATTGGGTTATTTTTTTTAGTTTAGTTTAGATTTTTATTTATTTCATTTTAGTTTATTTTATTTTATTTTTAGTTTTAAGTTTAGGATTTTATTTTATTTTATTTAAATTTTATATTTATGTTTAGGTTTTTTTATATATTTTATTTTTTGATTTTATTTAGTTTATGTTTTGGTTTTTGGGTTTTTAGGGTGTAGGGTTTAGGGTTTAGGGTTTTAGGGTTTAGGGTTTTAGGGTTTAGGTGTTTAGGGTTAGGGTTTAGGGTTTAGGCTTTAGGGATTAGTGTTTAGGCTTTGGGTTTAGGGTTTTTAGGATTTATGGTTTAGTGTTTATGGTTAGCTTAGGGTTTAAGATTTCTTTAAAAAAAAAATTAAGTAAACGAGCAAGTTTAGGTTTATTTAGTTTATATTTAATTATTTTAGTTTATTTTTTATTTTTATTTTTTATTTATGTTAAAAAATTTTTTATTAATTTTGTTTATTTTTTTTTTTTTTGTTATTTATTTAGTTTAGGTTTTCAATTTTTTTTATATTTTAGGTTTATGTTTTAGGTTTATTTTTTAGTTAGTTTATATTTATTTTATTTTTTAGGTTTAGGTTTTATTTCTTATTTTTTGGGTTTAGGTTTTTTATATTATTTTAGGTTTAGGTTTAGGATTTTATTTTAGGTTTATTTTTTGGTTTATTTCTTAGTTTAGGTTTAGGTTTATTTTTATTTTATTTTATTTTATTTAGTTTAGGTTTAGATTTTATTTATTTTAATTTAGGTTTAGGTTTATTTTATTTTTATTTTAGGTTTAGATGATTTTTTAGTTTAGGTTTTAGGTTTTATTTTTTATTTTTTTAGGTTTATTTTCTTGGTTTAGGTTTTTATTTAGTTTTTATTTTAGGTTTAATTTAGGTTTAATTTATTTTTATTTTATGTTTAGTTTATACTTTATTTAGGTTTTATTCTTAAGTTTATTTTATCTTTTTAGTTTAGTTTAGGTTTTTATTTATTTTTGTTTTAATTTATTTTTATTAGTTTATTTTATTATATTTTTAGGTTTAGGTTTAGGTCTTCATTTAGGATTTTATTTTATTATTTTATTTAGGTTTAAGATTATTTTATTTATTTAATTTTTAGGTTTTATTTAGTTTAGGTTTAGGTTTTTAGGTTTTAGGGTTTAGGATTTAGGGTTAGTGTTTAGGGTTTTAGAGTTTAGGGTTTTAGGGTTTAAGGTTTAGTATTTTATTTTAGGGTTTAGGGTTTGATTAGGGTTAGTAAGGTTTAGGGTTTAACTTTTTTAGGTTTTTAAGGTATAGGGTTTAGAGTTTAAGGTTTAGGGTTTAAGGTTTAGGTTTTAGGATTTTAGGGTTTAGGGTTTAGGGTTTAGTGTTTATGGTTAAGGTTAAGGTTTAGTATTTATGGTTTAGGGTTTAGGGTTTAGAGTTTAGGGGTTAGGGATTATGGTTTAGGGTTTAGGGTTTATGGTTTATGGTTTAGGGTTTAGGGTTTAGTGTTTAGGCTTTAGGGTTTAGAGTTTTAGGGTTTATAGTTTTTTAATTAAAGCTGGAAGGTTTATGTTTATTTACTTTATTTTTTATTTTTATTTATATTTATTATTTATTTTTCTAGGTTTATTTATTTTAGTTTAGGTTCTTATTTTAGTTTATTTTTTAGGTTTAGGTTTATTTATTAGTTGAGTTTCATTTTTTTTTTTTAGTTTAGGTTTTATCTTTTTATTTTTAAGTTTAGGTTTTAATTTTATTATTTTAGATTTAGGTTTAAGGTTTTTATTTTTGATTTAGGGTTTAAGTTTATTTTTAAGTTTTATTTTTTAGTTTAGGTTAAGTTTTTTTTAGTTTATTTTATTTTATTTAGTTTAGGTTTAGGTTTAGGTTTAGATTTAGGTTTATTTATTTTAGGTTAGGTTTATGTTTATTTTATTTTGTTTATTATATTTTTTTATTTTTAGGTTCCTAGTTTTTATTTTAGTTTAGGTTTTAGGTTTTATTTTTTTCTTTATTTTTAGGTTTTATTTTTAGGTTTATTTTTTAGGTTTAAGTTTTTATTTTATTTTATTTTAGGTTTATTTTAGGTTTATTTTATTTTTATTTTACATTTAGTTATTATTTTATTAGGTTTTTTATTCTTAGTTTTATTTTAATTTTTATTTTAGTTTAGGTTTTTATTTATTTTATTTTAGTTTATTTTATTTTATTTTTAGGTTTATGTTTAGGTGTTTATTTTATTTAGGAATAGTTTTATTTGTTTATTTTATTTTTAGGTTTTATTTAGTTTAGGTTTAGGTTTTTATGTTTTTAAGATTTAGGGTTTAGGTTTTAGGGTTTAAGGTTTAGGGTTTTAGGGTTTAGAGTTTTAGGGTTTAGGGTTTAGGGTTAGGGTTTAGGGTTTAGGGTTTAAGGTTTAATGTTTAGGCTTTAGGGATTAGGGTTGTAATGGTTTAGGGTTAGCCTAGGGTAAGTGGTTTAGTGTTTAAGGGTTAAGATTGTAGGTTTAGGGTTTAGGGGTTAGAGTTAGTTTTAGGTTTTAGGGTTTAAGATTTAGGGTTTAGGGTTTAGGTTTTTTTTTAATTAACTAAAATGGTAGGTTTAGGTTTATGAAGTTTATTTTTTTTATTTTAATTTATTTTATTTTTTATTTTATTTAGGTTTATTTTTTATTTTTATTTAGTTTAGTTTACTTATTTTAGGTTTATTTATTTTAGTTTAGGTTTTTTATTTTAGTTTATTTTTTTAGGTTTGGGTTTAGGTTTATGCTTATTTTTTAGTTTAGTTTTAGTTTTATTTTGTTTTTTAGGTTTAGGTTTTATATTTTATTTTTATGTTTTTATTTAGTTTAGGTTTAGGTTTTTAGGTTTTTAGGGTATAGGGTTTAGGGTTTTAGGGTTTAAGGTTTAGGGTTAGGGTTTAGAATTTATGGTTTAGGATTTAGTGTTTAGGCTTTAGGGTTTAGGGTTTTTATGGACTTAGCCAAATTCTTTCATTCCAAAGCCCAAATTCAATTTATTTTTTCATGAATCAATCATACCTTCAATCATATTCACAAATATAAATAAAATCTACAATCATCAAGCTAAACCAAAATCAACCCAAGTCAAACCTAACTTAACCCTTTTGACTTGAAATGTTCAAATGAACCAAAACCCATTTAAACCCCAATTGCAATTGAATTTATATATCAATCCCAAATCCATATATAAACTCAACTAAATCAAACTCAACCCAAAATCAAACCAACTAACCCAATTGGTCTAGTTTACCCAAACCGGCTAATTTGACCCATTTAAGCCAAGTTCTAATCTTAACTAAATTGGATTGAACCAAGCCCATCAAAACCTCCCATCATGATTATTGAACACCCTAAGTTGATCAATTATCACAAATTGGGTCAAACTAAGTAAACTTGGTCATTTGACCAAGTCAACCCCTTATATGAATCCAAACTAGCCAAATGACAACTTTATGCCAAATCCTTGAAACCAATGATTCATACCAAATCAAAATCAATATTTGAATATGACGTGACCTTCAATTGAGTCAAACCAAACCCATTTTTCCCTCTTGACCCAAGTTGACCAAAATTAACCTAAAAGGCCAAATTGATTGCAACCAATGGCTCAAGTTCATTCCAAATTAATTGTTGAACTTGACCAAAGCTATGATTGGACCCAATTGAACCAAATTTACCTACTCAGTCCAAATTGACCTAAGGTTCAAGTTGGCCTAAATCAAAACCAAATTCAAATTAATTAAAACCAAAGCCTACAATCATCTTCAATTGGTCAACTACCAAACCTAACCAAAACCAATTTGACCAATTTGGTCAAATTGCTCAACTCATTTGACCCAAATGAATTCAAATGAGCCAAAATCAAATCTAAGCCAAACTAAACCAAACCAATTGAACCAAAACATCCCAAATGATCATATGAACTTGACTCTTGGTTTGACCAAAATTGACCAATTGGCCAACTTGACTAACAATTTGACCTAAACAATTCAAATTGTGCCAAACCTAACCAAATCAATTGACTTGAAATTTGGGCTAACCCACTTTTGGCTCATTTCAAATCTGCCCAAATCAAATCCAATGCCAAATGATCATTCTAACTTTAGGTCAAGGGCATCACATGAGACAAATCACCCATGTAATTGGTCATTTCCATTCATTGGCCACTTGGTACTCTCCCAACGGTCCACCTAGGCACCTAGGACACTACCTAACCTGACCCAAGGGGTGGTTGGGTCAGCCATGACCCATGGGAGGTGAAATCACCTCACCCTTCCCATTGGAGCATTTAAAACCCATAGGACACTTAAGTAAATTAACAAATTTTGAATAGTAATTAATGTTTAATTATAAAATTAATTAGCTTAATTTCATTTTAATTACTTGAGCAATTAATTCCAAATTTTGTGGGTTAATTTAATGGGATGACCTCTCCTATGATTTTCTTGGGATTTATTGCTCACTTAATTAAAAATAATCAAATATTAAATACTCTTTTAAGTTAATTAATGATTAATTAATCCCATGAGTAACAAATTGGTTAATTAAGTTTATTTTTTAATCGTTCAACAGTAAGTGTACTAAGGAAAAGGGTTAGGACCCCTTTCCATAAGTTCATTTCACCCAATTTTAAAATGAAATTAATTAAGATTAAACTAATTAATTAAATCACTTAATCAAATTGAAATCATAATCACATCAGACCTTAATTAATTAAATCATGGGGTAGATCTTTAGGTGTTTAATAACCTAAAGGAGTTTAATGAAATTATGGTTAGTCCACATGTGTGGGAAACCATAAGAGTAATTAATTAAGTCCCTTAATCTAATTAACTATTAATCATGAGCCAATTACATTAGGCCCCTTTTATTTCCTAGGATCATTGCAAATTTATTTTCCATGCATATAATGTTGGCTCATAATTATTTAGTTAATTACTTTAAGGTGACATAAGTAAGGGTAATTAATTCATCTAATTAAAGGTTCAACTTAATTAACACATAAAATCAACTTAATAACATTTCCTTAAATTAATACAAATCACTAATGTGGGAATGGGTTTAAAACAACAAGTGATGATTTCTCTTCTCCTCTTTAAATCAATTCAAATCCAAAACTTAATTAATAAAGAAGCTTTGCTTTGCTTTAAATAATCTTATTTGATTTGATTATCCTTAAGAACTAGTTTGGTTGAGTGAATCACATTCTTATATTTGATTGTTCTCTTTCCAATCATGTTAAATTTGGTATGTCATTTGAATTCATGCATCCATCTTTTTAAAATGAAGTAAAATAAAATGGATTTTCTTTATGTAAGCTTGCATGCGTTGATTTAATTTAATATATGTGAGGCTATTATAACTATTAAATCCAAATGTATTTCTAAAAAGCTTATAAATGAATAATAATATGCGTTATGTTGCTAGTAATAAATACATAAGAAATGCATGTGCTTATAGGTTAAGTATATGAATGGTGAGTTTTCTTTATCCATTCATGTGTTGATTTACTTAAGATTGGATGGTAATGGGTACATGATGTGGACATCTCAAGAATATGAGGCTTTAGCTAGCCCCAAGCAGAAATGTTGAATCTAAATTAGTTCTCTCTTAAAAAAAATTTTAAGAAAAAAAAAATAACCATCAACCCTAAACTAAAACCTGAACCCTAAACCTAAAACCTAAACCACAAACCAAAAACCCAACCATAAACCTAAACCCTATAAACCTAAACCCTAACCCCTAAACTAAACCCTAACCCTAAATCCAAACCCTAGCTAAACCTAAACCCACAAACCTTAAACCTAAAACCACAAAACCTAAAAGTAAACCTAAATAACATAAAAATTAATTAAAAATATAAACATAAAAAATAAATAAAATAAAATAAAATAAAAAAACTAAAACCTAAACCTAAATAAAAAAATAATAAAATAAAATAAAAAACTAAAACTAAACTCTAAAATAAAATAAATAATAAAATAAAATAAACCTAAAACTAAACCTAAACTAAAATAAACCTAAACCTAAACCATAAACCTAAACCTAAAAATGAAATAAAATAAAAAATGAAAACTCAAATAAAATAAAATAAAGAAAAAACTAAACTAAAAAAAATAAAATAACCAAAATAAAAACCTAAATAAAATAAAACTAATGTAAAAAATAAAATAAAGTAAACTTAAAATAAAATAAAATAAAACTAAATAAAACCAAAAAAATAAACCTAAAATAAATGAACAATAAAACCTAAAAACCCTAAATTAGAAAAAACCTAAACCTAAAAATAAAGATAAAATAAACTAAACTTAAACTAAAATAAAATAATAAAATAAATAAAACCTAAGACCTAAAATAAACTAAACCTAAACCCTAAACTAAATAAAATAAAATAAACTAAAAATAAATCTAAACCTAAACTAAAATAAAACCTAAAAATAAACCTAAGAAAATAAAATAAAAAACTAAACTTTAACTAAAATAAAATAAACAAAATAAAATAAAATGAAACTAAACTAAAAATAAATAAAACCTAAACCTAAAATAAACTATAATAAGAAACCTAAGCTAAAATAAATAAACCTAAAATAAAACAAACTAAACTAAATAAAAATAAAAAATAAACCTAAATAAAAAATAAAATATAAAATAAAATAAATAAAATAAACTAAATAAACCTAAACCAACCAGTTTGCTTAATTTAAAAAAAAACCCTAAACTAACCCTAAACCCTAAACCCTAAACCCTAAACCCTAAACCCTAAACCCTAGACCAAGACCCTAAGCCCTAAACCACAAAACTAAATCTTAAAAACAACCTAAACCTAAACCTAAAATAAAATAAAATAAAATAAATTAATAAAAATAAACTAAAATAAAATAAATAAAAACCTAAACTAAACTAACTAAATAAAATAAACATAAGAATAGAAGACCTAAATAAAATGAAACTAAACGTGAAATAAAAATAAAATAAACCAAAAATAAAACTAAATAAAAAACCTAAACCTAAAATAAATCAGAAATAAAACCTAACAAATAAAATAAATCATGAATCCTAAACTTAAAAAATAAACCTAAACCTAAAATAAAAATAAAATAAACCTAAACTTAACTAAAATAAATAAAATCTAAACCTAAACCTAAAATAAAGTAAACATAAACTCTAAACTAAATAAAATAAAATAAACCTAATATAGAAATTTAAACCTTAAACTTACAAAAAAAAAATAAAACCCTAAACTTAAACCAAAAAATAAATAAATAAAACCTAAACCTAAATAATAAAATAAAAATAAAACTAAACTAAAAAATAAACATAAACTGACCTAAACCTAAGAACTAAAATAAAACCTAAATCTAAGCCCTAAGCCCTAAAACCCTACTAAAGGCAACCTAGCACAAAACTAGCCACAAACCTAAATCCTAAAGCAAACCTAAACCCACAAAACCTAAACCACAAAACCTAAACTGGACATAAAAAAAACCCAACTGAGCCTACTCCTAAACCCCAAACCCTAAACTCACTAAACCCTAAACTAAACACTCTAAAAACCTAAGATCTCTTAAACTATATAAAACCTAAAATAAAATAAATAGAAAAAAACTAAAAATAAAATAAAATAAGAACCTAAACTAAACCTAAACTGAGCTAAACTAAACCTAAACCTAAAAGAAAATATAATAAATAAATAAAAACCTAAACTACATTGAGAAAAAATAAAAACTAAATAAAAACCTAAACCTAAAATAAAATAAAAATAAAAAAAACTAAATAAAATAAAAACTAAACCTAAAATAAAAATAAAATAAAACTAAAATAAAATAAAATAAAAACTTAATAAAAACCTAAACCTAAATAATATAACTTAAAATAAAACCTAAAAATAAATAACACATAAAACCTAAACACTAAACTCAAAAAAACTAAACATAAAATAAAAATAAAATAAACCTAAACCTACACTAAAATAAACTAAACTAATATAAATAAAACCTAATTCAAAAATAAACTAAACCTAATCCTAAACCTAAACTAAATAAAATAAAATAAGTTATATATAAATCAAAAACTAAACCAAAAAATAAAACCTAAAAATAAACCTAAAACCTAAACCTAAAAAAATAAAATAAAAGACCTTAACCTAAACATCAATATGAAAAATAAAATTTAAACATAAAAAAAAAAAATAAAACTAAACTAAAAATAAACTAAACTAAACCTAGAAAATAAACTGAAATAAAAAACATAAACTAAAATAAATAAAACTAAAATAAATGAACAAAATGAAATAAAAATAAAAACAAACTTAAATAAAAATAGAAATTAAAATAAACTCAAATAAATAAAAAAATAAATTAAACAAACCTAAACTACTAGTTAATTATTTTTTAAAAAATAAAAATTTAAAAAATTTTAAAAAAAACCTAACCCTAAAAAAACCTAAACTAAACTCCCTACCCTACCTGACCCCTAAACCCTAAACCCTAAACCCAAACCCTAGGCCCTAAACTGAACAAACCCTAAACTCAAACCACAAATGAGCCAAGTGGCACCAAAAGCTCTACATTAAACCCTAAACTCTAAAGCCTAAACCCTAAAACCTAAAAACACTAAACCCTAAAGTCTAAACTCTAAACCTTAAACCCTAAACCATAAACATGATGTCTTTTTGTGGCAATTCTTTTGTGTGGATAAAACATTTCAAAAAATAAAATAAAATAAACCCTAAACCATAAACTAAAACCTGGTGACCTGAGCTACATACCTGACCACCCTACTAAACTTAAACCCTAACCTTCCACCTTAACACAACTGGGCCTAAAACAAACCTAAACTAAACTGACCCTGGGCCTTCCCACCTTAAACCTCCTGGTGACCCTGGGCCATGCCTGGGCCTTAAATTGAGGCTGAGCCTACCTCTAATCCTAAACCTGACTCCACCCTAAAAAGCCAAAACTGAGTCATACCCAAAAAAAAACTTACCCTAAAATAAATAAAATTAAATAAACTAAACTTAAATAAAATAAATAAAATAAATAATAAAAACCTAAACTAAAATAAATAAAATAAACTAATATATCTAAATAAAAATAAACTATAAATAAATACTAAATATAAAAAATAAAATAAAAATTAAAAAATAAAAAAATAAAATAAATAAAACTAAAATAAAACCTAAACCTAAATAAATAAAATTAAACCTAAACTCTAAACTAAAGAAACCAAACTTATAATAAAAAATAAATAAATAAATAAAATAAATAAAACTAAACTAAAATAAACTAAACTAAAATAAATAAAAGATAAACCTAAACCTAAAATAAACTAATCCTAAACCTAAAATAAATAAAAAATAAAATAAAAATAAATCTTAACCTAAACTAAAAAAAAAAATAAAACCTAAAATAAAACCTAAAACATAAACCTAAAAAAACCTAAACTAAACCTAAAAATAAAAATAAAACTTAAACCTAAAAAAATAAAATAAAAATAAAAATAAAACAAACCTAAAAAATAAACATAAACTAAACCTAAACCAAAAAATAAACTAAAATAAAATACCTAAACTAAAATAAATAAACCTAAAATAAATAAACTAAACTAAATAAAAATAAAAAATAAAAATAGAATAAAATAAATAAAAAATAAACTAAATAAATCTAAACCTACTAGTTTACTTAATTTTAAAAAAAAGCCCTAAACCCTAAACCCTAAATTATAAACCATAAACCCTAAACCACAACCCTAAAACTAAACAAAAAACTAACCAAAACACTAAAAAAAAATTTAAAATAAAACTCAACTAAAAATAAACCTAAAAACAAAAAAATAAGCTAAAATTAAGAAACCTAAACTAAAATAAACAAACTTAAAATAAACAGACTAAACTAAGTAAAAATAACAAATAAACATAAATATAAATAAAAAGAAAATAAGCTGAAATAAAAAAGAAACTAAATAAATGAAAGAAGAAATGTTGAATATGAATTTGTTTTCTTTGAAAAAAAAATTCAAAAACCCTAAACCATAAACTAATACTTGAACACTAAACTTAAACTTAAACCCTAAACCCTAAATCCTAAAACCTAAAAACCTTAAACTCTAAACCCTAAGCCCTAAAACCTAAATTGTAAACCTTAAATCTTAAATGCTAAACCCTAAACCCTAAACCTAAAAAAAAAAAAACTAAACCCCAAACCCTAAACCCTAAACTAACCATAAACCTTAAATCCTAAACCCTAAACCCTAAAATGAAATAAAAATATAAATCTCAACTAAATAAAACCTAAAAATTAATTAAATAAATAAATCTAAACCAAAACAAAATAAAATAAAAAAATAAATTAAAACATAAACCTAAACTTAAAAAAAAAAAATAGAAAATAAAAATTAAATTAAATTAAAATTAATAAAAACCTAAAATAATCTTAAAAATAAAAAACCTAAATAAAATAAAAACTAAACCTAAAATGAAAATAAAATAAACCTAAAATAAAGTAAAATAAAAACTAAATAAAGACCTAAACCTAAACAATTAACCTAAAAATAAAACCTAAAAGTAAATAAAAAATAAAACCTAAACCCAAACTTAAAAAAAAAATCTAAACCTAAAATAAAAATGAAATAAACCTAAACCTCAACTAAAATAAATAAAACCAAAACCAAAAAGTAAAATAAGCTAAACCTAAACCTAAACCCAAGCTAAATAAAATCAAATAAACTAAAAACAAACCTAAACCTAAACTAAAAAATAAAACCTAAAAATAAACCTAAATTAAAAATCTAAAACCTAAACCTTAAAAATAAAATAAAAATAAAACTAAATTGAAAAATAAACCTAAATTTAAACATAAAGCTAAAAAAACTAAAATAAGAAACCTAAGCTAAAATAAACAAACCTAAAATAAATAGAATAAATAAAATAAAAATTAAAATAAACCTAATTAAAAATAAAAAATAAATTTAACTAAAATAAATAAAAAATAAACTAGATAAACCTAAACCCAACAGTTTATTTAATTTAAAAAAAAAAACTATAACCCTAAACCCTAAAATTAACCATAAACCTTAAACCCTAAACCCATAACCTTAAAACTCTAAAAAACCCTACCCCAAACCCTAAACACTAAACCCTAAACCCTAAACTTTAAATACTTAAAAACCTAAACCTAAAATAAATTAAATCTAAAAATAAAATCAATAAAAAATTTAAACCTAAATAAAATAAAATAAAATAAAAACCAAAACTAAAACCTAAACCTAAACCTAAACCTAAACCTAAAATGTAAAATAAAAATAAAACTCAACTAAAAAATAAACCTAAACCTAAACCTAAACCTAAAAAATAAAGTTAAAAAAAACCTAAACTAAAATAAATAAACTTAAAATAAAAAAACTAAACTAAATAAAAATAATAAATAAACATAAAATATAAATCTTAAAATAGTAAACCTAAATAAAATAAAAAACTAAACTTAAAATAAATATAAAATAAACCTAAAATAAAATAAAAACCTATACCTAAAATATAAATGTAAAAATAAATAAAAAATAAAACCTAAACCCTAAACTAAAAAAAAAACTTAAACCTAAAATAATATAAACTGAAATAAATAAAAAATAAACTTAATTTACCTAAACCTTCCAGTTTACTTAATTTAAAATAAAAAATAATAAAACTATTTAAAAATAATAATAACTATTTACCTAAACCCTAAACACTAAAACCCTAAACCCTAAAACATAAACTCTAAATCCTAAACCCTAAAATTTACAACCCTAAACCCTAAACACTAAACTGAAAATCTTAAACCATAAATACCTAAAAACTTAAACCTAAAATAAATTAAACCTAAAAATGAAATAAATAAATAAACCTAAACCTAAATAAAATAAAAATTAAAAAATATAAACCTTAACTTAAACTTAAACAAAAAAATATGATAAAATATAAAAACTAAACTAAAATAAAATAAAGAAAAGATAAATTAAACTAAGTAACATAAAATAAACCTAAAAATTAAAAACCTAAATAAAATAAAAACTAACTAAAACTAAAAATAAAAGAAAAACTAACCGTAAAATAAAAATAAAATAAAAAGTAAATAAAAACCTAAACCCTAAACTAAAGTAAACAAATACCTTAACCTAAAATAAATGAAATAAAATAAGCCTAAAATAAACTAAATCTAAACCCTAAACTAAATAAAATAAAATAAACTAAAAATAAACCAAAACCTTAACTAAAAAATAAAACCTTAAAATAAACCTAAAATAAAAACCTAAAACCCAAACCTTAAAAAATAAAATAGAAACCTAAACCTGAACCTAAAAATAAGAAATAAGACCTAAACCTAAAAAATAAAATTAAAATAAAACAAAATCAAAAAATAAAAACAAACCTAAACCTAAATCTAAAATATAAACTGAAATAAAAAACCTAAACTAAAATAAATAAACCTAAAACTAAAAACAAATTAAATAAAAATAAAAAGTAAACCTAAATAAAAATAAAAAATAAAATAAAATAAAATAAAAATAAGAAACTCTCTGGGTTTTAATGAAAAAAACCCTGACCAAACTCTAAACCTAAACTAATCCTAAATCTAAACCCTAAAACTACAACCCTAAACTAAACCCTAAAACTTTAATCCCTAAACCTTAAATCCTAAATAAATAAATAAATAAATCCCAAACCCTAAACCCTAAACCCTAAACCCTAAACCCTCAAAACCCTAAACCTTAAAGCCTAATGCCTAAACCCTAAACCCTAAACCCTAACCCTAAACCCTAAAACCTTAAACCCTAAACTCTAAACCCTAAATAAAATAAAAATAAAACTAAACTTAAAAATAAGCATAAACCTGAACCTAAACCTAAAAAATAAAATAAAATAAAAAACTAAACTAAAATAAATAAACCTAAATAAATAAACTAAATTTAATAAAAATAAAAACTAAACATAAATTAAAATAAAAAATTAAATAAACTAAATTAAATAAAAATAAACTAAATAAACTAAATACACTTAAACCTACCGATTTTCTTAACTTGAAAAAAAAATAAACTCTAAACCCTGAACCCTAAACCCTAAATCCTTAACCCTAAACCCAAAACCCTAAAACTAACCCTAAACCCTAAACCTACAACCCTAACCCCTAAACCCCTAAAAACCCTAAATCCTAAATAGAAGAAATGAGAAAAAAACACGAATCCTAAACGATAAACTATACATAAACTCTAACCCTAAACCATAAAACTAACCCTAAACCATAAAACCTACAACCTTAAACCTTACAACTAAACCCCAAACCCTAAATCTTAAACCCTAAACCCTAAACCCTAAAAACCTAAACCTAAACTAAATAAAAACTAAAAATAAAATAAATAAAAAAACCCAAACCTAAATAAAATGATAAAATAAAATAAAATAAGAACCTAAACTAAAACCTAAATCTAAACATAAATCTAAAAATAAAATAAAAAAAAAAATTAAAACTAAACTATATTATAATAAATAAAAACCTAAACTAAATTAAAAAAAATAAAATAAACCTAAAAATAAAAAACTTACATAAATTAAAAACTAAATGTAAAATAAAAATAAATTAAACCTAAAATAAAATAAAATAAAAACTAAATAAAAACCTAAACCTAAAAAACTAAACCTAAAATAAAAAAAATTAAACCTAAACCCAAACTAAAATAAACTAAACTAAAATAAATAAAACCTTAACCTAAAATAAACTAAACCTAAACCTAAACCTAAACCTAAACCAAAAATAAATAAAATAAAATAAACTAAAATTAAACCTAAACCTAAACTAAAATAAAACCTAAAATAAACCTAAAATAAAAACCTAAAACCTAAACCTAAGAAAATAAAATTTAAACCTAAACTTAAACTTAAAAATAAAAAATAAAACCTAAACCTAAAAAATAAAATAAATATAAAACTCACTAAAAAATAAACCTAAACCAAAAAACTAAACTAAAATAAAAAACCTAAACAAAAATAAATAAACCTAAAATAAATAAACTAAACTAAATAAAAATACAAAATAAGCCTAAATAAAAATTAAAATAAAATAAAATAAACTAAATAAACTTATACCTACCCTAATTTAAAAAAAAAAAATAAACCCTAAATCCCAAACAAACAAACCCTAAACCCTAAACCCTAATCCTAAACCCTAAACCTAAAACCTACACCCTAAACCCTAAATCATAAACCCTACACCCTAAATAACCCTAAAGCCTAAAGCCTAAACCCTAAAGCCTAAACCCTAAACCCTAACCCTAAACCCTAGATCCGAAAAGCATAAACCCTAAAACCCTAAATCCTAAATCCTAAAATTGAAACCCTAAACCCTAAACTGTAAACCTTAAACTAATGGTCGATCGAGAGAAGAATGATCGATCTGATCTGCTATTTCTAGAACTGTGTCCTTAAAGTCGAGATGGTTATAGTTACCTAGGGTTATTATTTGCTCTATGCATGGTCATTTTTTATCTATGCATCACTTAAGTCTTAGAAAACTCAGTGTTTTACTTGGTTGATGAAATCAAAAGAAAGAAATGTTGAATCTGAGTTTGTTCTCTCTTAAAAAAAATAAAAATCTTAAACTGTAAGCCTAAAATGTAAACATTGTACCCTAAAATAAACCCTAAACCCTAAATCATAAATCCTTAAACCTTAAACCTTAAACCTTAAATCCTAAACCCTAAATCATAACCCTAAACCCTAAACCCCAAACCATAAACCTAAACCTAAATTAACTAAATAATTTGAAAAACAAACTTATACCTAAAACCTAATAAACCTAAACATAAGACTAAACCCTAAGAATGGGCAGAACCTTGATGGCATCACCATTAACTAGTGTCATTTTTAATATATATTGGCACTTATGTCTTAGAGAATTTGGTGTGTTACTCGATTAATGAAATCAAAAAGAAGAAATGTTGAATATAAAATTGTTCTCTATTAAAAAAAACTAAATACCTTAACCCCTAAATGAAAACTTAAACCTTAAACCCTAAACATAAACTTTTATAATAAAAAAGTAATAAAAAATAAATAAATAAATAAACCTTAATCCTAAACCCTAGACACTAACCATAAACCCTGCCCTAACCACCCTACTAAACTTTACCCTCCTAAACTCTTCTCCACCACTCCTAAATCTCCCTAAAACCTCTTAAATCTTTCTTAACTAAACTCCCTAAACTAAACCTAAACTCTAAACTACTATCTCTAACTAAAACCAAATCCTAAATGAATAAATAAAATCCCCTAAAATCTTAAAATTACCACCTAAACTCTAAACCCTAAACCATAAACCCTAAACTCCCTTAAACTACCCACTTTAACCCTAAACTACTAAACCCTAAAACCACTAAAACCCAACCAAACTGACCCAAATCCCCACACTCTAAACCCTAAACTATAAAATTTAAAAGCCTAAACCTAAACTAAAATTAAACCTAAAAAAAAAATGATAAACCTAAACATAAAAAAAACTAAAAAAAAAAAAAATAAAAACTAAACTAAAACAAAATAAATAAAAACCTAAACTAAATTAAAAAAATAAAATAAATTTTAAAATAAAAAGCCTAAATAAAATAAAGACTAAATTAAGAATAAAAATAAAATAAACCTAAAAGAAAATATAATAAAAACTAAATAAAAACCTAAACCTAAAAAATAAACCTAAAAATAAAACCTAATTATTTAGTAAATTACTTTAAGGTGACATAGGTAAGGGTAATTAATTCATATAATTAAGAGTTCAACATAATTAACCCATAAAATCAACTTAATTACATTTCATTAAATTAAATCAAATCACTAATGTGGGAATGTGTTTAAAATAGCATGTGATCATTTCTCTTCTCCTCTTTAAATCAAATCAAATCCAAAACATAATTAATAAAGAAGCTTTGGTTTGCTTTAAATAATCTTATTTGATTTCATTGTCCTTAAGACTAGTTTGGTTGAATGAATCACATGCTTATATTTGATTGTCCTCTTTCCAATCATGTTAAATTTGGTATGTCATTTGAATTCATGCATCCATCTTTTTAAAATCAAGTAAAACAAAATGGATTTCCTTTATGTAAGCTTGCATGTGTTGATTTTATTTAATATATACGAGGCTATTATCACTATTAAATCTAAATGTATTTTTCAAAAGCTTATAAATGAATAATAATATGTGTTATGATGCTAGTTATAAATACATAAGAAATGCATGTGCTTATAGCTTAGGTGTATGAATGTTGAGTTCTCTTTTCTCTATTCATGTGTTGATTTATATAAGATTGAATGTTAATGGGTATATAGTTTAGGCATCCCGAGAATGGGAGGCTTTATCTAGCTAGAAGGAGGTCATTTGATTAGCTCACTTCCTTGGTTTCACAATAGCACATACCCATTTGATTTCATTCTTTTGTATTTCAACATTAGAATTTGGATAGAGCTTTAATTCATATATATATAAATGATTTAATCAAAAAAATGTATACATTCTTTGCATGGTTTTATTTTCCCTCATTTATGTATACATCCATGTGTGTCCAAGAAAAGCATGTATATAGTCTAGATATCCTGGGAATACGAGGCTTTAGTTAGCCCCAAGGAGGTCATTTGGTTACCTCACTTCCCTGGTTTAACAATGACACGTACTTGTCTATATCTTTGTACATGTATATGTCTATGTGATTAGTGAATGAAAATCCCATTTTTACATTAAAATTGCATGCATTCATAATTGACTAAGTTGTTTAATTAATTAGCCATATAATTTGGAGGTTACTTCTTATGTTCATGTATACTAATTTACATATGTTTGAATGCAAATGGTATATAGTCTAGACATCTCGAGAATACAAGGCTTTTAGCTAGCTCCAAGGAGGTCATTTGATTACCTCTGTTTAACAATAGGATATGCCTATTTAATTTCATTCTTATGTTCTTTTTGTATAAGAATTTGGATAAAGTTTTAAATTAATATGTTTAAAAATTACAATCAAATAAAATATAAATTCTAGACATACACATACATTGATCATTTAAGTTTGCTAAAATATGTTGCATAACATGTTATGGAAAGAAATGATTTAATATATGTCATGTGGTAGTAATTCAGTTAAATTAATCTTAAGATGCCTTTCATTTTGAATAGGATTATTTAAAGTGAACTTAAACTTAGGATTAATTAAATCATTTATTAAGCCATTCACTAAAGAGAACTAAATCAAATTAATATACTTTAGAAAGTGACTTAAGGTAGGGATAAAAGAGGGCCATCCTATTTTCCTCTCTTTATAACACTTAGTTACTAAGTGTAATTAAATGAAACAAAAGAAAACACAAATTAAAATTCTCAAATCAATTAAACTACTTCAAGTGAAATCAACCTTTCATGTTAAATTGAATCCTTCTATACTTAGAAAATACAACACTAATTCCTAACAAGGCTTACCACACAAGCCTTAATACACACATTATAATTAAGTCACCACTTCTAGTTCTAAGTTAGGATGGTGTATGATATGATGTATGTTTTATTTTATGTTATATTATTTTAGATTGGATATTAGGATGTATGTTTCGTATACTGGATGATAGGATAATATTAGCCTAATCATGTTTTCTATAGGGGTTAAGGGATGCATAAAAATAAATGTGAATGCTTTTTTTGCAAGTTGCTTAAATCCTTAAGTATAATCCAAGTTAGATGTGTATAGTTACCCATGTGTAGGTTACTATGTCCAAATTATAAATATACAAATTGGGATTATATGTATATTTAGCTAACCTCTATTATGGAGGTGTAGTTAGATTTACTTTTCCCACATAAATGTAATTTTTGCAATAAAATAGGATTAGTGCCATGGGGGATTAGGATGAGTAATGGCCAGAACGCTTTGTCCTAGGGTGTCCTGTGATGCCTTTGAAGAAAGAAGACCCCCCATAGCATTTAATACAATTATAATTATTCTTTCATATTCCAAGTTTTATAAGGGTAAAGCTCGGCTACCCATCTTTTCTCTTTTTTGTAAAGACACCAGCCTTCTATTATTTTATGATATTTTATATAATTGTTTGATGTTATGTTTACATTGTGCATTAGGATGGCATCATTTTCATAATTTCTTAAATGGTTGATGCTTTAATGTGTGGCTTGGAAATGATTAGGCTCCTAGGATAAAAATAACTTTTCTACCCAACTAATCACTCATAACTAAATTTTAAATAACTCATAACCTCATCATAAAACCTAAGACATAAATAAGATAATTAAAAGATTTAGCAACCTCTTAGCTGTATGGTTGTATGTTTCACATCATCCATGCATATTCTTTATCTCTTGAACATGAAGGATCTCCATCCTTACACGATAAAGGAATGCTTGACCTATGAGGGCATCCCTTGTGGTGGAGAACACCTTCTTCTAGCTGATTTGACCAATAACCTATTTCATCATGCATTTATGCATAATAAATCCTAAAGCTTCTATCAAAATGAAGTGTCTAAAATGAAATAAAATTTGAAAAGATTTTGCATCTATAGATTAAGTCATATGCTCATACCACTCATGCTCTAGTCTCTTAGGGAGTGTGTTTAGGACTTTAGTCTATTTCTAATTAAATAACTACCCTAGCTATATTGCAATTCATAAGACCATACTACATGGATTTAAAATTGTAGGAGGAGTTAGCTAACGGCCACTCCATGCTTATAAGTCCAGAAGTCGGACAATTTATTCTCTCTTATGGAGGTAAACCCTTATGTCCACCTATCGCTTAGATTTAGGTCATGCTTTAGCTCGTACTAAAGATCTTGAGATTTAGGATCCGAGGTAGCTATTTCTTTTAGGCTATGAGCATAAATTCTCACCTCTTAGGCATTCCCACAACCTTATGTTGGTGGATTATAAGCCCTAGTAATCTAATTAAATATCAACTCAAAACATATAAATCTCCTCAACTTCAAAATTATAAAGCCCAATCATAGGATAGATTGGAATGCTCACTAGGCCATTTCTTACTTATTTTTCATTTAGATTCCAAAAATAAATCTTCCTTGAACTTTCCTAATTGATTTTCAAAATACAACCAATCTTTGATAGTATAACCTTGAAATCTTTGGAGATGATAATTGTCTGAAAGTATTCTTAGGAAATTTTAAGATGTAATTAACTATGGAGGCTTGCATCCATAAGAAACTAGTTTATATAAACCCTACTTTATTCATCAATGTAAAGTAGGGGAAAAATCTCTAGTACATTAAAGACCCATCATGCCTTAGGAGTCCTTATTACATGATTACGCTCACTATAAGGGGTGATGCCTCTATCTTTCAAGATACATTAAACCTCAATGTTAAACGATCACCAAAAGTACACCCCACACACACTAGGCAAGGGTTCTTAGACTCATAATGTTGACCGATACACTGGGTCAACCGTAACTCGATAGCTGTCTACCAATTGTAATGTAAAGAGGCGCTTGTTCCTAAGAGTAAGTCTTCATCGCTGAATGTAACTCCTAAGATGTCCTTTGAGTGGCATGCCTCTTCTTTAGTAGCGATCACCTAAGCTATGCATATTTATAGATCAAGTAAGGCCTTGTTTAGAGATTCCCTCATCTATTTGGATAAGATAAGGGTGTCGATATGCTTAACAAAAAACTTTGTGTAAGGTGAGCTAGTACATGAATGAACTTGGTCATCCACAAGTATCCATCCTATGGAGGGGTTACCTGCTCGTTGGAACTAATGACTTACATACCTTTATCCTGAGGTGCTACCCTAAGAGGTAGAACTTTGCGATTGCATAGATTGACTTCAGTGACTTCTTGGAATGATGATATTGTGAAAAGTTCTACCTTCTCATCGAGCATACCTATAGCTTCTTCTATGGGATCCTCAGAGTTAGTTGACTCCAAGTCAATCTCAAGAGGTGAACTTGATTGATTCAAAGAAGGATAGTCTCACTCTGAATAAGAAAAGAAAGGATCAAAACTACTATATCTATTATTTTTATTTAGACTCAGAGAGTTTTCAATAAGAATAAAATAAAGAGGATTAGAAATAGATAATATATGAGTATAATCAGCCTTCTTCATTAATTTCTTTTTGGGTGGAAGTACATGATAGAAATTAAGTAAAAGTGGGGATTTTGTTCCCTTATCCAGATACAATGCTCCAACCGGAAGAGGAGCAAGCGAAGAGGTGGCTGCAATGGTGGAGGGAGTACTAGACTGAATGGTGGCTTTGCTATCCGCAAGTATGGTGAGTCTGCCAGGGCTATCACCCTCCGAAGTTATCCTTTGCAACTAAAACCTTCCTTGGTGTTGGAGGTTTAGTGCACCTGCAAAGGAAAGCTTCTTGATCTTAGAAATGATCTTCTTAGAAATTCAGGATGGGAGATATCCTAACCTTCTTTGCTCTTAAGATCACAAGTATCCCAAGGATTACAATGTAACCGGATGGTTGTTCTAATAAGTATTCCTTAGGGATAACTATGGCTCCCAAATTATAGCTACACTCAAGCTAATCCTTAAAAGTGATACAATCCCTTAAGACACGGCCTAACATGTGGTGGGTGCGGCATAGCTAGGATCATCGCTCTTGCCCACTTCCTCCGGCCTCGTAGGCACTGGTAACTAAAAGTTAGGTTTCTTTAAGAGATTCTTAAAGATTTTTCTAACTACCTACCTCTTGAATGAATATGGCTTATTCAATCTATCGATAAGAGTAGGTGGAAAGTATCTACCTAGTGATGATTATGAATACCACTGCTAGGTAGGCTACTGAGGTGGTGGAAATTATCATTATGGTAGCTATAGTGGTTGGTATGATGGCCAACGTGGTGGAAAAGTAGGTGGCAAAGAAGGTTGTTGAGCTCATACTCTCATACACACTCACTGGCCCTCATCCACTGACATAACGCCGGCTTCTTCTCAAACACCTTCAAGCTTGGGAAGATGATTTGGGAAAGAGCAACGTTTGGCTTCCTCTTGTAGCTACCTTGTTGATTAATTTCTTAATGTTTTGATGGTAAAGCCCTTAAGCATGAAGGTGATTGGCCATGGATATTCTTGAGAAGAATCTCAATGGCATGTTGTTCCGACAGCTGTGGTTTACATTTCATGCTCAGGTTGCACCACTTGAGAATGTAATCAACAAGGACTAGTTGAGTTTCTGTTTCTCTACAATGAGGTTGCCTACGGTCACCCTCTACTGAGCTCTAGCAAACCTCTTGATGAAGAGGTACTAACTGGGAAAATTCTTCACCAACCAGGCGTGACGCACCAATCAAACGCAACAACTAATAGACTGCTAAAGAAAGGGTAGAAGAGAACTGAATTGCTGCCACCGGTGTTGCAACAGGCAGCTTTAAAGTGTGCAATGTGTTATCGTAGGTTCCCACTATCATCAAAGATCTTGAAGGATTGTGGCAAAAACCCTAAATAAAATAAAAAACTAAATAAAAATTTAAAAATAAAATTAAATAAATAAAACCTATACACTAAACTAAAAAAAAACCTAAACCTAAAAAAAAATATACATAAACCTAAACTAAAATAAACTAAAATAAAATAAATAAAATCTAAACCTAAACCTAAATTAAACTAAACCTAAACCCTAAACTAAATAAATTAAAATAAACTAAAAATTAACCTAAACCTGAACTACAAAATAATACCTAAAGACCTAAAATAAAACCTAAAACCTAAACCTAAAATAAAAACCTAAATCTAAACCTAAACATAAGAAATAAAACATTAACCTAAAAAATAAAATAAAAATAAAACTAAACTAAAAAATAAACCTAAAACTAAAAAATAAACTAAACTAAATAAAAATAAAAATAAATCAAAATATAATATAAAATAAAATAAACTAAAATAAATAAAAAATAAACTAAATAAACCTAAAGATAATACTTTTACTTTTAAAAAAATATAGTAAAATAATAAAATAAATAAAATAAATAAATAAACCTAAACCTAAAACTAAACCCTAAACCTAACCCTAAACCCTAAACCCTAAACCCAAAACCCTAAACACTAAGCCCTAAACCTTAAACCCTAAACCCTAAACCCTAATCCCTAAACCCTAAAATCTACAACCCTACACTAAACCCTAAACCCCAAACCCTAAACCATAAACCCTAAACCCTAAACCCTAAAAACCTAAATACTTAAACCTAAAATAAATAAAATCTAAAAGTAAAATAAATAAAAAACTTAAAGGAAAATATAATAAAAAATAAAATAAAATAAAAACATAAACTAAAACCTAAACCTAAACTTAAACCTAAACCTAAATAGAAAATAAAATAAATAATAAAAGTAAACTAAACTAAAATATATATAAACTTAAACTAAACTAGAAAATAAAAAACCTAAATAAAATAAAAATTAACCCTAAAATAAAAATAAAATAAACTTAAAAATAAAATAAAATAAAACTAAATGAAAACCTAAACCTAAATAATAAAATTAAAAATAAAATCTAAACCCTAAACTAAAAAAACCTAAGCCTAAAATAGAAATAAAATAAACCTAAACCTAAAATAAAATAAACTAAACTAAAATAAATAAAACCTAAACCTAAACCTAAAATAAACTAAACCTAAACCTAAACCTAAACCTAAACTAAATAAAATAAAATAAACCAAAAATAAACCTAAACCTAAACTAAAAAATAAAACCTAATTAAAAACCTAAAAATATAAAATATAACTTAAACCTAAACTTAAAAATAAAAAATTAAACCTACACTTGAAAAATAAAATAAAAATAAAACTCAACTAAAAAATAAACCTAAAACTAAACTAAAAAAACCTAAACTAAAATAAATAAACTAAACTAAATAAAAATAAAATATAAATCTAGATAAATAAAAAAAAATAAAATAAATAACTAAAAACTAAATAAATAAAATAAACCAAAACTTAATTTTAAACAAAAAAATCATTAACCCTAAATCCTAAACCCTAAACCCTAAACCTTAAACCCTAAACCCTAAACCTACAACCCACACCCTAAACCCTAAAAAACCCTAAACCTTAAATCCTAAACCCTAACTCTAAACCTTAAACCCTAAAAGTAAAATAATACTCTAAACCCTAAACCTCAAACCATAGACCTAAACCTAAAGTAACTAAATAAATTAAAAAATAATTATAAACCCTAAAACTTAAGAAACCTAAACCCTAACAATGGGGAAAACCTTGATGGCAGGAACATCATCATCAATCAGGCTCAATCTAGATCTTACGGTGGAGTAGAAGGCGGAGGTGGCTGTCATCTCAATGGTGTTGGGGGATCTTGAGGTGGTGGTCAAATTAATGGTGGTTATGTAGGTGAGAGGAGCGACGGAGGTCACATCCATGGTGGTGGCGGAGGGAGAGATCTGAGATATGATGGTGGATCCTCTACTGGCAGGTGGTTATGAGGACCGAGAAATTGAAAATGGTTGATTCGACCGCTTATGGAACTGTCTTTATAAAGAGAGGCGTAGTTATCTATTTTTTATTTGCCCTATGCGTTAATTTTTTATTTATGTCGGTTTGTGTCTTAGAAAACTTGGTGTGTTACTTGGTTGATGAAATCAAAAAGAAGAACTATTGAATCTGAATTTGTCCTTTGTTAAAAAAATAAAAAACCCTAAACCCTAAAACTAAAACATAAACCCTAAACCTAAAATTTAAACCCTAAACCCTAAACCCTAAAAATAAAAAAAGAAAATTTTTTAAAAAAACCCTAACCATAAACCTAAACCTACAACCCTAAACCCTAAACCCTAAACCCTAAAATTCTAAAACCCTAAAACCCTAAACCCCAAAACTCTAAACCCTAAACCATAAACCCTAAACCCTAAACCCTAAACCCTAAACCTTAAGCCCTAAACCTAATAACCTATAACCGTAAACCCTAAAAACCCTAAACCCTAAACACCAAACACTAAAATCTATTCTCTAAACCCTAAAAACTTAAAAACCTAAACCAAAACTAAGCTTAAAAAAGGTAAATAAATATACATAAACCTAAATATAATAAAATAATAAAATAAAACAAAAATCTAAACTAAAACTTAAACTTAAACCTAAACTTAAACCTAAAAATAAAATAAAATAAAAAATAAAAACTTAACTAAAATAAATAAAATTAAAACCTAAACTAAATAAAAAAATCAAATTAACTTAAAAATAAAAAACCTAAATAAAATAAAAACTAAATGAAAAATAAGAAGAAAATAAACCTAAAATTAAATAAAATAAAAATAAATAAAAACCTAAACCAAAAAAATAAACTAAAAAATAAATAAAAAATAAAACATAAACTTAAACCTAAAATAAATAAAATAAAATAATCCTAGACATAAACATAAAATAAACTAAACAAAAATAAATAAAACCTAAAACTAAAAATAAAACTTAAAAATAAACCTAAAATAAAAACCTAAAACTTAAAGCTAAAATAATAAAATTAAAGCCTAACCCTAAACCTAAAACAAAAAATAAAACCTAAACCTAAAAAAAATAAACCTAAACTAAAAAAAACCTAAACTTAAAAAAAAATATAAACCTAAACCTAAACTTAAAAATAAAATAAAATAAAAAACCCAAACTAAAATAAACAAACCTTAAAAAAACTAAATAAATATTAAAAATAAAGCTAAATAAAATAAAAAAAATAAAATAAAATAAATAAAAATAAACTAATAAACTAAAAAACAAAACCTTTACCTAATTTAAAAAAAACCTTAAACCTTAAACCCTTAAAACCCTAAACCCTAAACCCTAAACCCTAAACCCTAAAACTAACCCTAAACCCTAAACCCTAGACCTACAACCCTAAACCTACAACCCTAAACCCTAAACTCTAAACCCTAAAATCATAAACCCTAAAATAAAAGGGTACTTTGGATAATTAACTAAATGAATTAATTCTCATACTAAAATAAGTGGATAAAAATTACTATAAGTATGAAAATTGATTCAAGATGAAATAAATGAACTAAATGCAAGTTTAAATGCAATGGATAAGGTTAAACTAAGTGCAAGAAATTAAATTATCCAGAAGAAATAATTTCATGAAAATTGGAAAATAATGCAAATTAAATATGGAAAAATATTTTAAAAATAAAAATAAATAAGATAAAAATAATTTAGCAAATATATTCATTTTTGTGAGCTTTAATTTATTTTATTTTACAAGTCATATGAAAATTCTCAAACAGACCTTGTCCAAACTGATATGACTTTTAAGATTTAATGAAGCAAGTTGAGTCTTATGAATTTCTTGAAATACTTGAAATAAATAATTATTAAATTTAAGAAAATATATTTTTATGTATAAAAATTTAAATTAATAATGATAATCATAATGATTAATATAAATAATTCATCCTACAAAGAAAATGATAATTTTTATTACAAAAGATTTGTTATCATCAAATCAAATGGTGAGAGATATAAAGTGTATTCTTAACAATCTCCACCTATTTTATGATGACAAATTGATGTTAGTATGAAGGGTAAAAGTTATATTATAAAGATTTTTTCCCCATAAATAAATGCATATCTGATAAAATAAAATTATAATCAACATCATTTGTCATATTCTCCAACATTTATTTTTCTCTCCCTTAGATCATCAAAATTAAAAAAAACAAGTTGATTATATCAACAAATTTCTCCCCCTTAATTAATTATAGAATTAAATTAAGCATGTGATGATAAACATAATATATTTAACATGCTTGATATTATCTCATGTTTAATATAAACCAATTTGTATTTTTTTAAATATGAAACTAAGTTTGATTAGACATGTAAATGAAGAAATGTCATATGAAAAATATATACAATTAAGCATAAGAAAAATACAAACATGTTTCTAAAATAAATTTTTTTTCATATTCTACAACTTAGTTAATCAAAATGAATAATATTTTGGAAGTAATGATAACTTAAGATCCCAACTAAAATTATCTTATCATCAAATCAAATACAATTGTATCAAATGTTAAATTTAGAATAAAGGATAAAAATTATAGATTTTCATGAATAATGAAGATAGATATTACAAGAAAATTTCTAATCATTCAAAATGATTCATAAAGCTAATTTAATATTTGTTCCAATTTAATGCATAAAAGCTAATTTATGAATCATATCCATTTTTAACCTAAGTTAAGAAAAATTAATAATCATAAACTATACCAAGAAATGATGAGTTTCAAATTAAGCATATTGAGCTTAGATCACAAAACATATGCAATAAGCTTGATAAAATCAATAAAAACAAAAATCAAAATTTATTAAAGGCATACGAGATCAAATCACTTATAAAATTGTAAATATCAATTATGTAAAGCATATTATCTTCAAAACTATAAACTAATTATGTTTTTTTTTATTTTATGATATCTTTAAAACATGTTTGTTTGATGTATTTTTTATGCTTTTTTTATTTTCAAAAACCAATAACATTATTTTTAAAAACACTTAAAATTGCTTTTAGATGCTTAGAGAGTTTTAAAATATAATAATAGCCATCAAATATGTTTTACTTTGAAACAAAATATAAATGAAACAAAATAAAAATATAAAATAAACAATAAAAAATAGAAGTGATCCCAAACAACCCCTTATTTTAAAGATTAAAAGATCTGCATAGGGTAGCAACTAAATTTACTTATGAAGAATTTAAAAAAAAATTAAAATTGAATCTAAAAAATTCATTGGTAAAATAATGTAAAACTCATAAAGTCTATGAAAATATTATTCCAAAATAAGTCAAATAATATTTAAAATATGGATTTGATGTTATTTATAGAATTATTTTAAATCATATTTTAAAATAACTCATTCATTAAAAAATAAACAAATAAAATATGAAGCTTAACTAAAGTAGTTAGACATGAATGATACAAAACTAATCATAAGACCTAAATACATGTAAGGAAGGTATTAATGAATAATAAAAAATATGTTACCTCATTTTATTCCTTCTTGTATATTATAATTAAATGTTGCTTTGTATACCTAATTAATGACTTGTCTTCACTAGTCTATCATGAAGATAATCCTATAATACAATCTCATTTCCTAGATTTTGGTATCCAAGAAATCTTAGATCTACTAACAATAGTAGCCTACAAATATTTGAATAAGTAGATGATGGACAATGCAACTTAGTTCCCTTAGGAATCCAAATGCAAAAGATGAAGCATTTAATTATATTGATCTCTAAATGAACAAACATATGAAACATGACCTTTCCAACAATAAAAAGTATGTATAACATTGGGAAAAGCATACATAAATGAATTATAACTTTTAGGTTCAATTTTAAGAATAAACTAACATACATGTTAGATGCACAAGAATTTAAAGTATGTTAATTTCATAAATATTGCTTGCATGACATGAATGGATCTGAATGTAAAGCATGAGGGAAACTAAAAGTTGTAGAACAAAAAGATATGTCATTTAATTTACTTATAATATCAGAATTCTCTATTTTTAAACTTTTAATCTCAATAAGGGTACTTTGGATAATTAACTTAATAAATTAATTCTCATGCTAAAATAAATGGATAAAAATTATTATAAGTATGAAAATTGATTGAAGAAGAAATAAATGAACTAAACTCAAGTTTAGATGTAATGGATAAGGCTAAACTAAGTGCAAGTGTCAAATTATCCGATAAAATAATTTCTTGAAAATTAGACAATAATGTAAATTAAATATGGAAAAACATTTTAAAAATCAAAATAAACAAGATGAAAATAATTCAGCAAAAAATATTCATTTTTGTGAGCTTTAATTTATTTTATTTTACAAGTCCTACGAAAATTTTCAAATAGCCCTTGTCCAAACTGATATGACTTTCTTGATTTAATGAAGCAAGTTGAGTCTAATGAATTTCTTGAAATATCTTAAATAAATAATTAGCAAGTTTAAGAAAATATATTTTTATCTATAAAAATTTAAATTAATAATGATAATCATAATGATTAATTTGAATAATTCATCCTATAAGAAAATATTAATCATTAAACAAGATTTGTTATCATCAAATCAAATGGTGAGAGATATATAAGTGTATTCTTAACAATCTCCCATATTTTATGATGACAAATTGATGTTTGTGTTAAGGGTAAATATTTTTATCCTTTAATACATAAGAGAAAATAAATAAAATAATCAACATCATTTGATATTCTCCAACATTAATTTTTCTTTTAACATCATCAAAATTTTAAATACAAGTTGAAACAAAATAAACTTAAACCAAAACCTAAACCCTAACCTAAACCTAAACCTAAACTCAAACCCTAAACCCTAAAACTAAACTTAATAAACTAACTCAACTAAACCTAAAAATCTAAACCCTAAACTAAACTAAACTAAACCTTTAAACTAAACTAACTAAATTAATTTTAACTAAAATAACTTAAACTTAAACTAAACCAAAATAAACCTAAACTTAAACTAACTAAATTTAAACCCTAAAACTAACTTAAAAAATAACTAAACCTAAACTAAACCTAAAACCCTAAACTTAAACCTAAAACCTAAACTAAAGCCTAAACACAAACCCTAAACCTAAACCTCCCTAAACATCAACCTCCCAAACTAAAACCATAAACCCTAAAACCATAAACCCTAAAACTAAACCCTAAACTTAAACTAAACCTAAAAAATAAAAAAATAAATAAAATAAATAAAATAAAAAATCATACCTAAATAAAATAAAATAAATAAAACCTAAAATAAAACCTAAACCTAAAATAAAATAAAAAAATAAAAAACACTAAAATAAAATAAATAAAACCTAAACAAAACTAAAAAATAAAATAAACCTAAGAATAAAACTAAATAAAATAAAACTAAATAAAATAAACCTAAAATAAAATTAAAACCTAAAAATAAACCAAAATAAACCTAAAAAATAAATAAAAAAAAACCCAAACCCTAAACTAAAAAAAATAAACTTATCTAAAATAAAAAATAAAAAGAAAATAAAATAAAATAAATTAAACTAAATTAAACTAAACTAAAATTAATAAAACCTAAACCTAAACCTTAAACCCTAAACTAAAAAAGCTAAAATAAACTAATAATAAACCTAAACCTAAACTAAAAAAATAAAACCTAAAAATATACCTAAAATAAAAATCCTAAATAATAAATAGCTAAAAACCTAAACCTAAACTAAAGAAAACCTAAAATTAAAATAGATAAAAAAACATAAACCAAAATATAATGAAAAATAAAATAAAAATAAAACTAAAACTAAAACCTAAACTTAAAAAGAAAATAAAATAAAAAATAAAACTAAAATAAATTAAATTAATTAAAACCTAAACTAAACTAAAAAAATAAAAAATCAAAATATAATAAAAATAAAAGCTAAAATAAAATTAAAATAAATGTCAAATAAAATAAAATAAAGCTAAATAAAAACCTAAACCTAAAAAATAAACCTAAAATAAATAAAAAATAAAACCTAAACACTAAACTAGAAAAAACCTAAACCTAAAATAAAAATAAAATAATCCTAAACCTAAACTAAGATAAACTAAACTAACTAAATAAAACCTAAACCTAAAATTAACTAAACCTAAACCTAAACATAAACTAAATAAAATAAAATAAACTAACCTAAACCTAAACTAAAAACCAAAAAATAAACTTAAAATAAAACCTAAAACCTATAAAAAAATAAAATAAAACCAAACCTAAACCTAAAATTAAAAAATAAAACTTAATCCTAAAAAATAAAATAAAATAACTAAAAGAAGTTTTAACCTAAACTAAACCTTAAAATAAACTAAAATAAAACCTATAATAAAATTAATAAACTAAACTAAGTAAAAAAAATTTAAAAATAAATTTAAAATAAATAAATAAACTTAAATTACATGTTTAAATCTTTAAAACCATAAATTTTAAACTAAATCCTAAACTTAAACCTAAACCTAAAAACTAAATAATCATAAACCCTAAAGACACCCTAAACCTACAACCTAACCTAAATCCTAAACTTAAACTAACTAACCTAAAACTAACTAACCTAAACTAAACTATAAACTAACACTATACCCTATAAACCCTAAGGCCTAAACCCTAAACTAACACTAAACCCTATGCTAACCCTATGCTCTAAACCCTAAACCCTAAACTTTAAAGCTTAAACACTAAACCCTAAACCCTAACCCCAAACACTAAACCCTAAACTCTAAATCCCTAAACTTAAAAGCATAAACCCTAAACTCTAAACCCTAATAGTATAAACCCTAAAACCCTAAATCCTAAACCCTAAACCCTAAACCTAAACCCCAAACCCTAAACTAAACCTAAAGTAACTAAACAAATTAAAAAATAAACCTAAAACCTAAACCCTAAGAATGGGCGTAACCTACAGAGAACATACCATCAAACAAGCGCCTAGATGGATGGGGGAGGTTGCATTATCGCAGGGATCTAGGGCAAGTGGATATGGAGGGAGCTATGGTGGTTATGGAGGTGAGAGGAATGACTGAGGTTACAAACCATGGTGGTGTCGTGGAGAGATCATGAGATATGATCGACATGGGTGGTTGGGGAACTAGAGAAATTGAAGAATGACTTATCCAATATGCTGCTTATGGAACCATGTCTTTATAGTAGAGACAATTCTAGTTTTGTAGGCTTTTTTATTTGCTCTATACATGCTTATTTTTATCTATGTCGTTGTGTCTTAAAAAAACTTGTTGTTGATGAAATTAAAAAGAAGAAATATTGAATCTGAATTTGTTCTTTATTTAAAAGAAAAAAACTAAAACCCCTAAACCCTAAACTAAAATTTGAACCCTAAACCTAAACCCTAAACCCTAACCCTAAACCCTAAAACCTAAACCCTAAACCCTAATAACCTTAAACCCTAAACCCTAAAAAACCTAAAAAACCCTAAACCCTCAACTAACCTAAACCAAAAGCTAAAACCCCAACCTAAACTAAATAAACCTAAAATAATTAATAATAAAACCTAAACTAAAATAAAATAAATAAATAATATAAAATAAATAAATAAACTAAAACCCAAAAACCTAAACCTAAACAAAAAAAAATATAAAATATGAAATAAAAACTAAATTAAAATATATAAAAACCTAAATTTAACTAAAAAATAAAAAAACATAAATAAAATAAAAACTAAACCTAAAAAAATAAAAACTAAAAAAAACCTAAACCTAAAAAATAAACTTAAAAATATAACCTAAAAATAAATAAAAAATAAAACCTAAACCCTAAACTAAAAAAACCTATACCTAAACTAAAATAAATTAAACTAAAATAAATAAAACCTAAACCTAAAATAAACTAAACTTAATCCTAAACATAAACCCTAAATAAAATAAAATAAACTAAAAATATACCTAAACCTAAACAAAAAATAAAACCTTAAAATAAACCTAAAATAAAAACCCAAAAGCTAAACTTAAAAAAAATAAAATAAAAACATAAATCTAAACCTAAACGTAAAATATAAATAAAAAATAAAAATAAAATAAAACTAAACTAAAAACTAAATAAAACCTAAAATAAATAAACCTACACTAAAATAAAATAAACTAAATAAAAATAAAATAAATCTAAATAAAAAATAAAAATTAAATAAGCTAAAATAAATAAAAAATAAACTTAAACCTAGAGTTTACTTAATTTAAATAAGTAATATTAAATATAAATAAAAATTAAAACCCTTATCCCTAAACCCTAAACCTTAAACGTTAAAACGCTAAACCCTTAATCCTGAACCTAAAACACTAAAACCTACAACTCAAAACCCTAAACCCTAAAAACCTAACAACCTAAACCTAAACTAAATTAAACCTAAAAAATAAAATAATTAAATAAACCTAATCCTAAATAAAATAAAAACATAAGATAAAATAAAAACCTAAACCTAAACTAAATTTAAACCAAACATAAAAAATATAATAATAAAATAAATAAACTAAAAAATAAATAAAAATAAATTAAACCTAAAAATAAAAAACTAAATAAAATAAAACTAAAGTAAACCTAAAATAAAATAAAATATAATAAAATAAAAACCTGAACCTAAAAAATAAACCTAAAAATAAAACTTAAAAATTATTTTTAAAAAAAATTTAAACCCTAAACTAAAAGAAAAAACCTAAACCTAAAATAAATGAAATAAAAGAAACCTAAACCTAAACTAAAATAAGTAAAACCTAAACCTCCTAAACCCTAAAATAAAATAAAATAAACTAATAAATAAACTTAAACTAAAAAATCAAACTAAAAAAACTAAACCTAAACCAAAAAAAACTAAACCTAAAAAAATAAAATAAAAAACAAAACAAAGAATATAAACCTAAACCTAAAATAAACTATAATAAAAACCTAAACTAAAATAAATAAACATAAAATAAATAAACTAAATAAAATAAAATAAATAAATAATCCTTAAAAAAATAAAATATACTAAAATAAATAAAATATAAACTAAATAAACTTAAAAATGTCGATTTACTTAATTTTATAAAAAAAACTATAAACTCTAAGCCCTAAATCCTAAACCCTAAATCCTAAACCCTAAACCCTAAACCCTAAATCCTAAACACTAACTAAAAAAACCTATAAATAACTAAACCCTAAACCATAAACCCTAAACCAAATCCTAAAGCCTAAACTAAACCCTAAAACCCTAAACCCTAAAACCCTAAACATTAAAACCATATACCCAAACCCTAACCCTAAACCCAAAAAGCATAAACCTAAACCCTAAACTAAACCCTAAACCCTAAACCCTCAACCTAAACCTAAAAGTAACTAAAAAATAAACCTAAATGCTAAAACTTAATAAACCTAAACCCTAAAATGGGCAGAACCTCGCAGGGAACATCACTATTAAGGCTGCCTAGATCAAGGTGGAGGCAAAGGCAGTTATCGAATGGTGGTGGGGATCTAGAAGTGTTGGATATGAAGATGGTGGTAGAGTGGTGGTTATGGAGGCGGAGGAGGATTAATGGTGGTGGTGGAGGGAGAGATGCGGATCGCTACTGTGGGGTTGGTTCTAAGAACTGAAATTGAAGAATTGATGATCTATGGAACTATGGGACTTTACAATAAAGATGATTCATACTAAGGATTTTGATTTGCTATGGGTGCTCATTTTATCTATGTCATCTCTGTGTCTTAGAAATTGGGGTGCTACTTGTTTGATGAAATTGAAAAGAAGAAATGTTGAATATGAATTTATTCTCTATTAAAAAAATCATAAACCCTAAACTAGAACTTAAACCCTAAACCCTAAACTAACCCTAAACCCTAAAAAGCTAAAAACCTAATACTAAACTAAGTAAAACCTAAAAATAAAAAAATAAAAAAACCTAAACCAACATAAAATAAAAAAATAATAAAAAAACATAAACTAAAACCTAAACCTAAAGCTAAACCTAAAAAATAAATATAAAATAAAAACTAAACTAAAATAAAATAAATAAAATCTAAACTAAACAAAAAAAATAAAAACTTTAAATAAAATAAAAACTAAACCTAAAATAAAAATAAAATAAATTAAAAAATAAATAAAATCATAAACCTAAAAAAGATACCTAAAAATTAAAAAAATAAAACCTAAACCCTAAACTATAAAATGAATTTAAACTTGAAATAAAAATAAAATAAACCTAAACCTAAACTAAAATAAATAAAACCTAAACATAAACCTAAAATAAATTAAACCTAAACCTAAACTAAACTAAATAAAATAAAATAAACTAAGAATAAACCTAAACCTAAACTAAAAAATAAAACCTAAAAATAAACCTAAAATAGAAACCTAAAACCTAAACCTAGAAAAATAAATGGAACCTAAACTTAAACCAAAAAATAAAAAATAAAACCTAAACCTAAAAAATAAAAAAATAAAACTCAACTAAAAAATAAACCTAAACCTAAAAAATAAACTAAAATAAAAAACCTAAAACAAATAAACTAAACTAAATGAAAATAAAAAATAAACTTAAATAAAAATAAAAAATATAATAAATTCAAATAAAAAATTAAATTAAACTAAATAAAGTTAAACTTAGTTTTTTAAAAAAAAACCTAAACCCTATATCTAAACCCTAAACCTAAACTTAGAATCCACCCCTAAACCCTAAACCCTAAACCTAAACCTAAACCCTAAACCCTAAACCTAAACCTAAACCCAAAACACTAAAACTAAACCTCAAACCCTAATCCTAAACCCTAAACCCTAAAACCTAAACCTAAACCTAAACCTAAACCCCCAAACTAACCCTAAACCCCCCTAAACCCAACCATATAAACCTTAAGAATTATTTTTACGGCAAGAACTTCCTAACTAGCCCGCCTAGATGCGAAGGTAGGTGGTCAAAGTGGTGGTGGGGATCTAGAGGTGGTGGATATGGTGAGATGCAAAGAGGTGGTTATGGAGGTGGGAGAGCGACATAGGTTACAACCATGGTGGTGGCAGATAATGGCAGATCCTGCTACTCAATAGGTGGGGGTGCTTTTGATGGAAACTAAAAACTGAAGAATAATTGATTTGATCTACTGCTTATGGAACTGTGTCATTATAGTAGAGATGATTCTACTTATATAGGGTTTGTGATTTGCTCTATGGGTGCTTATTTTTTATCTATGTCATCACTTGTGCCTAAGAAAACTTAGGGTACTACTTGGTTGTTCAAATAAAAAAGAAGAAATATTGAATCTGAATTTTTTCTTTGTTAAAAAAATTTCTTAAACTCTAAACCCTAAACCCTAAACTAAAACTTAAATCCTAAACCTAAAACCTAAACCCTAAACCCTAAACCCCAAACCCCAAACCCCAAACCCTAAAAACCATAAACCCTAAACCCTAAAACCATAAACCCTAAACCCTAAATGCTAAAACCTAAACCATAAAACCATAAACCCTAAACCCTAAACCCCAAACCTAACTAACCCAAAACCCTAAACTAACCTCAACCCTAAACCTAAACAAACCCCAAACCTAACCTAAACCCTAAACCCTAAACCTTGAATAAAGATGTCATTAGTAGATCTTAAGAATGACCTAATCCTAATATAGTTATGGTAGCTAAAGAAAATGTTTTCAAGAGACTCTCCCTTGACAATTAGAGATTTGAATACCCTAAACCCAAAACCTAAATCATATTATAGTACAATATATTATAGTATAATGCAGCATTATATATTTGGGCATGTAGTGATGTGTTTTTAAATGTTATAAGATGTTTTAAATTATTTTAGTATATTATGGTATTGTGCCCTATAGTTTATATTAATATAAATCATAAAAATAATGATTTAACAAATTAGATGATGAAATTTGTTAAATTTGAAGCGGGAATTAGGTTGTAGTAAAGGTGTATACGCCACTTTTAGTCTAAAAAAGTAAGATTTTATGTTCAAAATAAATATTATATGTTGTAGCATAGTATAGTATCATATATCATAATATATTGTTCTACAAAGTTTAAATTCTTCTAGTATTTTACAATCATGCAGTCAAGCCTACACAAGCATTATTTATAAAAATGTTGTTTTATACTTTAAAATGGTGGAATTTGGACAAATTCATAATAGGTAGAGCATGGCATCATAATATATTGTTTCAACTTAAAATATGTAAATGATACTACTAAAATGTATAGTTTTATTGTTTAGACTAATTTTATGATTTTTTTATCTTAAGAAATCCCTTGTGATGTGATATGCAATATAATATAATATAATATAATATGTTATAGTGTATTATAATATAGATGCCATAACATAGTGTAGAATCATGCATTATAACATACTATTGTGTATTACTACTTATTTTTAGCATAATTTAGTTTGTTAGAGTATGATGTAGAAGAGTTTGCACTAGTATAATTCAAAAAAAACTAGAGATGATGGGATTTGGCCAAAATTAAGGTAAGCTATAGGGAACATCATTGGGGGTGTGCTATGGTTGTCATTTAATCAAAATAATAGAATTTTGCATCCAAAATAAATGTTCATTTTTCAACCAAAATTTATAAATTTTTTGCTTAAAGTGATACATTTTAAGATGTAATGAAAGATAATATATTATATGAAAGCATATTAAAAATATAATATACAAAAAAATATAACTTCACATATATATGAATGTGGTGGTGTCTTACTAAATGTTAGTATACATTTTAGTATGTTTTACTTTTTTTATACTACATTGGGTCAAAACTCACAAAATGTTAATTGGGTTGAGATGGAAGAATTTGGCCAAATTCAGACACACCAAGAAGAAACACCAAAATTATGCTATTTTGTACCATTTCTAATAAAAAATAACAATCTTACATCTAAAATGAACATTATTCATATTTTGAGAAAATTTTGTTATTTGTTCCTTTTAAGTGATTCTAATGAGGTGTAACGTTAGGCAATATATTATATTATAGCAAATTATAATATAACATCATATTTTATAATATAATATAGTGTGTTAATTTACACTATAATATGTTTAGCATGATACTGTATAGTTAGATTGAGCTTGCACCATCACAAATAATAAAATGTTGATTACAATGTTAAGATGATGTAATTTGAAGGAATACATTAGGCTTTTGGTTGAAGTATTAAAGGTGTGCATAAGAGAAGAAATAAGATTTGATGAGAATTCCATGTCAAGGACATGGAGGGAGATCTCCTAGGGGATCACACATGCATTGGACATGACATGTGAGGGGTCTATGTCAAGGTCATAGAAGAAGAAAATATGTTGGGGCTAAGGTTTGAATTTGATTTGGATTTGCTTGAGATAAGAGTCCATAATCCACCAGGGATTAAGATCGAATCGACTTTTATTTATTTCCTTTTAATTGATGTGGGGCATAGTTATTAGAGATATGGGCAAGAGTCTGTTAGGGATCAAGTGTATGAACCTTCCACTAGGGAAGTAGGTTCAGGCAATCTGTTGGAGATTAGGATTCGAGTTTGATGTCATAGATTTGTTTGGGGATATATCTGCTGGGGATAAGAGTTTGGTTGGATTTCTTTGATTTAGACTCTATTGGGGGAATTGCTTTAGTTTGGCTCCACTAGGGAGGTTGGTTTTGAATTTTATTTCTTTGCTTGACTTATTTACATATGATTTAGGGCTCCACTAGGGAAAAGAGTGTGATTTAACTCCACTGGGAAAAATCAAATTGGGTTTTATTTAATCTGAGTTAATGTATGGACCCTATTAGTGTGTGATGGACCCATTGAGAAGGGGCTATATCAACTTTGAAATACCTCAGGTTTACAAATCCAAAGCCAGTTGTAGGGTAGATCTAGCCAAGCTAAGGCATTGCCTTTCAGTGTGCAAAAGTTGTGCTAGAAAGAAGGAGTAGCATACTTACATCTTCCAAAGTGATGAACAACCGTAGGGGTGACCTGTTAGATGCACAACAAATCGAACCTAACCTAGGGCGACTAGAGATAAAGCCTTATTGAAAAATAATTGGATCAATTCCATGATGTTCATTTGGAAGGCCATGAATTAATGATTTAGAGCTCGACCTTGATTGAAGTCCCACCTCCAATGCTCGGAAAGCTTGGGAGATGATTCGTTCTTACTCAATGAGGCCTAGGGAAGGTGCAAGCAAATTAATTTGAGTTTGATGGAGAAATAGGGAAGTTAGGTCAGAAATGGGAGTGTCCTATTTTGAGATGGGCAGGAATGGCATTTTTTGATCAAGGAATGAGCTTGGGAGCTTAGGGCTAGCAGCTCATCTTAGGTAGCTAGGGCTATAATGAATGATTTTGGTGTGTGTTTTAGTGGAAATGAGGGGGTGTATACCCCCCTCCATCTTGATCGGACATTAGGATCAGGTTTAGCTTCTAGAGGTCATCCAACCATCTCAAGGAGTCGTGGGTGGTAGGGAGAAGGTGAGTTGGCTCAGCTTGGTTGATTGAAGGGGTGGAGGTGGTTGCCAAGGAGGAATCATGAGATTTCGATGGGTTTCAAATGCTCTAATGGGGATGGTGAGGTTATTTCACTTCCCATTGGTCATGGTCGATCTAACCACCCCATGGGTTAGGTTGGATAGTGTCCTAAGTGCTTAGGTGGACCATTGGGATAGTACCAAGTGGCCAAGCAATGGAAATGACCACTTACATGGGTGATTTGTCTCATGTGATGCCCTTGACCTAAGAGTAGAATGATCATTTTACATTGGATTTGATTTGCGCAGATTTGAAATGAACCTAAAGTGGGTTAGCCCAAATTTCAAGTCAATTGGAGTTGAATTGGTTATGTTTGGCTCAATTTGACTCATTTAGGTCAAATTGGATTAGGTTGGGTCAAGTTGACCAATAGGTCAACTTGGGTCAAACCAAGGGTTGGGTAAAGTTCATATGATCATTTGGGATGTTATGGTTCTATTAGTTTGGTTTAGTTTGGCTTAGATTTGACTCATTTGAACTCATTTTGGTCAAATGGGTTAAGTTGACCAATTTTTCCAAATTGGCCAAATTATCTTGGGTTGGGTGTTGGTTTGGGTTTAGTTCACAAATTGAAGATGATTATAGGCTTTGGTTTCAATTAATTTAGATTTAGTTTTGATTTAGGCCAACTTTAACCTTTAGGTTTATTTAGGCTAAGTAGGTTAAATGGGTTGAATTGGGTCGAATCATGGCTTTGGTCAAGTTCAACAATCAATTTGGAATGAACTTGAGCCATTGGTTGCAATCAATTTGGTTTATATTTTGATTCGACCCAATTTGGTCTTTAGGTCAATTTGGGTCAACTTGGGTTAAAAAGTCCAATTGGGTTTGGTTTGACTCAATTGAAGGTCAAGTTATAATCAAATATTGATTTTGATTTGGTATGAACCATTAATTTCATGGGATTTGGCTTAGATTGAAATTTGGCTAGTTTAGGTTCATAACGGTTAAGGCATTGACTTGGTCAAATGACCAAGTTGGCTTAGTTTGATCCAATTTATGATAATTGATCAACCTAGGGTGATCAACAATCATGATGGGAGATTTTGATGGGCTTTGTTCAATCTAATTTGTGTAGGATTAAAACTTAGCTCAAATAGGTCAAATTGGCCACTTTGGGTCAAGTGAACCAATTGGGTTTAGTTGGCTTGATTTTGGGTTGAGTTTGATTTAGTTGAGTTTATATAAGGTTTTGATTGGCTTGGTTCAATCCAATTTGGGTAGGATTAAAACTTGGCTCAAATAGGTTGAATTGGTTCCTTTGGGTCAAGTGAACCAATTGGGTTTAGTTGGCTTGATTTTGGGTTGAGTTTGATTTAGTTGAGTTTATATATGGATTTGTGATTGATATATAAATTCAATTATAATTTTCTTGGGTTCAAATGAGTTTTGGTTCATTTGAACATTTCAAGTTAAGTTGGGTTTGACTTAGGTTAATTTTGGTTTGGCTTGATGATTGTAGATTTCATTTATATTTGTGAATATGATTGAAGCTATGATTGATTCATGAGAAAATCAATTGAATTTGGGTTTTGGAATGAAGGAATTTGATTAAGTCCATGAAGTTGAGTCATGAGGCTTAGGTTTGGATTTTGATTTGATTTGATTTATTTTCGATGATTTAAATATGTATTTCATTTAAATTTGTTAAGATGATTGAAAATATTAATGATTTGTGAGAAAATCAATTGAGTTTGACTTGATTTGGATGAAGATTTGGCTATGTCCATGGGTGGAAAACCTTCTTATTGGCCACCCAATACAAAATATGTCCCAACTAATGTGAGTACACGCTATCCATATAGTCATAGAATCTAGTTCATAGGATGAGTTTTAAATAGTTAGCACACCAGCAAGCTCTTCTCAGCAGCAGATTCCTTTGGAAGTGACACTTGAGCCATATAGAGATAAAGACCAGGCTCCAAAGCAAAGCATAAGTGTAACCAAGTTTATTTACAAAATAGTTAGGCATCAATTGGGAACCTTAGCTCTAACCCTACTTTCCTCTCAAAAATCTAAGGGTTTGGTAGTTAAAAAATCCCCTAAGTCATCCACAAGTGTGAAGACTTAGAGGTTCTTTAGGGAGCATCATCCTCAAGTCAAGAAGTTGATGTAGATCTTGGGGATGATTCATATAAAGATTTAATAGAATTTTATTTTGATTGGTTCTTGCGTTGTGTTCATAATTTTGCAAAGAAAGGGTTAATCCCAGATACTTGGTCAAAGCATAGGTCAGATTACTTTGAAAGAATATGGAAGCACAAATGCAAAATCTCTCAATCAAGACTGAGATTAGGATTCGGTACAGTGAGTCCAGTCGATGATGACGGCTACTACTTGGTCATCACCAATCATTTGGAATTTAATATGTTCTTTTCAAATCATATTAACTCATATGAGGAGCTATGCTTAAAAACTTTAGATGATCTAGATGATTTTGAAGTTAAAGGTGCACCACCAGAGTTTGAAGAAGAGATCAAGTCAACCATTGAGCTCAAGGAAATCAACTTAGGAACAAAGGAAGATCCACACCTGACATACATCAGTTCTTTGTTGAATGAAATGTAAACCAATGACTTAGGCTATTAATTGAGTTTAAGTACAACTTTGCATTGAGTTAGGAAGAGATGCCTGGATTGGCCCCTAACATAGCAGTCCATAAACTAGCAATAGAGCCTACTGCTAAACCTATTAAGCAAGCTTCTAGATGCATGCAATTAGACATAGAACAACAGGTCATTTCTAAAGTCAAGAAATTGATCGATGCTGGCATCATCCGAAAAGAAAAATACCCTACATGGTTAGCCAATGTCATCCTTGTTAAGAAAAAGAATCACCAAATTCACATATGCATCAATTTTAGAGATTTAAATAAGGCCCTACTGTTAACATTGCCCCAATTAAGAAAAAAGAATTGCCAAATTCACATATGCATCAATTTTAAGGATTTAATTAAGGCATGTCCAAAACAAATTTCTACTACCAATCCAAGCTTATGGTGGACATTGCCTCATCTCATCTTCTCTTTCATGGATGGCTGCTTTAGATATAACCAAATAAAGATGGCCCTTGAAGATGAAAGAACACACTTTTAGAACCCCGATCAAAATTGCTATAAGGTCATGCCTTTCAGCCTTAAAAATGATGGTACAACATTCCAGTGGGCTATGACTTGAATCTTTGATGAACTCATTCGTTATCAAGTCGAGTATGTCAATGATCTCCAAAAGTATAGAAAAGGAAGACCATCAATTTGACTTGATAGTAGTTTTGAATAGTTAAGACAATTTAACCTCAAAATGAATCCTCGAAGTGTGAGTAGCTTGGAAATTCCTGGTTTGTTGTCCCACACCATGAATTGAAATTGATCCAAAGAAGATCAAGATAGAAATGCCACCCCCTAAAATTTTAACTCAACTCAGGATCATTCCATGGGTTGGCAAATCTAAGACACTTTATATGCAACCTATCAAAAAGATGTCAGCCATTCTCAGCACTTGTCAAAAGGACATGAAGTTCAAGTGGGATGACTTGTAAGCACGCCTTCGAAGACATCAAGCATTACCTGATGATGCCGTTGGTTTTTCCAACCCCTATCCCGGGCAAGCTGCTCATACTTTACATTGCTGCATTAGATGACTCCCTTGGTGCTTTATTGGTCCAAGCTAATGATGAAGGGAAGGAAAATGCACTCTACTTCCTTAGCCATCATCTAATCCCTACTGAGGTTAATTATCCACCCATTAAGAAGCATTACCTAGCTTTAATCTTTACATCCCAAAAGCTACAGCACTACATGCTTCCTCATTAGGTGAACTTAATCTCTAGGATCAATCCACTATAATATCTCATGACACAGCCAATGCTATCTAGATAGTTGGTACGATGGTCCATGATCCTCTCATAATTTGACACTACTTTCGTACCCCTCCGTGTGGAGAAAGGATAAATGTTAAGGGATTTTTTAGCGGCATGCCCACTTCTTACTGACTCTCTATTTAGTGATGATCTCCCCGATGAATAAATCATGAACTTAGGGGATACTAGCATTCACTGCTAGGAGATGTACTTCTATGGTGCTGCTTCCTCTAAAAGAGGAGAAGAATCACAATCTACCATTCCAGAAAAGGCAAGAGTAGGAATAGTTCTCTTAACTCTGGACCACCGTATGATCAGAATATCATATCATCTGTCCAATCCTTACACCAACAATGAAGCCAAATCTAAGCCTCTGACTGCCAGTCTAGAGTTAGCCATTACTCTAAACATCTAGAACATCAACATCTTTGAGTATTCTCAGCTAGTTATTAACCATATTGTTGAGTCCTATAAGGTTATAAAGCCCAAGCTAGTTATTCACCATTGTGGTATTAGCCCAAATCCCAGAGGTTACCATTTATAAAATTCCTCGAGGAGAGAATGCCATAGGGTATGCTTTAGCCAAGTTTGCTAAGGAGTTGGCATGTCCGGAGGATTAGTCCATCACAATAAAGGTCCAAAATAGACAACTCTTATTTCTTATTTATATTGAACTCATCAAAAAGTACTCTCTTGAAGGGGAGGTTGCCATTGCCAAGAAGGATGAGGAGTTAGATTGGACGCAACCATTCATAGATTACCTAAATAAAGGCAAACTACCTTAAGAAAAGACCCAAGCTTAGTAGATGAAGTAAAGAGCACTTTCCTATGCTCTTGTGGATGGTGTCTTATACCAGTGTTCTTTCATTCATATATGGTTACATTATTTAGACAAGCATGAAGCCCATAAGATCATGACCGAGGTACACTCAGGATTTTGTGGAGCCAACCAATCTGGTCTGAAGATTAAAGCCAAGATGAAGAGACTAGGATACTACTAGCCATAGATGATCAAAGATTTCATGGATATGGCTAGGCGATGCCACCAATGTCAAATACATGGTGTGGTCCTACACTAACCACCCAACATTCTATATCCTACATTGGCCTCATGGCCATTCGAGTGTTGGGTTACTGATATAGTGGGTCCGATTGATCCTCCGTCTTCCAAGGGTCACAATTCATTTTAGCTGCTACTGACTACTTTTCCAAATGGATGAAGGCAATTCTGCTTAGAAAGGTCACAGCTCAGCATGTGCTCCAGTTTTTTAGGATCTATATCATGTAAAAATTCAGAGTGCCTTGACAAATTATATCTTATAATGGTACTGCATTTAAGAGCACCGAGATCAACAACTTTGTCCATAGACATAACATAGATTAGAGATATTATACTATCAACTACCAGAGGGAAAATGTCTTAGAAGAAGCCTTCAAGAAAACTCTCATCTAAATACTAAAGAAGATACTCGACAACAACAAGCGATAGGAGCATGAGCAGTTAGTTGAAGCCTTATGGCCTACTGCACCACATATAAAACTCCAACTTAATCTACTTTTTTCTCCTTAGTGTATGGGTCTGAAGTTGTTCTACCATTATAAGATCAACTCTCATCACTAAGGATAGCTGTAGGTAGCAAGATCACAACATATCAGAACTCTAAGTTACGGTTAGAAGAGCTCGAAGGTTGGAGGAGAGATGCCTGCGGGCTACTCTGAGTTGAGATAACTCCCCCAACAGCACTCACTCAATAGCTGCTCTAGGTAAGTCTAGCATGCTACCCTACTAGTTTATCATTCAATGGTCTTCTTACTTTGGAGGATGTAAGTTTGCTATGTTTTCCTTCCTTACTTGGCAACTGCACACTGATGAGAGACTTATTAGTTTTGTAGGCCTTACTTTATGGCCGGTAAGCTACCTCATGTTTACTTTATTTAAGATGGTGGTAGTCTGCTATGCTTTCTTCTTGTATTAGCCTTCGTACACTGATTGGGCTGAGTATATTTGAGGTTTGGGATAAGTCCCCTAGCAGCTCCTTCCCTCGTGACTGCTTCAATTTTGGGTCTAGTCCTTCCTGGGCTCCCCAGTAGTCGCTAGGTCGATAGTATTTGTCCCATCGATGATAGACTATCCCAATGATCGCTTTTACTTGGAAAGTTGTGTTACATGCTTTCTTTTAAGGTTGATCATTGCACCGATGGGCAGTTAAGTTTGGTTCTCACTATGTTAATGGATACACCACTCATGATGATGATACACCATAGGTTGGTTAGTTTTGCACCTTAGGATACACCACTTATGAAAGATGTAAGTTTTCTATGCTTTCTCCAGAGTTGGCCACTACTTATAGGCTTTCATTTTCATGGCTCAGATAACGCCTAGTAGCACCTCCTGAGCACTATATTTTGGATTACATCCTTTGTGACCATATTTAGACACTACAGGTTGCTATCGCATTGGAAAATTCCCCTTTCTAATAACTACTCTTGTGGTTGGAGATTTGGTCTGTGAATGTGCGATTCTCCCCTCTAGTAAATCGAGATAGGATAAAAGACATAGCCCTTCTCAATGTAGTCCCACATCAAAAGGTCCACAAAATATATAAACAAATGAAGCAACATAGCCCCTTCTCAATGTAGTCTTCTAATAACTCAATGTAGTCCTCTTCTGACTACTCTTGATTTGCTATAAGTCCCCATCAGAATTCACTCAGTAGTTGCCCCTAAGTCAGGTTCAACTTGTTGTGCTACCAACATGTCACCCCAACAATTTTCCCCTGCTTTAGAAGATTTAAGTCTGCCATGCCTTCTTCACGGTAGTGCACAAGAAGGCAACCCTTAGGTTGGCTAGCTCTACCCCATGGCCAGTAGGCTATCCCTTTAGATTTGTAAATTTGAGATAGGACAAGTCTTATATAGCCCCTTCTCAGTGGTCCATTACACATCGACATGGTCCATAATTTAAATCTATCATATTTTAATGAACTCACATCCCCATTGGATATGCCCTCAATTTGAAATAAAACTAAACCAAGCAAACCATATCAAATCACATGAAATTAAGATAATATTATTTTCGACTACTTTTGAATTGAAATAAGTCCCTAGCGGCATTCACTCAATAGTCCACATGCAATGGACATGACATATGAGGGTCTAAGTCAAAGGCATAGAAGAAGAAAATCTGCTAGGAAAAGGTTTGAATTTGATTTGATTATATGATTAATGGAAATAAGATCCACGAGATAAGAATCTATAATCCATCCATTGAATCATCAACTTTAATTTTTTTATTTTAATTGATGTGGAGGCATATCTGCTAGAGATATGGGCTTGAGTCTGGGGATCGGGTATATGAACCTTCCACTAGAGAATCAGGTTTAGGCTATCCGGGATTAGGATTTCAGTTTGATTTCATAGATTTGTTTGGGGATGTATTTCTAGGAATAAAGTTTGATTGGATTTTTTTGATTTAGACTTTACTGGGGGAGTTAGTTTAATTTGGCTCCACTAGGGAGGTTGGTTTTGAATTTGATTTTTTTGCTTGACTTATTTACATATGATTTTAGGCTCCACTGGGGAGAAGGGTGTGATTTAACTCCATTGGAGAAAATCAGATTAGGTTTAATTTAATTTGAATTAATGTATGGACCCTATCGGTGTGCGATAAACCCACTGAGAAGGGGCTATATCAGCCTTGACCTACCTCAGATTTATAAATCCAAAGGGATAGTCTACTGGTTGTGGGGTAGAGCTAGCCAACCTAAGGGGTTGCCTTTTGGTGTGCAATGGCTGTGCAAGGAAGAAGGCATAGCAAACTTACATCTTCTAAAGCAGGGAACAATCAGGGGTGACTTATTGGTAGCACAATAAATGAAACTCTACTTAGTGGTGACTATTGAGTGAATGTCATTGGGGACTTATATCAACTTAAGAGTAGTCAAGCGATTCCTATAGGGAGTTTTGCTAACACTGCCCTAATGATAGGATTACTACTTTGGAAAAGGTACCCACAGGGTGTCTTCCTAATCCACAAGTAAATGTATATTTTGTATATATATTTGTGGACCCTATTATTGTGTGAGGGACTACACTGAGAAGCGGATATATCATTCTTTACTTATCTCACATTTATTGGACCAAGGGAGAATCTGCATATCCATAGGATGAATTCCCCAGCCACAGGGGTGGTTATTAGGAAAGGGGAACTATCCAATCCAATAATAACCTAGGTAGTGACTAAATGGGATCGCAAATGATGTGATCTGAATATAGTGCCCATAGGGAGGTCCTGCTAGGGTCATTATCTTCAAACCTGGAAAAGGAAGCTTATAGTGTGTGACTCAAGGAAAAGCAAACTTACATCTACCATGAGTGGTGTATCCTAAGGTATGCGAACCAGCCAACCTAAGGTGTATCTGTCAGCATAGTCAGAACCAACCAACCTAAGGTGCCCATCTGTGTGCAACGATCAATCTAGAAAGAAAGCATGTAGGCTTACAACTTTCCAAGTAGAACTGATCATCGGGATAGTCTATCATTGGCGGGATAGATGCTATCTGACCTAGAGCGACTATTAAGCGGGGAGCCCAGAGGAAGGACTAGACCCAGACTTGAAGTAGTCAGGATAAAAGGAGCCACAAGGGGACTTATCCTAAACCTCAGATATACTCAACCCAATAAGTGTACGAAAGCTAATCCAAGAAGAAAGCATACTAGACTCACATCCTCTTAAACAAAGCCAACATGAGGTAGCTTTCCGGCCACGTAGTAAGGCCTACCAAACTAACAAGGCACTCGTCGAGGTATAGTGGCCAAGTAAGGAAGAAAAGCATAGCAGACTTACAGCCTCCAAAGCAAGAAGACCACTTGGGTGACACACTAGTAGGGTAGAATGTCAGCCTGACCTAGAGCAACTACTGAATGAGTGTTGCTGGGGGTGTTATCTCAACTCAAAGTAGCCCGAGATAAAAGATTTGTGTTTGTTTTATATGTTTGTGTGTAGTTTTTGTTTGTATTGTGTCAATAAAGGATAGAATGCAACTCGGGTTCCTTACACCTACCCTAAACACATCATGGCAGATTCACAAACAAGAATACTTTCAACATGGAATTCAAAATGGAATTTTTCATTGATGATAATTAGTTTCAAACATGATTTATAATATTTCTTTAAGTAGAGCCCATTTATTAGAAGCATTAGGCACTCTCCCTTATGATTAATAAGCTGATAAGATCCTCTTTGGTGGGCCTTCACTATGGCAAAAGGGCCTTCCCAAGTGGGTTCAAACTTGCCTCCCATCTTACGATGTTCAACAATTAGTCTCCTTAGAATTAAAATAAGCTCTCCTACTTGAAAAGCTCTAGGACAAACTAACTTATTGTGAGCTTGATTCATTTTAGGTTTGTATAACTAAAGGTTTTGGCATGCCTGCAGGCATCTCTTCTCCAAACATCAAGCTCTTCTAGCCACAACTTGGCATTCTACTCTCTATTGTGATCTTGATACCCACAGCTATCCTTAGTGATAGGAGTAGGACTTCTAATTGTAGAATGGCTTCAGACCCATAAACTAAGGAGAAAGGAGTAGACTAAGTTGGACTTCTATATATGGAGCGGTAGGCCCACAAGGCTTCAACTAACTGTTTGTGCTACTATCACTTATTATTGTCGAGTGTCTTCTACAATATTTGGAGGAGAGTTTGGTTGAATGCTTCTACTAAGCCATTTTCTCACAGGTAGTTGATGGTATAATATCTCCAATCTTTGTTGTGTCTCTGGGAAAAGTTGTTGATCTCGGTGCTCTTGAATGCAGTATAATTATTAGATATAATTTATCGAGGTACTCTGAACCTATATACGATATAGTTCTTAAATAATTGGAGCACATCGTGACCTCTTTGAATGAAATCACTTTCACCCATTTGGAAAAGTAGTGATGCGACTAAGATGAATCGATGAGCCTTGGAAGAAGGAGGATTAATCAGATCCACTATGTCAGTACCCCAACACTCAAATAGCCATGAAGCCAATATAGCATGTAGAATGTTGGGTGGTTGGTGTAGGACCACACTGTGTATTTGACATTGGTGGCATCGCCTAGCCATATCAATGCAATCTTTCATCATCAATGACCAGTAGTATCCTATTCTCTTGATCTTGGCTATCATCTTTGGACCAGAATAGTTGGCTCCACATAATCCTGAGTGTACCTCTATCATGATCTTACGAGCTTCATCCTTGTTAAACAACATAACCACATATGATCAAAAGACCACCGATATAAGACACCATCCACAAGAGCATAAAAAAGTGCTCTTTATTTCACCTGATGGCCTTGGGACTTCTCTTGAGGTAGTTTGCCTTTATTTAGGTAATCCATGAATTATTACCTCTAATATAACTCCTTATTCTTCTTGGCAATGGCAACCTCTCCTTCAAGAGAGTACTTTTTGATGAGTTCAATGTTAATAAGGGATAAGACTTATCTATTTTATATTTTTATTGATATGGACGCATCCTTCTGACATGCCAACTCCTTGGTAAGCTTGGCTAAAGTATACGCTACAGTGTTCTCTCCTCGAGGAATCTTATAAACGGTAACCTCTAGTTGAGCCAATAACTCCATGGTGTACTTATGGTAGTGATGAAGCTTGGGCTTTATAATCTTATAGAACCAAGTGATTTGGTTGATAACTACAAGAGAATCCCTGAAGATGTTGATGTTTTGGATGCTTAGAATAATGGCTAACTCCGACTGACAATCAGAGCCTCATATTTGGCTTTTTTATTGGTACAAAGATTGGATAGATGATATGAGAATCTCATCACATCGTGGACCAAAGTTAAGAGAACTATTCCTACCCTTGCCTTTCCTGAAATAGTAGATTTCCAGTGGTGAATGCTCCCCTAAGTTCATGATTTGTTCATCGAGGATATCATCACTAAGTAGAGTCAGAAAGTTGGTGTGGTACTAAGAAATCCTCTAGCCCTTGTCCTTTTACTGCACAGAGAGGTACGAAGGTAATGTCAAACTATGAGAGGATCATGGACCATCATGTCAATCATCTATATAGTGTAGGCTGTGTCATGAGATACTGTAGTGGATTGATCCTAAATATTAAGTTCACCTTATGAGGAAGCATGTAGTGTTATAGCTTTTGGGATGCAAAGATTAAAGCTAGGCAATGCTTCTGAATGGATGGATAATTAGCCTCAACAGGAATTAGACAATGATGGAGGTAGTATAGTGCATTTTCCTTCCCTTCGTCATTGGCTTAGACCATCGAAGCACCAAGGGAGTCATCTAATCTAGTGTAAAGTGTAAGTAGCTTGCCTATGATAGGGGCTGCTTGAACCGGCGACATCATCAGGTAATGCTTAATGTCTTCAAAGGCATGTTCACACTTGTCATCCCCCTTAAACTTGGCATCCTTTTTAACAAATATTGGGAATGGCTAACATCTTCCTGATAGGTTGGATATAAAGCATCTGAGATACGCAAAACACTATTGGAATGATTTGAGATGAGTTAAACTTTTAGGGGAGGAATTTCTAATATCATCTTGATCTTCTCCGCATCGATTTTGATTCCCTGGTGTCAGGCAACAAACCTAAGAAATTTCCCTGAAGCTACTCCAAATGCACACTTCAAGGGATTCATTTTAAGGTTAAATTGTCTTAACTGTTCAAAAATTACTCTCAAGTTAAAGAGAAGATCTTCCTTTTCTCTACTTTATACCATTACATCATTGACATAGCACTCAACTTGATGATGAATGGGTTTGTTGAAGATTTGAGTCATAGCCCTCTGGTATATAGCACCGGCTTTTTTCTGAAAGGCATGACCTTATTGCAATAGATTCTGATCAGGGTTCTAAAAGCTATGTTTTTTTTATTTTCAGGGTCCATCTTTATTTGGTTATATCCAAATGAGCCATCCATGAAAGAGAAGACTACATGAGATGAGATAATGTCCACCATCAGCTCCGGGATTGGTAGTGGAATTCATCTTTTAGACATGCCTTATTTTAATCCCTAAAATCGATGCATATGTGAATTTGATAATTCATTCTCTTAACTGGGATGACACTAGCTAACCAAGTAGGATATTCTTTTCCCGGATGAAGCTAGCATCGATCAGTTTCATGACTTCAAAAATGACCTATTGTTCTATGTTTAATCGCATGCTTCTAGGAGCTTGCTTGATAGGGTTAACAGTACACACTATTACTAGTTTATGAAACTCTACTTCAGGAGCCAATCCAGGAACCTCTTCATAACTCTATGCAAAGTGGCCTTAAAATTTGTTAATAGTCATAGCTAAGTCATTGATTTCAATTTCATTCAACAAAGAACTAATGTATGTCGAGCGTGGATCTTATTTAGTTCCTAAGTTGATTTCCTTGAGCTCATCGATGGTTGACTTGATATCTTGTTCAGACTCTGGCAATGCATCTTTGACTTCATGATCATCTAGATCATTTGAAGTTTCTAAGCATAGCTTCTCATATGATTTAAAATGAACCTATCAGATTACAAATGATTGGTGATGACTAAGTAGTAATCATCATTATCGACTGGACCCACTGTACTGAATCTTAGCCACGATCTTGATTAAGAACTTTTCCATTTGTCTTTCCATATTCTTTCAAAGTAGTCTGACCTATGCTTTGACCAGGTATGTAAGATTAACCATTTTTTTGCTAAATTATAAACACAAGGCATGTACGATCAAAAGTACCTTTATTAAATCTTTATATGAATCATTCTCAAGTTCTACATGAATTTCTTGACTTGATGATGATGCTCCCAGAAAGAACCTCTTAGTCTTCACACTTGTGGATTACTTAGGGGCTTTCTTAATTACCAAACCCTTAGCTTTTTGAGAGGAAAGTGGGGTTAGAGCTAAGATTCCTAGTTGATGCCTAATTGTTTCACATATAGACTTGGATACACTTATGATTTGCTTTGGAGACTAGTCTACATCACTATCTAACTCAAGTATCACCTCCAAGGGAATCTACTATTGAGAAGAGCTAGCTGGTGTGCTAACCATATAAGACTCATCCTAGGAACTAGATTTTAAGTCTATATGGATAGCAGGTGTACTCCTGGTAGCTAGGAAAAATCATCTATTGGGTGACCAATAAGGAGGTTTTCCAACCCTAGGGCCTGAACTGGCTTCTTCCTTTCTTTGGTGGAGGTCGTCATCCTACTGATATGTTTGAATGGAGTAACAAACTATGGGTGGAATCTAATGCTAGGCTATATTTCAACCTCCAAGTCTATTTCCACTCCCTTTTATTTTTTTTTCATTTTCTCTTTTCTTTTATTTTTCCCTTTTCTCTTTCTCTTTCATTTTCTTTTTCTTTTTTCTTTTATTTTTAAACTTTGGCCAAATTTGAGAGAATAGACTTGCTAATTTTGAGGGAGGTAGTAAGCCGCATCCTCATATATGTCAATCTCTTGAACTATAAATGACTTCAGATCTCTTTTGACACAGTAGACGATCCAACCTCTCATAAACTTGATCCAGTGATGAAATGAGGATGGAACTATGTTGTTCTCATGTATCCATGGTCTCCCAAGCAAAGCATTAAAAGATGTATCCGAGTCTATAATGTGAGACTTGGCGGTCTTCCAATCATCTATCTCCAAACACTATGGAGCCCTATTGACCTTACTTACGGAGTGCATTCAATCTTCCCATTTTAGACTTAGGAGTCTTCTACACTAAGACTTTCCTAGTCATAAGCCACTTCTAACAATTAGGTAAACACTTTAAGCCTAAAGACTTAGAAGGGTTAACCATAGGATTATGTTATGCCTTAGGGATTATGATAATCCACTTACCCTACAATCCAAATCCAATCCATATTTTTTTTAATTTAGGGTTTTGGAATTATTTTTTATTTAATTTTAGGTTTATTTTTTAAGTTTAAGTTTTTTATTTAGTTTTTATTTTATTTTATTTTTTGGTTTATTTTATTTTTATTTTATGTTTAGTTTTTATTTTATTTAGGTTTTTTATTCTTAGGTTCATTTTACTTTTTAATTTTATTTAGGTTTTTATTTATTTTATTTGATTTTTTTATTTTTTATTTTATTTTATTTTTAGGTTTTAGTTTTTTATTTATTTTAGTTTAGTTTAGATTTTATTTGTATTTATTTTATTATTTTATTTAGGTTTAGGTTTTTTTATTTAGTTTATTTTTATGTTTTATTTAGTTTAGGTTTAGGTTTTTATGTTTTTAGGGTTTAGGGTTTAGGGTTCAGGGTTTTAGGGTTTAGTTTTAGCTTTAGGGTTTAGTGTTAATGTTTAGGCCTTAGGTTTAGGGGTTTAGTGTTTGAGCTTTAGGGTTTAGGGGATTTGGAGTTTAAGGGGACAGCTTAGGGTTTAGGGTTAGATTAGGGTTTAGGGTTAAGTGTCTAGGCTTTAGGGTTTAGGGTTAGTTTAAGGTTTATGTTTTAGGGTTTTAAGGTTTAGGGTTTAGGGTTTAGGGTTTATGGTTAGTTTAGGTTTAGGTTAACAATTTTATGTTTAGGTTTAGGGTTGTAGGTTTAGGGTTTAGGTTTAGGGTTAGTTTAGGTTAGGGTTTAGATTTAAGGGCTTTAGTGTTTAGGTTTAGGTTTAGGGTTTATAGTTTAGGGTTGTAGGTTTAGGGTTGTATTTTTATTTTTCTTTGTTTAGAGTTTAGGTTTTATTTGTTATTTATTGGTTTTAAAGTTTTTTAGTTTAGATTTTATTTAGTTTTATTTTATTTTATTTTAGGTTTATTTATTTTTATTTTATGTTAAGTTTTATTATATTAAGGTTTTATTTTCATTTTAGCTTTAATTTAGGTTTTTATTTATTTTATCTTAATTTAGATTTTATTTTTATTTTATTTTATTTTTAGGTTTAGGTTTAAGTTTTAGTTTAGGTTTTATTTTATTTAGGTTTAGGATTTTTATTTATATTATTTTTAGGTTTTATTTAGTTTAGGTTTAGGTTTTTGGTTTTAGGTTTATGGTTTAGGGTTTAGGGTTTAGGTTTGATTTTGAGTTTAGGGTTTAGGGTTTAGGGTTTATGGTTTAGGGTTTAGGGTTTAGATTGTAGGTTTAAAAGTGTTGTTTAGGGTTTAGGTTTTGATGGTTTAGGTTTTAAGGTTTAGGGTTTAGGGTTAGGGTTCAGTGTTTAGGGTTTTGGGTTTAGTGTTTAGGCTTTAGGTTTAAGGGTTTTTGGGGTTTAGGGTATAGGGTTAGCTTAGGGTTTAGTGTCTATGGTTTAGGCCTTAGGGTTTAGGGTTTTTATGGTTTAGGGTTAGTTTAGGGTTTAAGGTTTAGGGTTTTAAGGTTTAGGGTTTAGGGTTTAGGGTTTAGGGTTAGGGTTTAGGATTAGAGTTTAGAGTTTAATGATTAGGGTTTCTAGTTTAAGGTTTAGGGTTTAGGGCTAGTTTAGTGTTTAGGGCTTAAGGTTTAGGGTTAAAGGTTTTTTAGGTTTTAGGGTTTAAGGTTTAAGGTTAGTTTTAGGGTTTAGGGTTTAGGATTTAAGATTTAGGGTTTTTTCTTTTAAATTAAAGAAATCGGTAGGCTTTAGTTTATTTAGTTTATTTAGTTTCTTTTATATTTTTATTTAGGTTTATTTTTTATTTTATTTTGTTTAGTTTATTTATTTTATGTTTATTTATTTTAGTTTAGGTTTTTTATTTTAGTTAATTTCTTAGGTTTAAATTTAGGTTTATGTTTATTTTTTTTGTTTATTTTTATTTTCATTTTATTTTTTAGGTTTAAGTTTATTTTCATTTTAGGTTTAGTTTTACTTTTTTATTTTACTTTTTTATGTTTAGGTTTAGGTTTTATTTTAGGTTTATTTTAGGTTTTATTTTTTGTTTAGGTTTATTTTTAGTATATTTTATATTATTTAGTTAAGGTTTAGGTTTATTTTATTTTAGGTTTAGGATTATGTTTTATTTATTGTAGTTGAGTTTATTTTAGTTCTAGTTTAGGCTTATTTTCTTTTTATTTTAGGTTTAGGTATTTTTTTATTTTAGGTTATAGGTTTTATTTTTTATTTATTTTTAGGTTTTATTTTTAGGTTTATTGTGTAGGTTTAGGTTTTTATTTAATTTTTATTTTATTTATTTTAGGTTGATTTTATTTTTATTTTACGTTTTTGTTTTATTTTTAGGTTTAATTTTTTTAGTTTAGTTTAGGTTTTTATGTATTTTGTCTTAGTTTAGTTTTTAGTTTTTATTTTATTTTATTTTTATTTTTAGGTTTAGGTTTAGGTTTAGCTTTTTATTTTTATTTTTTATTTTTCTTATTTTATTTAGGTTTAGGTTTTTTATTTATTTTATTTTTAGGTTTTATTTATTTTAGATTTTGGAAATTAGGCTTTTAGGGTTTAAGGTTTTGAATTTTGGGTTTTAGGTTTTCAATTTTTGGTTTAGGGTTTACGATTTAGGGTTTTAGGTTTTAGGATTTAGGGTTTATGGTTTAGGGTTTAGGGTTTCAAGGTTTAGGGTTTAAGGTTTAGGGTTTAGGTTTTATTTATTTTAGTTTTGGTTTATGTTTATTTTATTTTATTTATTTTAGGTTAAGGCTTTTTTAAAGTTTAGGGTTTAGGTTTTATTTTTAAGTTTATTTTTTATGTTTAGGTTTTTATTTAGTTTTTATTTTATTTTATTTTGGGTTTTTTTATTTTATATTTTAAATCTAGTTGTTATTCTATTTAAATTTTTTATGTTAAGGTTTACTTTATTTTTTTAGTTAGTTTACATTTTTATTTATTTTTTATTTTATTTTAGTTTTAGGTTTAGGTTTAGCTTTAGGTTTAGCATTAGTTTAGGTTGTTATTTTATTTAGGTTTAGATTTTGTTATTTATTTTATTTTTTGTTTTTTATTTAGTTTAGGTTTTCAAGGTTTAAGGTTTATGGTTTTAGGGTTTTGGGTTTATGGGTTAGGGTTTAGGATTTAGGGTTTAGGGTTTAGGGTTTAGGGTCTAGGGTTGTAGATTTTATGGTTTAGGGTTTAGGGCAAAGAGTTTTAGGGTTTAAGGTTTAAGGTTTAGGGTTTAAGGTTTTGGGTTTAGGATTTTATGGTTTAGGGTTTAGGGTTTAGGGTTTAGGGTTTAGGGTTATAGGCTTAGTGTATAGCGTTTAGAGTTTAAATTAAGTAGTGTTTAGGAGTTTAAGGTTTTAGGGTTTAGAGTTTAAGGTTAGGGTTTAGAAACTTAGGGTTTAGGGTTTAGTGTTTAACTTTAGGGATTAGGTTTATTAGAGTTTAGGAGTTTAGGGTTACTTATAGGGTTTATGTTTAGATTAGTTTAGGGTTTAGAGTTGGGTTTGCTTTAAGGTTTAGGGTTTTTAGAGTTTAGGGTTTAGGGTTTAGGGTTAGTTTAGGGTTTAAGGTGTAATGTTTTAAGCATTAAGGTTTAATGTTTTAAGCTTTAAGGTTTAGGGTTTAGGGTTTAGGGTTAGTGTTAGGGTTTAGTGTTTAAGGTTTATTATTTAGGGTTTAAGGTTTAGTGTTTAAGGTTAGTTTATGATTTATGGTTTAGGGTTACTTTAGGTTTTGGGTTTAGAGTTTAAAATTTAGGGTTTAGGGTTTAGGGTTAGTTTTAGTTTAGGGTTAGGGTTTAAGTTTAAGTTTTAGTATTTAGTGTTTAGGGTTTAGGGATTAGGGTTTTTTTTAAATTATGTAAACTAATAGGTTTAGGTTTATTTAGTTTATATAATTTTTATTTAGGTTTATTATCTTTTTTTGGTTTAGTTTTTTTTTTAGTTTAGAGTTTGAATTTTAATTTTTATTCCTTTTTAGATTTTATTTTTAGGTTTATTGTTTAGGTTTAGGTTTCTATTTAGTTTTTATTTTATTTTATTTTAGGTATATTTCAATCTTATTTTATGTTTAGTTTTTATATTATTTAAGTTTTTTATTATTAGGTTTATTTTATTTTCTTACTTTACTTTAAGTTTTTATTTATTTTAATTTAGTTTACTTTTAGTATTTTATTTTATTTTATTTTTTGGTTTAGACTTAGGTTTTAGTTTAGGTTTTTTTTTTATTTTATTCTACTTTTTTGTTTAATTTAGGTTTAAGTTTTTTCTATATATTTATTTTTAGGTTTTATTTAGTTTAGGTCTAAGTTTTTAGGTTTTTAGGGTTTAGGGCTTAGTGTTTAGTGTTTTAGGGTTTAGGGTTTTAGGGTTTAGGGTTTAGTGTTAGGGTTTAGGGTTTAGAGTTTAGTGTTTAGGTTTTAGGGTTTAGGGTTAGCTTAAGGTTTAGGATTTTTTTAAAAAAAATTATGTAAACCTTTAGGTTTAGGTTTAGTTTTTATTTTTATTCAGTTTACTTTATTTATTTTATGTAAGTTATGTAAGTTTTATTTTATCTTGTTTTTTTTAGGTTTCATGCCTAGGTTTAGTTTATTTTAGCTGAGCTTATCTCTCATCTTAGGGTTAGGGTTTTATTTTTAGTTTAGGGTTTCATTTTATTTCTATTTTAGTTTTAAGCCTTAGGTTTTATTTTGGTTTATTTTTAGGTTTTTTAGTATAGGTTTAAGTTTATTTTAGTTTATTTTATTCCTATTTAGTTTATGTTTAGTTTACTTTATTTTAAGTTTAGGTTTAGTGGATTGGGGTTAGTTTGTTTTTAGGGTCAGTTTAGGATTACATGTGGTTTAAGGTTTATGTTTTAGGGTTTAGGATTTAGGTTTTAGGGTTTAGGGTTTTGGGTTAAGGTTTTAGGTTTAGGGTTAGGTTTTAGTTTAGGGTTTAAGGTTTTGGTTTTTTTTTAAATTGTGAACAAATTCAGATTCAACATTTTTTATTTTTTATTTCATCAACCAAGTAACACACCAAGTTTTCTAAGACACAAGTGACGACATAGATAAAAAATGAGCACACATAGAGCAAATCAAAAGCCCTAGATATCTAGAACCATCTATACTGTAAAGACACAGTTCCATAAGCAGCAGATATAATCGACTGTTCTTCAGTTTCTCTTGTTCCCATGAAAATCACCCCTCGAGATCCACCATCATATCCTCGATCTCTCCCTATGCCAACACCATGACTGTAACCTTCGTGGCTCCTCCCGCCTCCCTAACCACCACTCCTCTGACCAACAACTCCAAATCCCAAACCACCACTACAATAACCGCCGCCTCCAACGCAAGATCTACATTGAGGATGGTTGACAGTGATTTTCCTGCCAGCAAGGTTTTTCCCATTCTTAGGATTTATGTTTAGGTTTATTAGGTTTTAGGGTTTAGGTTTATTTTTTAATTTATTTAGTTACTTTTGGCTTAGGTTTATGTTTGAGGTTTAGGGTTTAGGGTTAAGGGTTAGGGTTTATGGTTTAGTGTTTAGGGTTAAGGTTTTAGGGTGTAGGGTTTAGGGTTTAGGGTATTAGGGTTTATGCTTTTGGGATTTAGGGTTTAGGGTTTATGGTTTTTTAGGGTTTAGGATTTAGGGTTTAGGGAGTTTTGAGGTTTAGCAGGGGTTTATGGTTGTAGGTTTAGGGTTTATGTGTAGGTTTAGTGTTTAGGGTTTAGGGTGTGGAGGGTTTTAGTGGTGTGGGTCAGGTCAGGTTGTGGTTTAGGGACAGGTTTAGGGTTTATGGTCTTTGTTAAAAGCAAACCCACAAGTTTAGGTTTATTTAGTTTATTTTTATTTATTTATTTTTACTTGTTTTTAGGTTTATTTATTTTAGTTTTGGTTTTATTTTAGTTTATTTTTTAGGTTTAGGATTAGGTTTAGGTTTATTTATTAGTGAGTTTTATTTTATTTTTTACTTTAGGTTTATGTTTTATTTTAATTATAGGTTTAGGTTTAGGTTTATTTTATTTTTAAGTTATTTTAGGTTTTATTTAAGGTTTATTTTAGGTTTTATTTTTTAGTTTAGGTTTAGGTTTATTTCTAGTTTATTTTATTTTTATAGTTAAGGTTTAGGTTTAGGTATTTATTTTAGTTTAGGTTTAGGTTTATTTTATTTTGTTTATTTTTTATTTTATAGGCTTAGGTTTTCTTTAGTTTAGTGTTTAAGTTTTATTTTTTATTTATTTTAAGGTTTTATTTTAAGGTTTTTATTTAGTTTTTAATTTATTTTATTTTAAGTTAATTTTAGTTTTATTTTACATTTAGTTTCTATTTTATTTAGATGTTTTATTCTTAAGTTTATTTTATTTTTTTAATTTTAGTTTAGGTTTTTATTTATTTTAATTTAGTTTATTTTTTATTTTTTTTATTTTATTTTTAGGTTTAGATCTACATTTTAGTTTAGGTTTTATTTTATTGTATTTTTATTTAATTTAGGTTTAGGTTTTTTATATTTTTTATTTTTAGGTTTTTTAGTTTAGGTTTAGATTTTTAGGTTTTTATGATTTAAGGTAGCTTAGGTTTTATGGTTTAGATTTTCTGGTTTAAGGTTTAGGGTTAGGGTTTACGCTTTAGAGTTGTGCTTAGGCTTTAGGGTTTAGGGTTAGCTTAGGGCTTAAAGTTTTTATTTTTTTAAATTAAGTAAACTAGTAGGTTTAGGTTTATTAATTTTATTTTAATTTTTATTTTAATTTATTCTTATTTTTATAATTTAGGTTTTTATTTTATTTTATTTTTTAGGTTTAGGTTTATTTTCTAGTTGAGTATTGTTCATATTTTATTTCTTAGGTTTAGGTTTTATTTTTTATTTTTATATTTAGTTTTATATTTTTATTTTATTTTTTTAGGTTTAGGTTTTAGGTTTTTATTTTAAGTTCATTTTTAGGTTTTGTTTTTTCATTTAGGTTTAGGTTTATTTTTAGTTTATTTTCTTTTATTTAGTTTAAGTTTAGGTTTAGGTTTACTTTATTTTAGGTTTAGGTTTAGGGTTTACAGTTAATTTAAGGTTTAGGGTTTATGGTTTGGGGATTAGGTTTTAGGGTTTAGGGTTTAGGGTTTAGGTTTTAGGTTTAGGGTTCATGTTTTAGTTTATGGTTTAGGATTTTTATTATATGTATTTTTTTAATGGAGAACAAATTCAGATTCAACATTTCTTCTTTTCAATTTCATCACCCAAGTAACACAAAAAGTTTTCTAAGACACTTGTGACGATATAGATAAAAAATGAGCACGTATAGAGCAAATCTGAAACCCTGGATAACTAGAACCATTTCTACTGTAAAGGCACAGTTCCATAAGCAGTAGATTGGTTCGACTATTCTTCAGTTTCTCCAGTTCCATCAGAACCACCTTGGCCACTATAGTAGCTGGATACACCATCATATCCCCTATCTCCACCACCACGATGTTTATGTTTAGGGTTTATTATTTTTTTTAATGGTGAACAAATTCAGATTCACTTCTGATTTCTTCAACCAAGTAACACACCAAGTTTTCTAAAACACAAGTGACGACATCGATAAAAAATGTGCATGCATAGAGCAAATCAAAAACCCTAGATAACTAGAATCATCTATACTGTAAAGACACAATTCCATAAGCAGCAGATATAATCGACTGTTCTTCAGTTTCTCCTATTCCCATGAAAACCATCCTGGCCTTAGGATCCACCATCATATCCTCGATATCTACCTTTGCCACCCCCATGGTTGTAACCTCCATCACTCCTCCCACCTCCATAACCACCACTACTCTGACCACCACCTCCATATCCACTAGAACTTCTAAATCCCCCACAACCACTATGACAACCGCTGCCTCCACCTGCACCGCTAGATCTAGACTGACACTGGTTGATGGTGATGTTCCTACCATCAAGGTTCTGCCCATTCTTAGGGTTTAGGTTTAGGTTTTAAGGTTTTAGTTTAATTTTTAATCTAGTTTTAGGTTTAGGTTTAGTATTTGAGGTTTAGGGTTTGGGGTTTAGGGTTATAATTAAAGGTTTAGGGTTTAGGGTTTACGATTTTAAGGTTTATGCTTTTAGGGTTTAGGGTATAGGGTTTAGGGTTGTTTAGGGTTTTTGGTTTAAGGTTGTAGGTTTTGGGTTTGGGTGTGGTTTGTTTTAGGGTTTATGGTTTTATGGCTTGGGGATTTAGGTTTAGGGTTTAGGGTTTAGTGTTCTTTTTTTTTAAATTAAGTAAACTCGCATGTTTAAGTTTATTTAGTTAATTTTTAAAATATTTAGTTTATTTTATTTTATTTAATTTATTTAGGTTTTTTATTAGTTTAGTTTATTTAGTTTAGTTTATTTTTTTGGTTCAGATTTAAATTTTATTTTATTTTTGACTTTAGTATATTTTTATTTTATTTTTTAGGTTTAGGTTTTATTTTTATTTTTTATTTTAGGTTTAGGTTTTATTTTATTTTCATAGGTTTTTAGTTTTCATTTTAGGTTTATTTTAAGGTTTTATTTTTTAGTTTAAGTTTAGGCTTAATTTTATTTTATTTTATTTTATTTTATTTAGGGTTTAGTTTTAGTTTAGTTTAGGTTTAGGTTTAGGTTTTATTTATTTTAGTTTAGGATTAGGTTTATTTTATTTTTTTTATTTTAGATTTAAGGTTTCTTTTTTAGTTTAGGATTAGGGTTTAGGTTTGTTCGGGAAAAAGTTGGAGTAGCTCTGGTAGCAGATAAGATTAGAGAGAGCTGCCTTAGATAGTTTGGCCACATAAAGCGTCGGCCGTCTGATGACCCGATTAAGAGAGTAGATGCATTAGATTTGCCTAATGTTAAGAATGGTAGAGGTTGACCTAAAAAGACTTGGTTAAGATGTATAAAAAATGACCTTCGTATACTTGAATTAAATGAGAATTCGACACATAATAAGACACAATGGAGACGAATGATTCAAGTTGCCGACCCCACTTAGTGGGATAAAGGCTTCTTGTTATTGTTATTGTGGTTGTTGTATTTTATTTTGGTTTATATTTTTTTATTTTTTTATTTTTATGTTTTAATTAGTTTATGTTTAGGCTTTTAGAATTTTAGGGTTTGGGGTTTAGGGTTAGTTTTAGCATTAGGGTTTAGGGTTTGGGGTTTATGATTTAGGGTATTTTTTTGGGATTAGGATTCAAGTAGCCAACCCCACTTAGTGGGATAAAGGCTTGTTGTTGTTGTTGTTGTATTTTATTTTGGTTTATATTTTTTTATTTATTTAATTTTTAGGTTTTAATTAATTTAGGTTTAGGCTTTTAGAATTTTAGGTTTTGGGGTTTAAGGTTAGTTTAGGGTTTAGGGTTTAGGGTTTAGGTTTTAGGGTTTACTATTTAGGGTTTAGGGTTTAGAGTTTAGGGTTTAAGGTTTTTAGGGTTTAGGTTCTTGGGTTTAGGGTTTAGGGTTCAGGTTTTAGTTTAGGGTTTAGGGTTTTTGATTTTTTTTTTAACAGAGAACAAATTTAGCAAGTGAAATTAAGCAAGTATCTAAAGATGTGCTCGGAGAATCAAAAGGAAAAGCTTATTTTAAAAAGAATAGTTTGTGGTGGAGTCAGAGTGTGCAAAAAAAGATAAAAAATAAGAAGTATTGTTATAAAACTTGGTTTAGATGTAAAAACTCAGAGAATTGGGAAAGATATAATGTGGCCTACAGAGATTCTAAGAAAGCAGTATATGATGAAAAAAATTATCTTTTAGTGATTTATACAATAGATTAGATACCAAAGAAGGTGAAAGATGTATGTATAAGATAGCCAACCAAAGAGATATGAGAAGTAAAGACATTGTTCAAGTGAGGTGTATTAAGGATAAAAATAATAAAATGCCTTTTTTAGAAAATAATATTGAAAATAGGTTAATGAGGTATTTTGATAAACCTTTCAATGAAGGATCTAAAAGTACGATTGATTTTATCAACCTTAATACCCTAAACAAAAGTAGAGAATTTCATTTTTATCGTCGTATTAGTAAATCTGAAGTTAGTGAAGCTTTAAAGAAAATTAAATGTGAAAACATAGTAGGAATGGATTATATTCCAATAGAAGTGTGGAAATGTTTAGGAGATCAAGGAATTTCTTGGCTTACAAATCTTTTTAATGTCATTTTAAAGACTAAAAAGATGCTAGATGAGTGGGGAAAGAGTTTATTGGTTCCTATATTTAAGAGTAAAGGTGATGCACAAGAGTGTACAAATTATAAAGGAATTAAGTTAATGTGCCATACAATAAAATTATGCGAGAAAGTAAGGAGGATCTACATATGATATTTATTGATTTAGAGAAAGCTTATGATAAAGTTTCAAGAGATGTTCTTTGGAGAGTTCTAGAATAGAAAGGAGTTAATATTGGTTATATTCAAGTCATTAAGGATATGTATACTAGAGCTATTGCTTGTGTCCAAACACAAGGAGGATTGACAAAATATTTTCCTATTTCAGTTGGATTAGATCAAGGATCAGCATTAAGCCCTTATATTTTTTACTTTAGTTATGGATGTTCTTGCTAGGCATTTACAAGAAGATGTACCTTGGTGTATGCTTTTTGTTGATGACATTCTTCTTGTTGATAAGACTAGAGAGGGAGTCCAACAAAAACTTGAATTATGGAGGTCAACTCTAGAGTCTAAAGGTTTTCATTTAAGTAGATCTAAACTGAATATATAGAGTGTAATTTTAGCTGTAGAAGTTCTAGTGGTAGTGTTGTGACATTAGGTGAACAAGTCATTAATAAGAGTGAGTGTTTCAGATATTTAGGTTCCATTATTCAAAATTATGGTTAAATAGATGAAGATGTTATTAGTAGAATTCAAGTCGGATGGTTGAAGTGGAGGAATGCATCTGGCCTATTATGTGATAGAAAAGTTCCACTTAAACTTAAGGGAAAATTTTATAAGATGGTGGTAAGACCTGCAATGACTTATGGTGTAGAATGTTGGCCAATAAAAGAGAAGCATAAGACTAAGTGTTACAGAGATGAGGATGCTTAGGTGGATGAGTGGCTTTACTCTTAGAGATAGAATGCAAAATGAGTATATTCGGGAAAAGGTTGGAGTAGCTCCAATGGTAGATAAGATTAGGGAGATTCGCATTAGATGGTTTGGCCACATAAAGCGTCAACCGTCTGATGACCCGATTAGGAGAGTAGATGCATTAGATTTGCCTTTTGTTAAGAAAGGTAGAGGCAGACCTAAAAAGACTTGGTTAAGATGTATACAAAATGATCTTAGTATACTTGATTTAAATAAGAATTTGACACAGAATAGGACACTATGGAGACGAAGGATTCATGTAGCCGACCCCACCTTGTGGGATTAAGGCTTGTTGTTGTTGTTGTTGTTCTTGTTCTTTTTGTTGTTGTTGCTTCTTTTGTTTAGTTAGTTTATTTATTTTATTTTTTATCAATTTTAGTTTATTTAATTTTTTATTTTTATTTATGTTAATTTTTTTATTTAGTTTAGTTTATTTATTTTAAGTTTATTTATTTTAGTCTAGGTTTTTTATTTTAGTTTAGTTATTTTATTTTAGTTTATTTTTTAGATCGGTTTAGGTTTAGGTTTATTTTTTAGTAGAGTTTTATTTTTATTTTATTTACTAGGTTTAGGTTTTTTTTTTTATTTTAAGTTTAGCTTTAGGTTGTTATTTTATTTTTTTTAGGTTTAAGTTTAAGTTTTTTATTTTCAATTTTATTTTTTTATTTAGGTTTAGGTTTATGTTTAATTTTATTTTATTTTAGTTTAGGGTTTAGGTTTATTTAGGTTTTATTTAATTTATTTTTATTTTTTATTATAGGTTTAGGTTTACTTTATTTTATTTTATTTTAAGTTTAGGTTTTATTTAGTTTAGGGTTTGGGTTTTATTTCTTAACTTTTAGGTTTAGGTTTTTATTTAGTTTTTATATTATTGTATTTTAGGTTTATTTTAGGTTTATTTTATTTTTTATTTTACATTTAGTTTTTATTTTATTTAGATTTTTTATTCATTGGTTTATTTTATTTTTTTAGTTTAATTAGATTTTATTTATTATTTTTATTTATTTTAGTTAATTTATTTATTTTATTTTAGGTTTAGTTAACGTTTAGTTTAGGTTTTATTTTATTTAGCTTAGGTTTTATTTTATTTTGGTTTATGTAGTTTAGGTTTAGGATTTTAGGCTTTTAGGGTTTAGGGTTTAGGGTTTATGAGTTAGTTGGGTTAGTAGTTGGTTGGTAGGGTTTAGGGTTTGGTTTTTAGTTTTAGGTTAGGCTTTAGGGTTTAGGGTAGAATTTTAGGATTAGGGTTTATGGTTTAAGTTTTAGGGTTAATTTTTTAAGTTTAGAGTTTAGGGTTTAGGGTTGTAATGGGTCTAGGATTCTGGATAGTTTTTGTGGTTCTTTAATTCTTTTCTTTATTTTTTAAAATTACAAACCGGTTTATTTAGTTATTTTTATTTATTTATTTTATTTTATTTTTTTTATTTAGGTTTAATTTTTTTTATTTAGTTAAGTTTAATTTTAGCTTTATCTATTTTGTTTTGGTTTTCATTTTATTTTATTTTTAGGTTTAGTTTAGGTTTATGTTAGTTTATTTTTTTAGTTTAGTTTTATATTGATCTTTTTTTAAGATTAGGTTTTATTTTTTTCTCATGTTTAGGTTTTATTTATTTTTAGGTTTAGGTTTTATTTTTATTTTAGGTTTATTTTAGGTTTATTTTTTAGTTTAGGTTTAGGTTTATTTTAGTTTATTTTATTTTATTTAGTTTAGGTTTAGGTTTAGGTTTTTTTTTTATTTTATTTTAGTTTATTTTAGTTTGGGTTTTGGTTTATTTTATTATTATTTTAGGTTTAGGTTTTATTTTTGTCTAGGGTTTATGTTTTTTTTTAATTTTATTTAGGTTTTTTTAGGTTTAGGTTTTTATTTAATTTTTAGTTTATTTTATTTTAGGTATATTTTATTTTTATTTTAGGTTTAGTTTTTATTTTATTTAGGTTTTTATTCTTAGGTTTATTTTGTTTTTTAGTATAATTAAGGTTTATTTTTAGTTTCTTTTATTTTATTTAGTTTAGATTTTAGGTTTAGTTTAATTTAGGTTTAGGTTTAAGTTTTTTTTAATTTAGTCTCTTTTAGTTTAGGTTTAGGTTTATTTATTTTTATTTATTTTAGGTTTATGTTTTTAGTTTATTTTTTTATTTATTTTAGGTTTTATTTTTGTTTATTTTTTTAGGTTTAGTTTATTTTATTTTTTATTTTATTTTATTTTAGGTTGATTTTATTTTATTTTATGTTTAGTTTTGATTTATTTGGGTTTTATTTAGGTTTATTTATTTCTTTAGTTTAGTAGGTTTTTATTTATTTTAGTAGGTTTTATTTTTTTTTTTCTTTTTGTTTTAAGAGTTTAGGTTTAGTTTAGATATTTTTTAGTTTAGGGTTGTAAGTTTATATGGTATTAAAGAGAGAAGGTTAGGGTAGGTTTAGGGTTTTAGTTAGTGTAGGAGAGCTTTAGGGAGGTTTAAGAGGTGATTAAAGATATAGTTTAGTTAAATTTTAAGAACCAAGGATTAGTGGTTAGGATTAGAGATGGTTCTGATTTCTAGAGTATTGTAGAGTAGGTAGTTAGAGGTTTAACATTTAGTAGATTTTAAGGGTTTTAAGGTTTAGGATTTAGTGTTGTTTTTAAATTTTAGAAATGATGGTTTAGTTTTATTGAGTTTATTTTATATTTTTATTTAGGTTGATTTGGCATTTTTTATTTTGTTTAGTTTATCTTTTATGTTTATTTATTTTAGTGGTTTAGAAAGTTTAATTATGAGGTAGGTTTATGTATATTTTAGTTTGGTTTTATTTTATTTTATTTTATATTTAAGTTTTATTTTAGGTTTTATTTTACTTTTCAGGTTTAGGCTTTAGGTTTTATTTTAGGTTTATTTTAGGTTTTATTTTTAGTTTAGGTTTAGGTTTATGTTTTATTTATTTTATTTTATTTAGTTTAGGTATAGGTTTAGTTTAGGTTTATTAATTAGATTCAATAGGTTTTTTTGTAAGGTTTAGCTTTTATTTTACTTATTTCTAGGTTTATTTTTTTAGGTTTAGGTTTTATTTAATTTCTACTCTATTTTAGGTTTATTTAAATTTTTATTTTGGTTTAGGATTTTATGTACTATAGTTTTATTTTAATTTTATTTTAGGTTTAGGTTTAGGTTTAGTTTACTTTAGTTTAAGTTTTTTTTAATCTTCTTATTTTATTTTAGGGTTTTAGGTTTATTTAGTTTAGGAGGAAATTAGGCTAGTGGGTGGGTGTTTTGGGGAGGGTTTAGTAGTTTGGGTTTAGGGTTTAGGGAGTAGGGTTTGGTTTAGGGTAGTTTAGGAGAGTTTAGGTTTATGTTTATTTTATTTTGATTAATTTAAATTTAGTTTTTAGTAGTTAATTTTATTTTTCTTATTTTAGGTTTTATTTTATTATCTTTATTTTTTTATTTACATTTAGTTTTATTTTATTTAAGTTTTATGTAAGTTTATTTTATTTTTAGTTTAGTTTAAGTTTTATTTATTAAATTAGTTTATTTTTATTTTATTTATTTTATATTTTGGTTTCCTACATTTAGGTTTTTTTAGTTTATGATTATTTTATTTATTATTTATTTATTTATTTTTAGGTTTGATGTAGTTTAGGTTTTTAAGGTAGGGTTTGGGAGGATCTATTAAACCAGAGTGTTTTTTATTAGATAGGTACTATTTTTTAGTAGGGTGGGTTTAGTAGGGTTTTTTTAATATACTGGATTAATTTGGGTTTAGTAGGGGTTTCAAATTAAAGGGTTTAATGGTTAGTAAATTTAAGGTTTAGGTAAGGGTTTAAGAATGGTTTAAGGTGATCTAGGGTTTAGGTTTGGGGTTTAAGGTTTGGGTTTAGTTTGGTTTAGGTTTAGGAATTAGTTGTTAGGTTTGACAAACCCTAAACCCTAAAAATAATAAACCCTAATGCTTAAACACTAAACCCTAAACTATAAACTTAAAACCCTATATTATAAAATTTAAAAACCCTTTACCCTAAAGCCTAAAACCTAAACCCTAAACTAAAACCTGAACCATAAACCAAAAACCTAAAACCTAAACCCTAAACCCTAAACCCTAAACCTTAAACTAACCCTAAATATAAAATAATAAACCTAAATAAACACTAAACCAAATCCTAAAATTTAAACACTAAACCATAAACCCTAAAAACCCTTTACCCCAAAAAACCCTAAATTCAAAACCCTACACCCTAAACTAACCTTAAACCTAAACTCTAAACCCTAAATCCTAAACCCCCTAAACCCTAAACCCTAAATCCTAAACCCTAATACTAAACCCTCCTAAACCCTAACACCTAAACCCTCTAAACCCTAAACCTAAACCCAAATCCTAAATTTAAAACCTAAACCTAAACCCTAAAAACCCTAAACCTAAACCCTAAACCTCTAAACCTAAACCTAAACTGACCTAAATACCCTAACCTAAACTAACCTAATTCCGTAATTCTTTTAAGATTCTACCCGGCTGTTCAATTTTCTCTATGGTTTGGCTGCATTTTGGGCCACCCCGATCGTGATCAATGTTTTACTGCTTATTTGCGCTTCTTCTGGTTGCTTATGTGATTCTCACGAGAATGTTCAATGGCGGAGGCATCACTTTTCGTGCAACTGAACTCATCGCTCCTGGATGCGCCGGCTTTAACCTCTGACCCTAAAGGTATTCTGGATCCGATTGCTTTCGTTAATGCACCTTCTGTCAAGTCCTTTAAGGACGCTCTTCGTAAGATCCCTAACTCTAATGCCTCTAACTTAATTTCAAACTCTTTCATGGATTGCCACATGTGTTCTGACTAGATGTGGAGAAATTAGCTAAGCCTTTTGAATTCTCTTTGGTTGGTAAATCTTTCTGGTCTACTCTAGATAATATTAGATCTTTCTTCCATAGATTAATGCTTTCGTGAGTCTTCACTATTGATTGATCCTTGACATATCCTCATTTATCAAATGATTTAGATTATTCTCCAGTCTTTGCTCGTCGCTCCTATTTTATGTATAATTGTCAAATACGGCTCTTAAAATGGTCACCCCTCTTTGATGTCAAAGAGGAATCCCCTATTATCCCTCTATGGCTTGCTTTTCCCAACATGAGAATTCACTATGTTACTCACCAAGTTGTTTTTGCTCTATTTGGTAGACCCCTCAAATTGATCAAGCCACCGCTAGATCTCGACCATCTATTGCACACATCTTGGTTGAGATTGACATTACCAAAAAATACCCCAAAGAAGTTAGGATTGGTTCAAAAAATTGATATAACCGAAAGTTGAATTTGAAAATTTCCCATTTTGTAAGATCCATGGCCATGATCACTCAATGCTTTGTGTTACACCCTAACCTTAAAAGAATATATCACAGACACTAATACCTCTCTTGAACTGGAAAACCATAATTAGCTTATGTGCCTAAAGTTACTCATAATGAATTTCATCCTCCTACACCTACCCCTTTATTACCTACTAATTTGTCTAATGAAAACATTCTCGAGCTATAAATACTACTATTAAGGTGTTGAAACTAATGATAACTTACCAAGCACTACTCCTACTTGCAATAATTTGGCTTTTCATGACAAACCTTTGCTTCATTTGAATCTTAATGACAATCTGAATGGAAAGCTTATATTGGATCAAAATAATGTAGATCCTTTGGTGTCAGACCATAATTTGAATATGCATCATGGCAATGAAAATATTATTTGTACTATTAATGGTGCAAGAACCTCCCTTCTACTTCTACAGTGATACTCGTGCTATCCAAATTTCTCATTCTAACTCGATGAAGAAGGAGAAATCACCACTACTAAAACATTGATAATCGCCTATTCTGGATACCAAAACCAATCCCTTTCGATGGAGATACTTTTACGATAGACCTTTCCAAACTGTTATTAAAAAAAATCTTATAAAGCCAAAATGATTATTAATAACTTCACTAGAACCACCCGTTCTTCTCTTACACCTCACAAATAATTTTGTCCTCCTCTTTTCCTTTTTCCTTTTTCTTTCTTTATCTTTTCTTTTTTGGACTTTTTATTATGATAAATTTTCTTATTTGGAATATCCGGGGTTGTGGGACACTCATCACAACCGTGTTAGAGCCTCCACACTCATAACATCAAACTTCTTATTATTATTGAGCCTTTCATTAACTCTTCCAAGATTGCCCATGTTGCTAGATCGCTTGATTTCAAAATTTCTTCTTCAATCTTAATAATAAAATTTGGTGTTTTGGAATAATTCAATCACCATTTCCATCATTGATGATCTTGATCAATTGGTTAATGTTAAAAATCTCATTAGGTGAGTTTTCTTTTTCCTTTATCTATGCTTCTTGTAATAGAGTGGTAGGAACATTCTTTGAATCATCTAAGAACCTTCCTCGCTTAACCTACCCGTTGGTTGGGGTGATTTCAACACTATCATTGCTTCTTGGAAAGGAGGGAGGATGTTCTCCTAACCTCCATTCCATGGAAGACTTCTCTAATATGATCCTTGATTACAATCTGATTGACATTAGTTTTTCAGGGTCTGATTACATGTGGCATAACTCTAGACTTTGGCAGCGTCTTGACAGGGCCCTCTTTAATAATCTTTGGATCAATCAATGGCCTCTTACTTCTGTTGAATATTTGAGCATAACTTTGTCTGATCATGCTCCTCTTTTGATCTCTATCAAAACTCCTCCCTTTAATCCATCTACTCCCTCACCTTTTCATTTCCAAAATATGTGGACCCAACATGACGATTTCACTAATGTTGTTTTCACTAATTGGATGCCTCCTGTTCACCTGGATAATTCCATTAAAGGCATGATTTGGCTTTGGCTTAAGCTCAGGAGTCTTAAACAAAACCTCAATTGGTGGAACAAGCATATTTTTAAAAATCTTTTTACCAATCTTAAAGCTTTGGAATAAGTGGTTTGTACTCTTGAAGAGGCTATCTTAATTGACCCCAGTAAGCTTGATGAGTTGAGCATTGCCAAAGATAGTTTGATTAATTACCAAAATATGGTGGAAACCTATTCAAAAGTCGCTAGCAAACATATTGTCGATGAGAAGACTAGGTATTTCCATGCTATTTGCTACAAAAAAAAAGCTCTAAATTGATTAAGAAAATTAAGAACCCTAATGATGGTCGGATAACCGATAATAATGAAATAAAGGAATCTGTCATTCATCACTTTCAAAATTTATTAAATTCTAATCCTTCGTTAGATACACCCTCCAACACCCATCTAATCTCTTCTATGATTAGCAATGAGGATAACCATTTGCTCACTATGCGTCCCTCAGAAGCAGAGATTAGTAGTACTCTCAATAGCATGAACACTGATTCTGTTGCTGGCCCTGATGGTTTTATGACTCATTTCTTTTAGCATTGTTGGCCTTTTATTAAATCTAATCTTGTTAATGTTGTTATTGATTTCTTTGATGGCAGCTCTATTCCCAGATATTTTTCAAGTACTTCTATTGTCCTTATTCCCAAAACCATCAATCCTGAATCTTGGGGTGACTTTAGACCTATTAGTCTTTGTACCTTTTTTCAAAAACTCATTGCTAAATTAATTAATAATAGGATTAGCCCCCTGCTCCATAAAATCATCTCCCCTAACCAAACTGGTTTTGTTAAAAATAGAGCCATATCTGATAATATTCTTCTCGCCAAGAGGTTCATGACATTGATGTTTCTTCCAGAGGAGGTAATATGCTTTTCAAACTGGACATCTCTAAAGCCTTTGACAACCTCTCGTGGGATTTCCTCTTTCAAATCTTACATTTGTTTGGTTTCTCTGATAATTTTATCTGGCTTATAAAAAGTTGTATCACTAATGTCTAGTTTTCTATTATCTTAAATGGTGAGTCCCTTGGTTTCTTTTCTTCGAGCCATGGTTTGCGTCAAGGTGACCCTCTTTCTCCTTCTCTTTTTATCATCGAATATCTTTCGAGAAGCCTCAATGATCTTTTCATTAAAACCTAACATGGTTTTAAAACTCATGGTGGTCTGTTTTCATCTTAGCTTTGTTGATGATTTTATAATCTTCTGCAATGCCTCCTTCAACATGTTAAACTATTAAGAATCTCTTAAATGATTTTGGCAAAGTTAGTGGTCTCTTCCCAATGAAAGAAAATGTGTTTTATTCCCTCACTAAGATTCCTACCAATAGACTAATCAAATCTCCGTAATTACTAATTTTAAGCAAAGTCAACTTCCCATTAATTATCTGGGGCTTTTAAAGGCTAGAAAAGATCTCATCTTTTGATGACCTTATTAGAAAATTTCTAATAAAATTTCAGTTTGGGAATTTCATTTACTCTCTTTTGGTGGTAGGCTTACCTTGATTAAGAGCACTCTTAATTCCATGCCTTTATATCTCATCCAAACCATTGTGCCGACCATTTCTAGCATCAACAGAATTGACCGTCTCCTAAATAAATTTTTCTGGGGCTCCAATACCTCTTCTAAAAAAATGCACTGGACCTCTTGGTTTAAAAGTTGTGGCACTTTTGATGAAGGTGGTCTTGGTTGTAAATCCATAAAAGAAGCTATCAATGCCTTTTCCTATAAACTCTGGGAATTTTAGAGTAATCATAGTCTTTGGGCTAATTTCATGACGCTAAATATTGCCGTGGTAAGCACCCCTCATTTGTTCTTTTGGGTGACTCTCTATGTGGAAAAGACTTTGTTCTCAAAATGGGATGTAATCCTTAATTTTTTGGGGCATTAACTCTAGCCTCTTTCTTTTGGCAAGATAACTGAGTGGATGTGGATCCATTGATGACTTACTCTCCACCCATTCCACTTCTATTAGAGTAAACTCTTCGCATAACAATAAGTGGAACAATAGTAAGCTTGCTGATTTTATCCCTTTTACTTTCTTGAATATGGTTACTACTATTCCTATCACTACACAATCAAGATCATTCTCTTTAAGCTCTCATAATGGTGATTTCAACCTCAAAAATGTGTGGCTCCACATTAAAGATACTCATGATTCCTCCTATGCATTCTCCAAACTTTGGAATAATAATATCCCTACTTCTTATTCCGTTCTTACTTGGCGTATTCTAAAAAAATTTATCCTGTTGATTCCTTGTTGTGGGGTAAAGGGTTCCATTACCCTCTAAATGTCAATGTTGTTTCCATATTGAGAATGTTAATCATATTTTGTTAATGGGGTCATTGCTTCTAAACTTTGGATTTGGTATGATGATCTTTTAACATTGTCAATTTCAATGGCTCTCTTACTTTATATCAACTTCTTGAAATCTATTTTGATAATACTATTAAAGGTCACATTAAAGTTATCATTGCTATCACTCTTATCCGGTTCATATGGATGGATCATAATGATATCCCGTGATCCTATGAACCATGTGAGGATTATTGCTAGAACTAAAACAAAATTTGTGACTTGTTTAAAGCCAATCTCATTCATTACATAATTCAAAGGCTATAAATTTGTGCCAATAAACGCATTAACCAGGATCAACCTCATTTAAATGACAAGATTGTCTATTGGAAAAACCTCTTGATCATATTATCATCAATAAGGGCTCGCTCTCATAATGGCTCTAGTTGTGGTGGCATTTTTAGGAAGTCTAAGGGTATAGTACTATGTGCTTTTGCTTATCCCCTTACTTCCTGCAATGTCCCATTTTCTGAGCTTATGGCAGTCTTCAAAGCTCTTGAGATTTGCCTCCAAAATGGTTGGCTCAATATTTTGATTGAGGTGGATGTTGTTCTATTGATCTTTTGACCTCCACTAAGATGAAGCTGAATTGTACTACCTCCTCAAGCAAACTAGAGCTCTTCTTTCCCAATGTATTTTAACATCACTCATGTTCATGGAAGGAAATGCTCTGTGGACACCTTGCCAACTGGGTGCTAGATCCGATGGTATCATCTTCTTAATCAACTCACCTTACCCAAACACTTGCTGGTTAACTTGGACAACTCTAGGTTTCCTTATCTCAACTTAATCTACCTTTTTGATTTCCCATTCATCCTTTTTTATGCTTTACTTTGGCTTTATGTTCCTTTTTGGGTATTTTGTGGATGTTTCACACGGATATTATTTGTCTTGATTGTGGCTCAATGCTTTTGGCATTTACAGAAAGGGTGGTTGAGCTATGTGCATACTAATATCTGCATTGGAATTTTGTTGAGCACGTCACTACTATTGGTTTTATAATAATCATGGAGAGATATTTATCATGATGGGTTTAGCTACTGCCATTATTTATTGTAACCAGCTGTTTCTCAAAGATATTACTACTTGGATCATCTTAGTTACCTATGTTGTTTTTATGCATTATATTAGTGTTCATTATGCTGGTTGCAATATTTATTTTGAAGATTTATTAGTTGTTGGATCATAATGATTGGTGGTTGGACTCGAAATGCGCTTATCTCCCTTATTAGATCTTGCTCGATATTCTCTTTATCTCCGCCTTTGAGTGACATTTTCCTTTATTGGAGTTATCTTTTATTTTATTTTTGCATGAAGAGGTTTTGGGGTCTTGTTGTTTCTGCCTCTCCTATGCTTCATAACCTACCTTCACATCCGAATAACAATAGATGCAACATCCGGTTAAAATCTTTCTCTGATTTGGAATTATTTCTTGATTTTAATATTCTCTGTGGGTCTTGCTAATATATTTCTTTGTGCTCCTTTGCTCTTAATGGCTTATCCTATGTTTGGAATTGTTTATTAATTTTCAATCGATGATTTCTCGAGGATGATATATTTGCTAACCTCGACTTTTTGTCCTAGAGGATCTCATTGATGAGACTCTTTTGAACCTATGGTGGCTGCCCACTTCTTTTATTTACCCTATGGTTACAATCAATGTAGTGTTGTTTTAAGCTATGACTATTAGATTTCTGGATTCACTATCCTGAAGGCTAATCTTGCTTTAATCTATGGCTATTGGATTTCAAGCTATTCTATGTCCTGCAGGCTGTTGGATCATCTGCCTTTATATAATTATTTGTGCTACTAACAATTGGGATGATGTTTTCAGCATTATTTATTTCTTAGTCCCACTTCATTAACTATCTAGGAATTTACTTATGTCAGATAATTTGAATGGTTTGTTTTATGCCCAACTTGTTGTTTTTTATTTCTTGGTTGTTGGATGGTTTTCTATCTTATATCCAAAGTATCGGGTTGTTTATCTGTTTGTGGTGATTTTGGTGTTGTCTTATTGCTTGTCTTTGCCAACCTTTTTTTCCCAACTTGTTTAGATTTTGTTATTTCCTGTTTCTATTTTATTATTTCCTTGTAGGTTTGGATTCCCTTAATGGCTTCTCTAGCCTTTACTATGGTTGTAGGTTTTCTCGCCTTAATCTTATCTGGAAGGTTTTTTCTTTTTATTATCCTTTGAACCCTTTTGCTACCATTGTTGGCTTTTGGTCTTTAGGACCCTTTGACCAGTTGGTGGACTTTGTGATTAATATATGTTCCCTATTTTTTTATTCTCTGACTATTTTTGCTTTTATCAATTGGCTACTATTTGCTTCGTTTCTTTCCCACTTGGTTTTGATTACATCGGCGATCTAGTGATTTTCCATCCAATATTTGGATCTTTACATATGTTTTTTGGGTGGACTCTTGGCTTTGTTATTTTAACGCCTTGGTTGTTGGTTGAACTGATTAATACTCTACATGTCGTCTCGGGTTTTAGTTTGTTTTTCGAACTCTCTTTGTAGTTGTTGATTTCTTGGTGGATTTTTCCTTGATCCCCTTAATGGTTTATTATATGCTATCAACTTAATTCATTGGTTTATTTTTATCGCTATTTTCTCCATCTTCTTCGCTTAAACCTATTTCTATTGCAATGTTTATCATGGATGGGTGGCTTTATGGCGTTACATTCTCTCTGCTAGTTGTTTCTTGTCTTGGATATTTACTATCTTGGCTTTTCAGGGCTCCTATGTTGGCTCCATCCTGGTTGGCTGTAGGACTTCTGGGTCCTATGTTCAGCTAGCTATTTTTGACATTGATGTTCTGATGGTTTTTGGTGATTGCTGTCTAGGTTGCTGCCTTCCAGATACCTATTTTTATGCTCTATCTACTTGGTTATTAAATATGGCAATGTCTTCTCTGATGGAGAAGTTTTATGGCCAACTTGTCCCTTCCTATCTTGGATGTTGTTGTCTTAAGTGTTATTCCTTGGTCGGTTTTGCCTTGGTTACCTATTATCTTGCTTTTCTAGATTCTAATGTTGATATTCATTTGAATCCATTTTTGATTTTTCTGGTGGGTTCCAATGTTGCATTAACTTTTTGCTATTGGGGTTAGCTTTTGGAATGCTCGTATATTCACATTGCTGCTCATCTCCTCCGATCTACATTATCTTTGTTGTCTTTATTCCCATCTCGTTCAGTTGGTTGGTACGTATGCACTATCTCTGATGGTGGTACAGACGCTTTTGCCTTTCTCTTTGGTTTTTTGTTGATCCGATTATCCAATTTTGGTTCATTTCGCATCGGAGTTGTAGCTCACTATGGTTGTAGGTCTTATGCTACCGATCTTTTTATCGAAGGTTTTTTATTTTTATTATCTTTTGAACCCTTTTGCTTCCATTGTTGGATTTTGGCCCTTAGGGCCCTTTGTCCAGCTGGTGGACGTTGTGATTATTATAGGTTCCCTATTTTTGATTTTCACTATTTTGATATCAATTGGGCTACTGTGTTTTCTCGCTTATTTTTTTTCATTTCTGTTAACATCGAGCGATCCTGATTTTCCATCATTATTTGGATCTTTATCTATGCTTCTAGGTGGACTCTTGGCCAGCTTTTTGGTATTAACTGCTTTGGTTGTTGGCTGAACTGGATTAATACTCTATATGCTGTCTCGAGGGTTTTGGTTTGTTTTGCTCAATAACTCTCTATTAAAGTTGTTGATTGCTTGGTGGACTTTTCCTTGAACCCCCTTAATGGTTTATTACATGCATATCATCTTAATTTAGTGGTATTCCTGTTTTCCAACTTGCTGAAATTTGTATCTATTGCAATGTTTATCTGGATGGGTGGCTTTATAAGCTTGTTTTTTGTTCTCTAGTCGGTTGTTTCTTGTCTTGATATTTGTTGTCTTGGTTCTTCGTGGCTCCTATGTTGGCTTCATCCCGGTTGGTTGTAGGATTTGGTCCTATGTTTAGTTGTTTACATTCTGATGGTTTTGGTGATTCTGTCGCCTTCCGATACCTATTTTTTATGCTCTACCTACTTGGTTATTAACGATTTATGTCTACTCGATGTAGAGAGGTTTTATAATAACTTGTCCCTTCGACTTATGCATCCGCGTCAATTGGGTTGGGGGTTCTATTTTGGTTTCGCAGATTACTTAATTCCCCCCTAAATGTGGTGTTGATTTTCTGTTGTTTGCTGCTTATGGGCTTTGTAGCCGGCCTGAAAACCATTTTAATTCTTGCCTATCTTATCTTTTCCCTACCATTGTTAGACTAATGATGACCACTGTTAAGATGCTTTTAACTAATTCATATTCAAACCCTATCATGCTCTATCTGAATGGGTTGTCTTATAATGAGCTTCTGTCAGATTCGATGAACTTCAATTGGTGCCGGGCATTCTTTGACATGGTGTCTTATATCGTCTTATTTTCGTGGATGGGAACCTCTTTCTCATCGACTTTTGTTGATTCTCTATCTACCTGTATTTGATTAAAATTGCGTACTAAGGATATCAAGACTTTATCAAATGGATGCAACAGTTTGTTGGCTATGATGGTCGTATGTTTTCACTCCCTTTTGGTTTGGTAGTAGCTCTTGTGATGTAACCCTTCGATGTCGGATGCTCATATTTGCATCGCCCCAACTTGGTGGACTGACTGAGCCTCGCTATCACAACTTTTACTATCATTCTAAGATTATGCGGTTTTTTCATTCTGATATTTTAATCGCTAACTTTTTTTCTGCTTTACTTGCGTGTTTCTCTTGTCCTCTTATAGGTTTGCTCCGCAGTATCATGCATTCTCCCATCCTACAGAGCATTGGCCCTAATCTTCCACTTGCTTATTGTCTTAATCAATTTGTATCTTTTGATTGCTTTATTATTTTCTTTTGCTTTTGGCTGTACTTAGATAGGGAATTTACTCCCTAGGCTGATTGTAGCTCTTTGAGCAATAGTTCTGGAGTTTATCCCCTTTAAGGACCTTGTAACCCTCTTTTTGTGGTAATAAAATTCTATATAAGTTCTCCCCAAAAAAAAAAATCCTAAACCCTAAACTAACTTCAAACCCTAAACCCAAAAACTAACCCTAAACCCTAAACCCTAAATCCTAAACCCTAAAACCCTAAACCCTGAAAACCTAAAACCCTAAGGCCTAAACCCTAAACCCTAAACCTTAAACTCTAAATCCTAAATTAACACTAAACCCTAACCTAACCCTAAACCCTTAAAACCATAAATCCTAAAGCCTAAACACTAAACCCTAAACCCTTAACTTTAAACCCTAAACCCCATACCTTAAACCCTAAACCCAAAAAATTGAAAAACCTAAACCAAAATTAAATAAATCCTAAAAATAAAATAAATAAAAAAACCTAAACCTAAAAATTAAATATATAAAATAAAATGAAAAGGAAAACTAAAATCAAAACATAATTCCTAAACACTAAAGTTAAAAACCTAAACCTAAACTAATTAAAACCTAAAAATAAAATAAATAAAAAATGTAAACCAAAATAAAATACAAAAATAAAATAAAATAAAGCTAAACTAAAACCTAAACCTAAACCTAAACCTAAAAAGAAAATTAAAAATAAAAAAAAAACTAAACTAAAATGAAATAAAAAAAAACCAAAACTAAAATTAAAAAAAAAAATAAATAAAATATAAACTAAACCTAAAATAAAGATAAATAAACCTAAAATAAAAAAAAAATAAAAACTAAATAAAATTGCAAACCTAAAAAATAAACCTAAAAATAAAACCATAAAATAAATAAATAATAACACTTAAACTGTAAACTAAAACAAAAACCTAAACATAAAATAATAATAAAATAAATTTAAACCTAAACTAAAATAAATAAAACTTAAACCTAAACCTAAACCATAAATAAAATAAAAATAAACCTAAACCTAAACTAAAAATAAAACATAAAGATAAACTGAAAATAAATACCTAAAAATTAAACCTAAAAAAATAAAATGAAAACCTAAACCTAAAACTAAAAATAAAAAAATAAAACATAGCTTAAAGAATAAAATCAAAATAAAACTAACTAAAAAATAAACCTAAACCTGGACCTAAACTTAAAAAATAAACTAAATTAAAAAACTTAAACTAAAATAAATAAACCTAAAATAAATAAACCAAACTAAATAAAAATAGAAATAAACATAAAGAAAATTAAAAATAAAATAAATTATAATAAATAAAAAATAAACTAAATAAACCTAAACCTACCAGTTTACTTAATTCAAAAAAATAAAAACAAAAGAAATAATAACAAGAAATAAAGAAACCATAAACCCTAAACCTACAACCTTAAACCCTAAACCCTAAATGACTAAACCCTAAACCCTAAACCTAAATCCCAAAACCTTAAAACCCTAAACCCTAAACCCTAAACTCAGAACCTTAAACCATAAAACCTACAACCCTAAACCCTAAACCCTAAACCCCAAACCCTAAACACTAAACCCTAAACCCTAAACCCTAAACCCTAAAAACCTAAAAACTTAAACCTAAACTTAATAAAACCTAAAAATGTAATAAATAAAAAATCTAAACTTGAAATAAGAAATTAATAAAATAAAATAAAACTAAAACCTAAACTAAAACCAAAACCTAAACCTAAACCTGATCCTAAAAATAAAAATTAAATTAAAAATAAAAGCTAAAATAAATTAAAATAAATGAAAACCTAAACTAAACTAAAATATAAAATAAACCTAAAAATAAAAAACTTAAATAAAATAAAAACTAAAAGTAAAATAAAAATAAAATAAACTCAAACTAAAATAAAATAAAAACCTAAACCTAAAAAATAAACCTAAAAATAAACAAAAAATAAATCCTAATCCCTAAACTAAAAAAAGACTTAAATCTAAAATAAAGAAAATAAAATAAACCAAACATAAACTAAAATAAACTAAACTAAAATAAATAATTCTTAAACCTAAATATAAAATAAACTAAACCTAAGCCCAAAACTAAATAAATTAAAATATACTAAAAATAAACCTAAACATAAACTAAAAAATAAAACCTAAAAATAAACTGGACAAAATGACGAATGGAGGCGATTGAGGAGGTGGTGGTTATCATTGTGGTGGTTGGGGATCTAGAGGTGCTGGTGGATATGGAGGTGGTGGTTGGAGCAGTGGTGATTATGGAGTAGGGAGGAGAGACTGAGGTTATAGCCATTGTGGTGGCTGAGTGAGAGATTGGGGATATGATGGTGGATCCCGCTACTCGAGAGGCCAAGGTGGTTCTGATGGGAACTGGACAAACTGATGAATGGCTGATCCGATCTACTGCTTATGGAACTATGTCTTTACAATAGAGATGGTTCAAGTTATCTAGGGTTTTTGATTTGCTCTATGCAAGTTCATTTTTTTATCTATGTCATCGTATGAGTCTTAGAAAACTTAGTATGTTACTTGGTTGATGAAATCGAAGAGAAAAAATGTTGAATCTAAATTTGTTCTCTATTAAAAAAAATAAAAATCCTAAACCCTAAACTAAAACTTGAACCCCAAACCTAAATCCAAAACTCTAAACCCTAAATCGTAAACCCTAAACCCTAAACCCCAAACCCTAAACACTAAACCCTAAACCCTAAACCTTAAAAACCTAAAAACTTAAACCTAAACTTAATAAAACCTAAAAATGTAATAAATAAAAAATCTAAACTTGAAATAAAAAAATAATAAAATAAAATAAAATGAAAACCTGAACTAAAACCAAGACCTAAACCTAAACCTGATCCTAAAACTAAAAATTAAATTAAAAATAAAAACTAAAATAATTTAAAATAAATGAAAATCTAAACTAAACTAAAATATAAAATAAACCTAAAAATAAAAAACTTAAATAAAATAAAAACTAAATGTAAAATAAAAATAAAATAAACTCAAACTAAAATAAAATAAAATCCTAAACCTAAAAATTAAACCTAAAAATAAATAAGAAATAAATCCTAATCCATAAAATAAAAAAATACTTAAATCTAAAATAAAGAAAATAAAATAAACCAAACATAAACTAAAATAAACTAAACTAAAATAAATAATTCTTAAACCTAAATATAAAATAAACTAAACCTAAGCCCAAAACTAAATAAATTAAAATATACTAAAAATAAACCTAAACATAAACTAGAAAATAAAACCTAAAAATAAACTGGACAACCCAGAATAGGCGATTGAGGAGGTGGTGGTTATCATTGTGGTGGTTGGGGATCTAGGTCTTTGGTGGATATGGAGGTGGTGGTTGCAGCAGTGGTGATTATGGAGGAAGGAGAGAGCGAGGTTATAGCCATTTGGTGGGTGGCGAGATTGGGGATATGATGGTGGATCTCACTACTGAGAGGCTAGGGTGGTTGATGAGGCGGACAAAGCGATGAATGGTGATCGATCTACGCTTATGGAACTATGTCTTTATAGTAGAGATGGTTCAAGTTATCTAGTGTTTTTGATTTGCTCTATACAAGCTCATTTTTTATCTATGTCATCGTATGAGTCTTAGAAAACTTGGTGTGTTACTTGGTTTATGAAATCGAAGAGAAAAAATGTTGAATCTAAATTTTTTCTCTATTAAAAAAACAAAAATCCTGAACCCTAAACTAAAACTTGAACCCCAAACCTAAATCCTAAACTTTAAACCCTAAACCCTAAACACTAAAATCCTAAATCCTAAACCCTAAAAACTAAAACCTAAATCCTAAACCCTAAACCCTAAACCCCAAACCCTAAACCACAAACCCTAAACCCCAAACCCTGAACCCTAACTAAAAAAGCTAAAAATCTACACCTAAACTAAAAATAATAAAATAAAGTAAAAAAACCTAAATCGATATGAAAAAATAAAACTTAAAATAAAAACCTAAAACCTAAACCTAAAAAATAAAATAAAAACCTAAACCTAAACTTAAAAATAAAAAAATGACATAAACCTAAATATAATAAAATAAAACTTAACTAAATAATAAACCTAAACCTAGAATAAAAAAATAAATTAAGTAGAAACTTAAACTAAAATTAATAAACTAAATTAGATAAAATAATAAAATAAACCTAAATAAAATAAATAATATAAATAAAATAAAACTAAACCAATTTACTTAAAAACCCTAAACCCTCACCTAAATTAACCTAAACCCTTAACTGCAACACTAAACCTTAATCCCTCTAAAACCTAAAGCCTAAACCACAACAACCTAAACCCTAAAAATAGTAAACCCTAAACCCTAACACTAAACCTAAACCCTAAACCCTATAAATCCTAAAGCCTAAAAGCGTGGATCTAAATCCTTAAACTATACCCTACCCTAAACTAAACTCCTAAAACCAAACCCCAAACCTAAACCTAAACCTAAAGTAACGAAATAAATTAAAAAATAAACCTAAACCATAAAAATAAATAAACCTAAACCCTAAGAATGGGCAGAACATTCATGACAAGAACATCACTGTCAAACAAACTCAATCTAGATCTGGCGATGGAGGCAAAGGTGGAGGCGACAGTTATCACAGTCGTGGTGGGGCATTTGGAGGTGTTGGTGGATATGGAGGTGGTGGTCGGAGCCACGATAGTTATGGAGGTGGGAGGAGCGACGGAGGTTACAGCCGTGGTGGTGGCGGAGGGAGAGATCGAGAATATGATGGTGGATCCAACTACTAGGCCCGAGAAAGGTTTTGATGGGAACTAGGAAAATGAAGAATGAGATTCAATCTGGCTTATGGCGTGCCTTTGGTTTTGATCTATGTAATATGTCTTAGAAAACTTGGGGTGTTACTTGGTTGATAAAATCAAAAAGAAGAAATGTTGAATCTAAATTTGTTCTATGTTAAAATAAAATAAAATCCAAAAACCCTCAACCCTAAACAAAAACCTGAAGCCTAGAACAAAAACCTAAGTTCTTAACCCAAAACCAAAAACCCTAAAAACCTTAAACCCTAAACCCTAAAACTTAAACCCTAAATCCTAAACCCTAAACTACAGACCCTAAACCCCAAACCCGAAACACCAAGCCCTAAAGCCTGAACCCTAAACCCTAGAAGCTAAAAATCTAAACCTAAACTAAATAAAATAAAATAAACTTCAAACAAACTTAAACCTAAACTAAAACATAAAACCTAAAAATAAACCTAAAATAAAAACATAAAACTTTAACTTAAAATCAAATAAAACCTAAACCTAAACCTAAAAATAAAAGTAAACCTAAACCTAAAATAAATAAATAAACTCAACTAAAATAAACCTAAATCCTAAACCTAAAAATAAACTAAAATAAACTTAAACTTAAATAAACCAAAAATATAAACTAAAAATAAAAAATAAAAAATAAAATAAACTAAATAAATAAATAAATTAAACTTACCGCTTTATTTTATTTTTTAAAAAGAAAAACCTAAACTCTAAAACTAACCCTAAACCCTAAACTGATTTCACAAAGTTTAAACCCCAAAGCTTAAACCTAAAAACCATAAACCATAAACCATGAAAAACACTAAGCCCTAAACCCTAAGCCCTAAATCCTAAACCATAACCCAAAACCCTAATCCCTAAACCCTACCATAAAAGCATAACCCTAAAATGCTAAAACCCTAAACCCTAAACCCTAAACCCTAAACCTTAAACCCTAAACCCTAACCCTAAACCCCAAACCCTAATCCTAAACCTAAGGTAACTAAATAAATTAAAAAATAAACCTAAACCCTAAAACCTAATAAACCTAAACCTAAATCTAAACCCAAAGAATGGGTAGAACATTGACAGCAAGAACATCATTGTCAATCAGGCTCAGTCTAGATCTGGTAGTGGAGCCGAAGGTGGAGGTGGCAGTTATCGCAGTGGTGGTGGGGGATCTAGAGGTGATGATGGATATGGAGGTGGTGGTCGAAGCCATGGTGGTTATGGAGGTGGGAGGAGCGACGGAGGTGACAACCATGGTGATGGTGGAGGGAGAGATCGAGGATATGATGGTGCATCCCGCTACTCGAGAGGTCATGGTGGTTTTCATGTGAACTAGAGAAACTAAAGAACGGTCGATCTGATCTGCTACTTATGAAACTGTGTCTTTGGTTTTCCTCTATGTGTGTTCATTTTTGATCTATGTCCTCGCTTATGTCTTAGAAAACTTGGTGTGTTACTTGGTTTATGAAATCAAAGAAGAAATGTTGAATCTAAATTTTATTCTGTTAAAATAAAAAAAAGCCAAAAACCAAAACCTAAGCTAAAACCTTAACCCTAGACCAAAAACCTAAACCATCAACCCTAAACCCTAAACCCTTAAACCTAAACCTTAAAGCCTAAACCATAAATCCTAAACCCTAAAAAAAAAAAACCATAAATCCTAAACCCTAAACCCTAAAAAGCTAAAAAATCTAAACAAAACTAAATAAAACCTAAAAGTAAAATAAATAAAAAGACCTAAACATAAATAAAATAAAAATGAAATAAAATAAAAACTTAAGCTAAAACTTAAACCTAAACCTAAATCAAAACCTAAACAACAAAATAAAATAAAAATAAAATCACTAAAATAAAATAAATAAAAAACTAAACTAAAAAAATTAAAACCTAATAAAATAAAATTAAACCTAAAATAAAATAAAATAAACCTAAAATAGAAAAAAATTAAATAAAACCTAAACTTAAAATAAACTAAAATAAAACCTAAAAATAACTAAATAATAAAACCTAAAGGCTAAACTAAAAAAAACTAAAACCTAAAATCAAAATAAAATAAACTTAAACCTAAACTAAAATAAACTAAAATAAAATAAACTAAACCTAAACCTAAACCCTAAAAATAAAATAAAATAAACTAAAAATAAACCTAAACCTAAACTAAAAAGTAAAACTTAAATATAAACCAAAAATTAAAACCTAAAACCTAAACCTGAAAAACCTAAAAATAAAAAAAATAAAACTTAAAGCTAAAAAATAAAAAATAAAATTAAACTAAACTAAAAAATAAACTTAAACAAAAACATAAACTTAAAAAATAAACTAAAATAAAAAACCCAAACTAAAATAAATAAACAAAACTAAAAAAATAAAAATAAACCTAAATAAAAATAAAATATAAACTAGATAAACTAAATAAACATAGACCTTCCAGTTTACCTAATTAAATAAAGATGAAATACTAATAATAATAATAATAATAAAATAACCCTAAACCCTAAAACTAACCATAAACCCTAAACCTTAAAATCCTAAACCCTAAACCCTAAACCCCAAACCCAAACCCTACCAAAAACCACAAACCCTAAAAAAAAGGCCACAAAACCTAACTAAATCCTAAAACCTAAAACCTACAACCCTAAACCCTAAACCCTAAACCCCAACCCAACCCAAACCCTAAACCAAACACTAAACCCCTAAACCTAAACCTAAACCTAAACTAAATATAACCAAAAAAGAAAATAAATATAAAATCTTAAAGCTAAATAATATCAAAAAATAAAAAAATAAAATAAAAACCTAAACTAAAACCTAAACCTAAACCTAAACCTAAGAATAAAATAAAATAAAAAACTAAAGACTAAAATAAAATAAAATAAATAAAACCTAAACTAAAGTAAAACTTAAAATTAACCTAAAAGTAAAAACCTAAATAAAATAAAAACTAAACGTAAATTAAAAATAAAATAAATCTAAAATAAAATAAAATAAAAACTAAATGAAAACCTAAAACTAAAAAATAAACCTAAAATTTAAAGTAAACCTAAACCCAAAACTAAATAAAGTAAAATAAACTAAAAATAAACCTAAACTTAAATTAAAAAAAATAAACCTTAAAATAAACCTAAAATAAAAACCCAAAATTGAAACCTAAAAAAGTAAAATAAAACCCTTATCATGAACCTAAAAATAAAAGTAAAACATAAACTTAGAAAATAAAATAAAATAAAAATTAAACTAAAAAACTAATCATAAACCTGAACTTAAACAAAAAAATACTAAAATAAAAACCTAAACGAAAATAAATAAACCTAAAATAAATAAACTAAACTAAATAAAAATAAAAAAACTAAATAAAATAAAATAAATAATAATAAATGGACTAAATAAACATAAACCTTCCATTTACTTTTTTTTTTCTACAAAACCCTAAAAAACCCTAAAATAAACCCTAAATCTAAACCTACTTAAACCCTAAACTAATAATAAAACATAAACCCTAAACCTACAACTAAGCCCTAAACCCAAACACTAAACAAACCATAAACCCTAAACCATAAAACCCTAAACCCTAAAGCACCTAAGCTGTCTAAACCCTAAACCCTAAGCATTAAACCTACACTAAAAAAAACTTAAACTAAATAAAACCTAAAATTTTAGTAAATAAAACCTAAACTTAAATAAAATAAATAAATAAAATCTAAACTAAACCAAAACCAAAAAAATAAAATAAACTAAACTAAAATAAAATAATAACTAAACTAAACTAAAATAAAATAATCCTAAGAATAAAAAACCTAAATAAAATAAAATAAAACTAAAATAAAATAAACTTAAAATAAAATAAAATAAAATCTAAATATAAAATAAATAAACCTAAAATAAACATAAATAAATAAAATAAAATAAACCTAAATTGTAACTAAAAAAGCTCTAAAATAAAATAAAATAAACAAAATAAAATACCTATACTAAACTAAAATAAATAAACCTAAATCTAACCCTAAAATAAAACTTAACCTAAACTTAAACCTAAAGTAAATAATATAAAATAAACTAAAATAAACCAAACCTAAACTAAAATAAAACCTAAAAAAAATACCCAAAGTAAAACCTAAACTTAAAAAAAATAAATATAACTAAACCTAAAAAATAAAAAAAATAAAACCTAAACATATAAAATAAAATAAAATAAAACTCAACTAAAAAGTTAACATAAACCTAAACCTAAACCTAAAAACTAAACTAAAATAGATAATATAAACTAAACTAAATAAACCTAAAATAAATAAACTAAACTAAATAAAAAAAAAAATAAACCTAAATAAAAAGTAAAAAAATAAAATAAACTAAAATAAAAAAAAATAAAATAAACTAAGTAAACTTAAACCTATCAGTTTACTTAGTTTTTTTTAAATAAAAAACTCATAAACCCTAAATCTTAAACCCTAAACCCTAAACCCAAAACCCAAACCATAAACCCTAAAAGCATAAACTCTAAAACCTAAAATCTCATATCCTAAACCCTAAACCCTAAACCCCAAACCTAAACCTAAACCTAAAGTAACTAAATAAAGTAAGAAATAAACTTGAACCCTAAAACCTAATAAACCTAAACATAAACCTTACGAATGGGCAAAATCTTGGCGGTAGGAACATCATAGGCTCAACTAGATGCAGGAGGCAAAAGGCGGCAACGCGTTATCACAGTGGTGGTGGGGGATATGGAGGTTCTAGTGGATATGGAGGTGGTGGTCAGAGCAGTGGTGGTTATGGAGGCAGGAGGAGCAACGGAGGTTACATCCGTGGTGGTGATGGATGGAGAGATCGGGGATATGGTGGTGTATCCCGCTACTCGAAAGGTCAGGATGGTTCTGATGGCAACTGGTGAAACTAATTAATGGTCGATCCGATCTCCTACTTATGGAACTTTGTCTTTATAGTAGAGATGATTCTAGTTATCTAGGGTTTTTGATTTGCTTTATGCGTGCTCATTTTTGATCTATGTCAACACTTATGTCTTTGAAAACTTGGTGTGTTACTTGGTTGATGAAATCAAAAAGAAGAAATATTGAATCTGAATTTATTCTCTATTAAAAAAAACTAAAAACCCTAAACCTAAAACCTAAACCCTAAACCCTGAAAACCATAAGCCCTAAACCCTAAACCCTAAACCATAAACCCTAAATCCTAAAACACTAAACCATAAACCCTAAAGCCTAAATAAACCCTACAACCTGCCCTAAACCCTAAACCCTAAACCCTAAACCACTAAAAACCTAAACCTAACCCACAAACCTAAAACCCTAAACCCTAAACCATAAACCTAAAAATAAAAAAAAATAGAAAATAAAAACTAAACTAAAATAAAATAAATAAAAGAAATAAACAAAACTATAAAAAAACTAAAAATAAAATACCTAAATAAAATAAAACCTAAATGTAAAATAAAAATAAAATAAACCTAAAGTAAAATAAAAATAAAAACTAAATAAAAAGTTAAACCTATTAAACAAACCTAAAATAAAATAAACTAAAAAAAACCTAAACCTAAAATAAATAAAATAAAATAAACCTAAACTAAAATAAACTAAACTAAAATAAAATAACTAAGCCTAAAACCCACTAAATAAAATAAAATAAAATAAATTAAAAATGAACCTAAACCTAAAATAAAATAAAACCTAAAAATAAAATAAAATAAACAAAATTAGCTAAACTAAAAATAAAACCTAAAATAAAACAAAAATAAAAACCTAAAACCTAAACCTAGAAAATAAAATAAAAACCTAAACTTAAAAATAAAAATAAAATCAAAACTAAACATAAAAACTAAAATAAAATAAAATAAACTAAAAATAAACATAAACCTAAACTACTTAAAAATAAATTAAATAAAAAAAACCTAAACTAAAACAAATAAATGTAAAATAAATAAACTAAACTAAATAAAAAATAAAAAACATAAATAAAATTTTAAAATAAATAAACTAAATAAACCTACTTGTTTACAAAAAAATTTTTCTTTTTAAAAACCATTAACCCTAAATACTAAATCCCAAACCGTAAATGCTAAAACTAACATTAAACATTAAAACAACAACCATAAACACTAAACTGACCCAAACCCTAAAACCACAAATCCTAAAACCTTAACCCTAAACCTTAACCTTAACCCTATACAACCACTACCACACCCCCAATCCCCACCCCCAAACTTTAGGCCCTAACCCTAGGCCTTGACCACTAAACCTTAAAATTTACCACAACTGAAACCAACCCTAAACCTTAAACCTAAAAATAAACTAACCCCAACCTTGAAAAAAACCATAGCCAAACCCAAAGCATAGGCATACCTAAACCCTAAATCTAAAACATAGACTAAACCTAAACAAAATAAAACCAAAAAATAAATAAAACATAAACCTAAATAAAATAAAGATAAAATAAAATAAGAATCTAAATTATAAACCTAAACTAAAAATAAATATAATAAAATAAATAAAAATAATAAAATAAAATAAAAAAACATAAACTAAAATTAAAAAATAAAATAAACTTAGAATAAAATACATAAATAAAATAAAAAACTAAATGTAAAATAAAATAAAATAAACTAAAATAACATAAAATAAAATAAAACTAAATAAAACATAAACCTAAAAAAAATAAACATAAAATAAAACCTAAACAAATTAAAAAAACCTAAAACTAAAATAAAATAAAATAAAATAAAATAAAAACTAAAATAAATTAAACTAAAATAAATAAAACCTAAACCTAAACCTAAAATAACTTAAACTTAAGCTAAAAAAACCTAAACTAAATAAAACAAAATAAACTAAAAATAAACCTAAACATAAACTAAAAAATAAAACTTAAAAATAAACCTAACATAGAAACCTAAAACCTAAACCTAAAATAATAATTTTAAAACCTAAAACTAAACTTAAAATAAAAAATAAAACCTAAACCTAAAAATAAAATAAAATAAATTCTCTATAAAATAAATAATGCTAAAATAAACTAAAATAAAAAACTATATAAATAAACCAAAAATAAATAGACTAAAATAAAATAAACCTAAATAAAAAAATAAATAAAATAAACCTAAACCTACGAGTTTATTTTTTTTTTAAAAAAAAAAACTTTAAACTAAAATCTTAAACTAACCCTAAACCCTAAACCCTAAACAAAACATACACTAAATAAATCAACCTAACCCTAAAACCAAAAATCTAAACCTAAACTAAATTAAACCTAAAAAATAAAATAAATAAAAAAAGCTAATCCCAAATAAAATAAAATAAAATCCTAAACTAAAACATAAACCTAAAAATAAACCTAAACCTACACCTAAAAAATAATAATAAATTGAAACTAAACTAAAATAAATAAATAAAAACCTAAACTAAATTAAAAAATAAAAAACCTAAATAAGATAAAATCTAAAATAAAAACAAAACTTAGATAAACCTAAAATATAATAAAATAAAAACTAAATAAAAATGTAAATAAAAATTAAAATGAAAAAAAAAAATTGAATAAATAAAATAATGAAAATAAATTAAATAAACCTAAACCTACTAATTTACTTAATTTAAAAAAAAAATAAAAAAACCCAAAACTAACCTAAACCTTGAACCACAAACCCTAAACTAAGCTAAACCCACAAAGCCTAAACCACTATTAACCCTAAAACCTAAACCATAAAACATACCCTAAACCCAACCCTAAAACCTAAACCCCCCAAACCCAAACCCTAAACCACAAACCATGCCAAAACCATAAACCCAAACCCTACTAAACCATAAACATAAAAGCTATAAACCTAAACTAAAAAAATAAAAAATAAATTAAATAAAAAACACAGAACTTGAAAAAAAAATAAAAATTAAAACCTAAACTAAAACTTAAACTTAAACCTAAACTAAAATAAAATAGATAAAATAAAACTATACTAAAATAAATAAATAAAAAACTAAATTAAAATATAATAATCCTAAAATAAAAAACCTAAATAAAATAAAAACAATAAAGAAATAAAATAAAATAAAACTAAATAAAACCTAAAAAAAAAAACCTAAAAAAATAAATAAAAATTAAAACCTAAAACTAAACTTAAAAAAAACCAAAAAATAAAATAAATAAACCTAAAAAAAAGATAAAATAAACTAAACCCAATAAATAAAATAAAATAAACCTAAACTTAAACTAAAAAATAAAACTAAAAATAAAACTAAAATAAAAACCTAAAAAAATAAAATAAAAACCTAAACATAAACCTAAACATAAAAAATAAAATTTAAACCTAAAAATAAAATAAAAATAAAACTAAACTAAAAAATAAACATAAACCTAAACCTAAAAAATAAACTAAAATAAAAAAAAAAAAAAAATGTTAAAAAGAAATAAAATAAAACTAAACTAAATTAAAATAATAAATAAACTAATTAAAATAAAAATAAAAAATAATAAAATAAATAAAAAAAAATAACCTAAAATAAATAAATAAAAACCTATTGGTTTACTTAATTTTTTTTAAAATAACCATAAACCTAAACACTAAACTCTTCATAAATCCTAAAACACACTAAGCCACAAACTTAAAACTAACTAAACCTAAACACCTGACTAAATCAAAAGGATCCCAACTCTAAAAGCCTAAACCTGAAACACCTACCAACCCAAACCTGATCCCACTGGCCTCAAACCCAAAAACCAAACCACTAAACCTTAAAGCTTTAAAACCCCCAAACCCAAACCCTCTAAGCTCCCTAAGATCCTGAACCACAAATTATTAAATCTTAAGCTAAACTAAACTTTAACTAATGAAACCTAAATGATGAAATAAAACCTAAAAGTAAAATAAATAAATAAACCAAAACCTAAATAAAATAAGAAAAATAAAATAATAAAACTAAACCTAAACTAAAAAGTAAAATAAAATAAAATAAAAAAAACTAAACTAGAATAAAATAAATAAAAAACCTAAACTAAATTAAAATAAACTAAATAAAAACCTAAATAAATAAAACCCAACTAAGAAAAATAAAATAAAATAAAAAACTAAATAAAACCTAAACTAAAAACCTAAAATAAATAAAAATTAAAACCTAATCCTATATATAAAAAACCTAAACCTAAAGAAAATAAATAACCAAAATAAAATAAAATAAACTAAACCTAAAACAAAATATATGATAAACTAAAATAAATACTAAATTAAAAGAATAAAACCTAAAAATAAACCTACACCTAAATTAAAAGAATAAAACCTAAAAATAAACCTAAAATAAAAACCGAACACCAATAACCTAAAAAAATAAAATAAAAACCTAAACATAAATCTTAAAATAATAAATAAAACCTAAACTTAAAAAAATAAAAATAAAACTAAACTAAAAAATAAACATTAACCTAAACCTAAACCTAAAAAATAAAATAAAATTAAAAATGTAAACTAAAATGGATAAACTAAACTAAATAAAAAAATAAACCTATTTAAAATAAAATAAATAACTAAAATAAATAAAATAAAATTAAAATAAATAAACTAAACCCTTTTGTTTTTTTTTTGTAAGACCTAAATCCTAAACTCATCCTGACCCTACCCTACCTTACTAACCTGAGCACTGAGCCCTAAACCTAACAGTCCAGTTCCTGGGCCTAAACCCTAAATAAGATCCAAACCTGGCCCCCTGGGCCCTAACCCTTGCACAAACCATAAACATAAACCTAAATCTAAACTGACCACTAAACCTAAACCCAAACCTCCACTACCATGCTGGGCTAAATCTTGACCCTGGGCCCTGGGCCACTCTGACCTGAAGAAAGACCCTAAACTCACCAAACCATATTAGCAATTAAATCCTACCCAGAACAGGCCCTGGGCCTTAACCCTGGGCCACCCTGACTAAAACCAACCATAAATCTGAGCTTAAACCTAAAAAGTAAAACCTAAAATAAAATAAATAAAAACCTATGTGAATAAAATAAAATTAAATTAATAAAAAACATAAACTAAAACCTTAACCCAAAACTAAACTAACTTAAATCTGACTGACCTACTAAACCCTAAAGATCATAAATGAGCCTAAAACTAAATCCTAGGCCACCCTACCCTCTGAGCCCAAACCCTAAACCCTAAACCCTACACTAAACTTAAACCCTAATAACCCTAAAACTTAAATCATGAAAGAAATAAAACCTAAAAATAAATAAACTTTAAAATAAAATAAATAAAACCTAAAATAAAATAAAAATAAAATAAATAAATAAATAAAAACATAAAAAACCTAAACCTAAAAAAATAAAAATAAAAATTAAACTAAAAAATAAAAAACCAAAAGAAAATACAAACTTAACCTTAAATAAAAAAATAAACTTAAAAAATAAAATAAAATTACATAAAAACCTTAACCTAAAAAATAAAACTAAAAATAAATAGAAAATAAAACCTAAACCCAAAATTCAAAAAAACCTAAACCTAAAATATAAATAAAATAAAAATAAATTAAATTAAAATAAATAAATAAAACCTAAACTAAAAAAAACTAAACCTAAACTAAATAAAATAATATAGACGAAAAATAAACTTAAGGTTAAACTAAACATAAAACCTAAAAAAAATAAACCTAAATCCTTAACCTAAAAAAATAAAATAAAAACCTAAACCTAAATTTAAAAATAAAAAATAGAACCTAAACTTAAAAAAACTAACAAAAATAAAAAACCTAAACTAAAATAAATAAACTAAACTAAATAAAAATAAAAATCAACCTACATAAAATTAAAATAATTAAAATAAATAAACTAAATAAACTTAAACTGAGTTTAACTAATTTAAAAAGAATAAAAATAAAACTAAAAGAAAACCCCAACCATAAATGAACCTAAACCCTAAACCCTAAACCTAAACCAAACTATAAACCCTAAAACCTATAACCTAAAAATAAACCCAAAACCCAAAAAAACCTAAAAACCTAAACTTGAACTAAATAAAGCCTATAAATAAAATAAAAAAAAAAACTTAGACCTAAATAAAATAAAATAAATAAGATAAAAGGAAAACCTAAACTAAAACCAAAACCTAAACCTAAAAATAAAATAAAAAAAAAACTAAATTGAAATAAAATAAATAAAAACTTACACTAAACTAAAAAAATAAAAAAAACATAAAAATAAAAAACCTAAATAAAATTAAACCTAAACGTTAAATAAAAATAAAATAAAACTAAATAAAAATCTAAACTTAAAAAATAAATCTAAAAATAAATAAAAAATAAAACTTAAACCTTTAACTAAAAAAATCCTAAACTTAAAATAAATAAAATAAAATAATCCTAAACCTAAACTAAGATAAACAAAACTAAAAAAATAAAACCTAAACCTAAACTTAAAATAAACTAAACCTAAATCCTAAACTAAATAAAATAAAATGAACTAAAAATAAACCAAAATAAAACCTAAAACCTAAACCTAAAATAAAATAAAACCTAAACCTAAACATAAAATAAAACTAAGCCCTAAACCTAATAAAAATAAAACCTAAACTAAATAATAAAATAAAAATAAAAGTAAACTAAAAAATAAACATAAAAACTAAACCTAAAAATAAACTAAAATGAAAACCTAAACAAAAATAAATAAAGATAAAAATAAACTAAAAATATAAATATAAATAAAACTAAATAAACCTACCTATCAACTAATTTTCAAAAAAACTAATCATAAAGCAAACTACCCTAATCCTAAACTCCCCAAAAACTAAAACTAAACTAATAAATAAATTTACCCCTACCCTACTAAAACTAACTAAAATAATAACTAAAAAACTAAAACTAACTAATAGACTAAACCCTATATAAACTAACAAAACTAAACCTCCAAAAAATTAAAATATAAACTATTAAAACAAAACCTAATGATTAATAAACTAAAATAAAAACTAAATAAATAAATAAATAATAAAACTAATAAAAATAAAAAACATAACTAATAAAACTAAAATTAAACATAACATAATAATTAAAAAACATAAAATAAAAAATAAAAAAATAAAAAATAAAAACCCCTAAATAAAATTAAAACTAATAAAAAACTAAAACCCTAAAACAAAACTAATAAAAAAATAAAACTAAAACCCTTAATAACTAAAAATTAAACAAAATTAATAAAAAATAAAAAAAACAGACCCTAAACTAAAACTAAACTAAATAATAACTAAAAAAACCTAAACCCCACAAACCACTGATAAATTAAAAAATAAAAAAAAATGAAAACCTAGACCCATCCTACATCCCCTTCCCATCTTGAGCTCTAAAAATTCTTGAATCCTTTTCCATTTCATTTTCTTTCTTAACATTTCTGGGTTGGTTTTCCAAAAATTTCTTCTAGTTCAGCTTCGGATCTTTGACATTTGGCCGATCCTTGTTCAGTTCTTATGTGGCACCATTTTCCATGGCAGTAGGTTCTATGAATACTTGGGGAAAATAAAATGCTCCACCTACTTCATCTCGAGCTTCCGATTTATTGGGTATAGCTAAACCTTTTGCCTCTGAATTCTTAAAAGATGCATTATCTGGTAAGGATTCTTCAACTTGTTCTGATCTTTTTTTAAGCTGGTTCATATGACCTTCAGGTGTTCCAACTATTATACTTTGACTTGGATATTGAAAAAAACTAGCTGAACCTTATGCATATACTTTGATTGGAAAATTTTCTTTTTGGCATCCTAGTATGGAGGAAATTCAATTTTTTTTTCATGACTTGAATATTTCTAATGTTTTTTTTGATTGGTTTACTGGATGGTAGACATGTGTTGATTAAATTGTCTAATGACCTTGATTATAGTCATATGTTGCTCGCTGATCTTATTATGTTAAAATATCAAATGTATTCTTAAATGAACTCCATTTTTTTTGACATTAAAGAGGAATCTCTATAACCTTGGTTTGGTTATCTTTACCTAATCTTGGGTTCACTTTAATAATTATCAATTCTTGCATGATGTGGGTTCTATTTTTAGTAGACCCTTGTAAATTGATCAAGCAACCATAACCAAATCTAGGCCATCGGTTGCTCGTATCCTTATTAAAATTGATGTAATAAAGAAATTTCCTAAGGAGGTGTGGATTGGATTGGAGAAATATGGATATTTCTAGCAGGTCGAGTTTAAAAACTTCCCTGCTTTCTACAATCATTGCAAAACTCATGGCCATGATGTATCAAAATGTTTTGTTACTCATCAACATCTTTGAAAGAAAGTGGTTAGAGATTTAAAATTTGATAAAAGAAATTCTGCTTTAAATGAAAAAGATAATGGAGATGTTAATGAAATTATTGATGTTTATAATGATGTTCCTAATGTTTCTAATGTTGTTCCCAATGTAAGGGGTAGTGATAAGCTTGTTAAAAATTCTTCTAAAACTATTTTGGAGAGTAATCATGTTTCGGCTGCTATTATTTTTGTTATTCATGAAAATTTACAAATGGATGATTTTCGTATTTTAGTTTTTAATTCTAAGGAGATTTGTGATAAAGATGCTAAAAATCTCATAAAAAATGTTTTTGTTATTTTTCCTCAAAATCTTTAAAATAAAATCTTGTTTTATTTTCTTTGAATTTGGACAAAAATGATGGTATGGAGCTTGTTGATAATGTGTAGCCAAGTGTTTGTTTGCTTAATAAATCTATTTTTTCCCCTTCTTTAATTGTTATTTTGGATGGTATTTTGCTTAGTGATAATTCTTATTTAATGTAGAAAGAGGATTTATCTTCTTGTCAAATGGATCTTCTCTTACTTATTAATAATGATGACAAAATTTTTTGATGGTGATCCATGGAGAATGAGATCAATTTTCAAACTATTTTTTAAAGGAAAAAATTTTAAAAATTATCCTCCTAAAGTTTCTAGATCAACTAGATCTTCTACATCTTCTTAGCCTAATAAAAATTAATGTTTAACTTTCTTATTTGGAATGTGAGAGGCATTGGTACTCTTACTGTCAGAAATAGAATTAAGAATCTTTGTAGAATTTATAATGTTGGTTTTCTAGTTATTCTTGAACCTCTTATTTTTTTCTTCTAAAATATTGGATGCAGCCAAGATGATTGGTTTTAACAATTTTATTTCAATAAGAATAATAAGATTTGGTTATTTTGGAATAATTCTATTTTTATTAATGATTTTCATCAAGTTATTAATGTATATATTTCATTTGGTGATTATCATACTTTTGGCTCTTTTGTTATGTTGTTTTATAATAAGTTAGAGGAGAATTCCTTGGGATCAATTATCTAATTTTGCTTCTATTGTGATTCTTGGAATGGATTTGGATTTAATAAGGTCCTTTCTTTGAATAAAAGGAAAGGGGGTTCTTTACCAAATTTACATTCAATGGAAGATTTTGCATATATGATTTTGGATTGTAATCTTAAGGATGTTGGCTTCATTGGTTCTCAATTTACCTGGAATAATCATAGATTATGGAAGCGGTTGGATCATGCTTTATTTAATAATTATTGGTTAAATTATAGCCCTTTAACTTTGGTGGAGCATCTTAGTAGAACTTTCTCGAATCATGCTCCTCTTTGATTACTATTAAGGATGCTATTCATAATAATAATGTCATTAAAAATTCTTGTTTTCAAAATGTGGTTACAAGATAAAAGTTTTCTTGATATTATTGCTTATAATTGGTGTGTTGCTCTTTCTCCTGATGATTCATTTAGTATGATGAGATTTTGGCTTAAGCTTAAAAGGCTTAAGCATAATATCACTTGGTGGAATAGAAACTACTTTAAAATACTTTTTGATAATATGAAGAATATGGAACAAAAGGTGAAAGATTTCAAAGAACTTGTTATTATTGATTCTTCTTTTTGTTCTAATCTTGCTAAAGCTAAAGATAATCTTATTAAGTTTTAAGATATGGAGGAGACTTATTAGAGACAAAAAGCAATGTATCTGCCTAAAAGGGAAAGAAACTCTAAATATTTTTATGCTTTGGTAATAAAAGGAAGAGTTCTTGGTCGCATTCATAAAATTAAGAACTTGCTTCTTGGCTTACTGATAAAGAGGATATATTTTCTTTTGCTCTTAATTATTTTAATGATCTTTTAAATAAAAATTGTCAACTTGAGCATTTATCCAATCCCTCTATCATCCCTTATATTATGTCTACTGAGGATAATGAGTGCTTGGTTACTCCTCCTTTTGATGAGGAAATTTTTAATATTCTTAATGGTATGAATGTTGATTATGTTGTAGGGTCGGATTATTACAGTACTTTATTCTTTTAGAAAGATTGGTTTATTATTAAAATTGACCTTGTTAATGTTGTTAATGATTTTTTTCAAGGAAATTCTATTCCTAAATATTTTACTGGCACTTCTATTATTCTTATTCCTAAGGAAGATAATCTAGACTTTTGGAATGACTTTAGACCTATTAGTCTTTGTACATTTTTCAATAAATTGATTTTTAAAATTTGACTAATAGGCTTAGTAAGTTTCTTCCTAAGATTATCTTTGCTAATTAAACTAGCTTTGTAAAAGGTAGAACTATTTTAGATAACATCTTGCTTGCTCAATAATTGATCCATGATTTGAATGTTAAAACTAATGGTGACTATTTACATTTTAAGCTTGACATCACCAAAGCTTATGATAACATTTCTTGGGATTTTCTTAATAGCATTCTTACTTTATTTGGTTTTTCTAATCATTTTGTTTCTTGGGTTAACAATACAATTAGAAATGTTTGGTTTTCATTAATTATCAATGGTGAAAACTTTGGTTTCTTTAATTCCTCTCAAAGTATAAGACAAGTTGAATCTCTTTCTCCATCTCTTTTTATTATTGCGGTTGAATATTTGTCTCGTTGGCTTAATCTTTTTTTAGAAGAATTCTAGTATGTATTTTAGGAATCATGGTGGTTTGGCTATCTCTCACTTAAGCTTTGTTGATGATTTCATAATTTTTTGTAATGGCTTTTTACATTATGTTAAAAAGATTAAAGAATTTTTAAATAAATTTGAAAAGGAAAGTGGCCTTTTGATTAGTACTCATAAAAGTTGTTTTATCACTTCTACTTCTATTTATGTTCATAGAATTAACAAGATAAATGATATCACTAGTTTTTCATCAAAATCTTCTATTAAATTTTTAGGCTCCCCTTTTTATTATGGCCATAAGAGATCCCATCTCTTTGATGAGGTAACTCTTAATATTCAAAATAAAATTTCTATCATTGAATTTCATTTTTTATATTTTGGTGGTAGTTTAATTGTTATGAAAACTATTCTTTATTCTCTTCCTTTTTAATATGTTTTTTTGGGGCTCTAGGAATTCGGCCAAAAAGCTTCAATGGATTTCTTGGTCTAACATGTGGGGTACTATTTATGAAGGCGGTATTGGATGTAGATCATTGATGGATTCCACCAATGTTTATTCTTATAAACTTTGGTTGAATTTTCAGAAAAATGGAAGTCTTTGGGCTAAATTCATGAAATTTAAATATTGCAAAGGTAAGCATCCTTTAATTTACAATTATGAACATGGCGACTCTATTGTTTGGAAATCGCTCAGTGATATTAAATGGAAAGAGGAACCGCTCATTTTTTGGGGTTTTAATAATGGATCTTACTTTTTTTGGCAAGATAACTGGATGGGGGATTTTTCCATTGATTTTTGCTTAATACTCACTCTACTTCTTCTTTGAAAGTTAGTCATTTTATTTATAATGTTGAATGGGATTTCTCTATTTTAAATGATTTTATTCATGATTTCATTAGTAATAACATCATTAATATTCCTATTGATGGTAATTTTCTGAATCAATTTTTTTTAAAAATTTTCTAGTAATGGAGGATTTTCTTTTAATGATACTTGGCACTATACTAGAGTTAAAAAATCCTCTTCTTCTATTTTCGTTAATTTTTTGAATAATATTATTCTTACTTTTTATTCTATTATTGGATGGAGAATTTTAAGGGATTATATTACTATTGATTCTTTACTTTTGGACAAAGGTTTTCCTCTACCCTCTAAATGCATGTGTTTCTTTCATATATAGAATATTAGTCATGTTTTTGTTAATGGTGTCATTACCTCTAAAGTTTAGGGTTGGTATGAGGATTTATTTAAAATAAGTTGTTTTAATGGTAATTTTACTTTAATGCAACTTCTTGACTCCTATTTTCTTAATATTGTTAAAGAGCATATCAAAATTGTGGTGCCTGTTAATTTGACTTGGTTTATTTTGGCTTGACAACAATGATGCTAAGCATCATAATGTGCTTATGAGTCATAAGAGAATTACTGCTATGACTAAAGATAAGATTATTCTTTATATAAGGCTACTCTTCTTAGTGGTACTCATTTCTGAGGTTGCAAGTTTGCTGCCTCTCAATTGGGGATAAGTTTTCCTTATTATGGCTCATCTCCAAATTATAAAATTATTCATTGGATTAAGCCTGTTAATTATTGTATTAAAATTAATACTGATGGTTCTGTTGCACAGAACAAGTCTAGTTGTGGTAGTATTTTTAGAAATAATCTTGATAATATTATCTTGGCTTTTCCACTCCTCTCTACTAATTCTATTATTTTCTTGAATTGATGGTTGTTTATCATGCTCTTAAGCTTTGTTTGGATATAAATTTTATACTATTTGGTTGGAATCGATGTTGAGATGGTTTTCTATGATCAATTCTAACCATAAGTGCTTTTGAGCTTTTTATTTAATTAGAAATATTAAAGCTATTATCTCTAAACTTTCTTTTAAAATTACTCATATTTTAAGAGAAGGTAATGCTTGTAATTTCTTAGGCGGTTTGGGTGTAATCTCTATTTTACATTGTTTACCAATGTGAATATTCTAATTTCTAAGAATATCTTATTTAGAAATGGTTTTCTTCTTGTTTGGGTTTTATTTGTTTTTCTTCTGTTTTTGGCTTTATGTTCTTTATTCTATTTAACAAGTTGGAATGTGGCTTTGCTATTTTGGTTGTCAAGCTATTATATTATTTTTATTATGGTATCTCTTGTGGGGTTTTCTTTGGTTTGGTTGGTTGGCTTTCTTTCTTTGTGGTTAGTCTCCTTGAGCTTTTCCTTCTCCTTGTTGGTTTATTACTTCTCTTCCATCTATTTTCTTTTTAGTTGGTTGGTTGGTTTGGTTTTGGTGTGTTGTTGCTTTGCTTTGTGACTTTGGTGGTTGTGTAGTTACTTATTTTGGTTGGTAGCTACTGTGGCCTTTTTTGGTTCCTTTAGTCTAGTTAGATTGGTGAGCTTGCTGGTAGCTTCTCTTCTTCCCCCCTTGCTTCTATTTCTGGTATTTCTTCCTTAGTTGGTGACTTTGTTTCTTACTCCTACTACTTTTGGGTGGTTGGATGGTTGTATTGGCTTAGAATTGTTTTTTTTCTTTGCTCAATTTTTTCTATTGTTGCCCCCTTTGGCCGGTGGCTTTGTTGTTGTTCTTTCTTTTTTGGTGGCTAGTTCTAGATCTTTGCTGGTTATTGGTGTGTGCTTTGGTACCTTTGGGAGGTTTGTTGGTTATGATTGCTAAGATGTTTACACTTTTCTATTGGTTGGCAGCATTTTTTGTGACTATAACCCTCCTTTGAGTTTGGCTCACTTTTGTTGCCCCTTCTAATGTTTGTGACTAAGGAGCCTTTTCTTTGGCTTTTCTCTTTTTTCTTTATTTTTTTTTTCTTTTAATTGTGCTTATCTGCTTTAGTTTATTCCTACAAGTTTCCTTCATTTGCTCTTGGGTCTTTTCAGATGGTATGTTAACCTGCTCAGGGATTCTATGTCATTGCTATACTTTTCTTAGTTTTCCTTTTCCTTTTCATTTTCTTTTTTATTAGTTAGGGGATTTTTCTCTCTAGCTCTTTCTATAACTCTTTAAGCGGTCCTTGAGATTTATCCCCAGGACATTGTATCCTTTTCTTTTGGTAATAAAATTCCCTTTTACCAAAAGAAAAACCAAAACCTAAAACAAAAACCCTAAACTAAAACAAACCTAAACCATAAATAAATCTAAACCATAACCTAAATAAACCCTAAACCCAAAAATATTAAACCCTAAAACCCAAAACCTAAAATAAACCACAACCCTAAACCCTAAAAACTAAACCTAAAACCCCACTAAAACTAAACCCAAACCCTAAACCAAACCCCAAAAACTAAACCTACAAACCCTAAAACCCTAAAAACCTAAAATAAATGAAAAAATAAAATAAATAAAAAAAACCAAAAAATATAAAATAAAAAATAAAAAATAAAATAAATCTATGAAAAAACCTAAATAACCTAAATAAAATAAATAAAATAAAATAAAACCTAAAAAAACTAATAAAAAATAAAAAAGAGAAAATAAAACCAAAAATTAAAATAAAATAAAACTAAATAAAAATGATAAAAATAAATAAAATAAAACTAAAAATAAAAAATCAAACCAAACTAAAATATAAAATTACAAAATAAAAAAATAAACTAAGCTAAATAATAAACTAAAATAAATAAACTAATAAATAAAACCTAAAACTAAAATAAATAAACTAAACTAAAGAAAATAAAATAAACTAAAAATACATAAACCTAAACTAAAATAAAATAAACCTAAAACCTAAACCAAAACCTAAAAAATATATAAACAAAGCAAACCTAAATTAAAAATAAAAATAAAACTAAAAAAATATCAAATGTAATCAAAATAAACATAAATAAAATCTAAACTTAAAAATAGACTAAAATAAAATGTACTAATAAATATAAAAAAATATAAAATATATAAAATAAAAAACCTAAAAAAATAAAATAAATAAAACAAACTAAATAAACTAAATAAACATGATGGGTTCACTTAAATTTTAAAAAAATAAACCACAAACCTAACAAACCTAAATCTAAAACCTGGCCCTAGGCTCAACATTGAACTTATATAAAACCCTAAAACCAAAACCTAAAATCCTACCCAAAGTAAAAAACCCAAAGCTAAATAAACAACAAACCCTAAACCCTAAATCATGTAACTAAATTAACCTCAGATAAACTTAAAATAAACCTAAAAGAAAAAATAAAACCTAAACTAAACCTAAAAATAAAATAAAACCTAAACCAAAAAAAAATAAAATAAAATCTAAAACTAAAAATAAAATGGCTAAAACTAAATAAAAATAAATTAAAATAAAAAACTAAAGATAAATAAAGATTGATAATTAACTAAATAAAATAAAAAATATAAATAAAAGTATAAAAGAAATAAAATAAAAATAAGAAATAAACCTAAAACAATTTGCTTAATTTTGTTTAAAAAAAAAGACCTGAGCCTAGGCTAGATCCTGAGCCTAAACCCTGGCCCTGACCCTAGGCCCTAACCCAACCTGACCCTGGCCACCCTGAGCCCTAAAACTGTGCTGAGCCATGGCTCTACTGACTCTGAGCCACAAACCCACAGGCCACAATAAAATAAAATAGGCATGAGCCTAATACCATAAAAAATAAACAAATAACCAAAAACCCTAAGCTCTAAAATAACCATAATATTGAAAACTAAACCCACTACCCTAACACTACCCTGAAAACCTAAACAACAAAATAAACTCAGTTAAAACTAAAACTACCAAAAAAATAAAATAAACTTAAAAATAAAATAAAACTAAAACTTAAAAGATAAAATAAAATAAAACTAAACTAAAAAAATAAACATAATGTAAAACTAAATAAAAAAATAAAACTAATAAATATAAAATAAAATAAAACTAAAACTAAATAAAATAAAAGAAACAAACCTAAAATAAAAATAAAAATAAAATAAATTAAATAAATAAATCTAAACTAAATGATAAAATAAAAGCTTAAATCTAAAAAAAAAACCCAAACCTAAAACCATAAATAACTAAATAAAAACCACTAAACCTAACCACAAAATAGCCTGAAGCCCCTACCTAAAATCAAAATACTAAAACCCAAAGATAAGGCCTAAATACAAAACCTAGGCAAACCCTATCCTGACCCAATAACCAAACCCAAAAGAACACTGAGCCACTAGAAACTGCTTGGGATAAAATAAATGTATATAAGATAATAAGATCTTAAACCTGAGTTCTGACCTGGCAAAGCCCAATCTGGCCTGACCTGGGCCTGAGCCACTGAGCCACAGGCCTGACCACAGGCCACTGAGCCTGAACTGAGCCTGAGCCACTAAAGCTAACTGGGCCCTAGGCCCAAACACTGAACTGAATAAGATCCTGGACCTGAGCCACAGGCCCTGGGCCCTAGGCCAAAAGGCTGAAAAAAAAAACTGATCTTAAAATAAAACCAAATAAATAAGATAAATAAACTAAACTAAAATAAGACAAACTAAAGATAAAATAAATGGTTATAAAACCTAAACATACTTAAAATAACATAAAATAAAAAACTAAACCAAATAAAATAAATAAGAAACCTAAAATAAATCAAAATAAAATAAGCAAAATAAAATAAAAAAACATAAAATAAAAATAAATAAACCTAAAATAAAATAAAACTAAATAAATTAAACCTAAAAATAAATCTAAAATAAACTAAATAAAATAAGCAAAACCTAAACCTTAAGTAAAAGAACCTAAAAATAAACAAAATAAAATAAAACTAAACCATAAACTAAAAAAAAAAACTAAACCTAAAATAATCAAATTAAAATAAACCTAAATCGAAACTAAAATAAACTAAATGAAAATAAATAAAACCTAAACCTAAACTTAAACCCTAAACTAGAAAAAAAATAAAAAATAAACCTAAACCTAAACTAAAAAATAAAACCTAAAATAAGAACCTAAAACTAAACCTTGAAAAAATAAAATAAAATCCAAACCTAAACCTAAATAAAAAAAAAACACAACATAAATAAAATAAAATACTAATCTTAAAATAAACTTAAATCTAAACCTAAAAAAAATAACTAAAATAAATAAACCTAAAATAAATAAACTTAACTCATAAAATTAAAAACTAAATAAAAATAAAAAAATAAAATAAACTAGGTAAATAAAAAATAAACTAAATAAACTAAACCTAGGTTCACATAAATTATTTTTTTTAATAAAAAAAACAAACACTAAAACTTACCCCAAATCCACAAACTAGCCATGGTAAAACTTAGACCACAAACCAGAGCCACAACCATAACCCTAAATGACACCAAACCCTAAGATAACTAAACCTTAAACCTAAACTAAGTGATCTCAAATAAAGAAACCTAACACAAACAACAAAAAAAATCTAAACCTAAACTAAAAAGAAAATAAAACTTAAACCTAAATAAATAAAAAAAATGCTAATCTAAAAATAAACATAAATCTAAACCTAAAATAAACTAAAATTCTAAACCTGAACTTAAATAAATGAGCTAAAATAAAATAACTAAACTACTAAATAAAGATAAACCAAAATAAAATAAAAAATAAAATAAATAAATAAAAATAACATAAACTAAATACAAACTGGTTCATAAAATTATTAAAAGATCCAAACCATGACCCAAAACACCTAAACCCAAACTACCTGAACCTAACCTAGGCCAACCACAACCCTCCTAAATCCAAACTCACCTAAAGCCAAACCCCAAAACCTAAATCTAAGCTATAACCTGGAATGACTTTATGACTAAAATAACCCTCAAATAAAACCTAAACATAAACTTAAAAAAATAAAAAAACCTAAAACTTAAAAAGAAAAAATAAAACCTAAATCTAAAATAATAAAATAAAAAAATTATCTAAAATATAAATAAACAATTCTAAATCAAAATTAACTAAAATAAAAACTAAACTAACAAATAAACTAAACTAAATAAAAATAAAAAAAATAAACATAAATTAAAATAAAAAAAATAAAAATATAAAATGGATAAACTATAATCTAAAATAAATCACGAACATGGGTTTACTTAAATTTTAAAAAACCCAAACCCTAGGTTACAACCCTAAATCCTAAAACCATGGACCAATAAAAACCAAAACCCTCATAATAAACCCTAACCCAAATGAAAAGCCACAGCCACAAACCACAGAGCCTGGAGCCCTACCATAAAACTCAACCTAAATTAACTTTAGGCCACAATGACCACTGAGCCACACCCAAACCCAAAGCCCCAAACATTAACAAAGGCCTGCCACAAGCCTAAACCCAAAAAACCTAAAACCACACTACTAGACCTAAAGCCTAAAACTAAATCTAAACTATTAAAACCTAAAAATAAAATAAAATAAATAAATAAAACCCTAAATAAACTAAAGAAACATAAATGAACCTAAACCTAAAGAAAATAAAAGAAGATAAAAGAAAATAAAAACCTAAACTAAAACCTTAAACCTAAAATAAAATAAATAAAAAAAATAAAATAAAATAAAACTAAAAAAAATAAAATATGCTTGGATTAAAATCTAAATACTAAAACTAAGCTAAAATAAAAATAAAATCAACAAAATAAATAAGATAAAACTAAATATAACCTAAACTAAAATAAAACCAAAATAAATAAAAAATAAAACTTAAATGCTAAACTAAAAATAAGATAAAATAAATAAAATAAAATAAACTTGAACCTAAAAATAAACAAAAAAATATATAAACATAACACAAAACCTAAAATAAATGAATAAACCTAAACATAAAAATAATAAAATAATCTAAAATATAAACTAAACTATGAAAACAAACCTAAAATAAACCTTAAAACCTAAAACCTAAAACTAAAATAAAACCTAAACTAAACCTAAAAAATAAAGAATAAAACCTAAACCTCAAAATAAAATAAAATAAAACTCAACCAAAAAATAAACCTAAACCTAAAAAGTAAAAGAAAATAAAAACTTAAACTAAAATAAATAATCCTAAAATAAATAAACTAAACTAAATAAAAAATACACTTAAATAAAAATAAAAAATAAACTAAATATATTAAATAAACCTAAACTTACCTATTTACTTAATTTACAAAATAAAACATTAAAGCCCAAACCTAAACCTAAACCTAAAATGCCCAAAACCATAAACCTAAATCCTGGCCCTAAACCTTGGCATAAACCTACTACCCCAAAACTAACTACCCAAAACCCTAACCTAACTAAAACCCTAAACCCTATGCCCCAAACCCTAACCAAAAGTAACTACATAAATTAAAAATAAACTTAAACCATAAAATGTAATAAACTAAACCTAAACCTAAGAATGGTAATAGAGAACATCATACTTAGTCTAAATTTGGTGGTGGAGGTTTAGGAGGAGGTGCTTATCACAATGGTGATGGGGATCAGAGGTGTTGGTGGATAGGGACATGGTGGTGCGATGTGGTTATGGAGGCAAAAGAGGCGCGGAGTTCTGAGTGGTGGTAGTAGAGGAGAATGGATATGATGGTGGATCACTCGAGAGGCCATGGTGGTTGTGATGGGAATTAGAAAGCGAAGAGCGATCGATCGATCTTTTGCTTATGGAATTGTATCTTTTAGAGATGGTTCTAATTATCTAGGGTTTCTAATTTGCTCTATGCATGCCCATTTTTTATCTATGTCACTTAGTGTGTTACTTGGTTGATGAAATAAAAAAGAAGAAATGTTGAATTTGAATTTATTCTATATTAAAAAAAATAAAAATCTTAAACCCTAAAGTAAAACCATAAACCTAAACTAAAAGAAACCTAAACCTAAAATAAAAATAAAATAAAACTAAACATTCACTAAAAAAGACTAAATAAAAATAAATAAAACCTAAACCTAAACCTAAAATAAACTAAACCTAAACCTACACCTAAACTAGATAAAATAAAATAAACTAAAATAAATTTAAACTAAACTAAAAAAAATAAAACCTAAAATAAAAAAAAAACCTAAAACCAAAAATTAAAAAATAAAAATAAAACCTAAACTAAACCTAAAATATAAAATTAAACATAAACCAAAAATAAAATAAAAGATAATTAAACTAAAAATAAATATAAACCAAAACCTAAACCTAAAAATAAACTAAAATAAAACACAAAAAATATAAACCTAAAATAAATAAACTAAAATAAATGAAAATAAAAATAAACCTAAATAAAATAAAAATAAAATAAAATAAAATAAATAATGGATCAACTAAATAAGATAAATAAACCTAAACTTACTGTGCTTAATTTTCTTTTTGAAAAAAACTAAACTAAAACCCAAACTCTAAGCCAAAACTGCCCAAACCACAAACCCCAAAATCTTAAAACCTAAAAATTCTGTGAAAACTAAACATTAACACTAAACCATAAACCCTAAAACTAAAGCTAAACCTAACCTAAAATAAAATAAAATAAAATTTTAAAACTAAACTAAAATAAAATTATTAAAGCCTAAACTAAACTAAAATAAAATATACCTAAAAATAAAAAACCTAAATAAAATAAAAACCATAGGAAAAATAAAACTAAAATAAACCTAAAATAAATTAAGATAAAAACTAAATAAATACCTAAACCTTAAAGGTAAATCTAAAAATAAAACCTAAAAATAAATAAAAAATAAAAACTAAACCTTACATTAAAAAAAACCAAAACCTAAAATAAACAAAATAAAATAAACCTAAACCTAAACTAAAATAAGCTAAAATAAATAAAACCTAAACCTAAACATAAAATAAACAAAACCTAAACCCCAAACAAAATAAAATAAAATAAACTAAAAATAAATCTAAACCTAAACAAAAAGTTAAAACTAAAAATAAACATAAAATAAAAACCTAAAACCTAAACCAAAGAAATAAAATAAAAATATAAACATAAACCTGAAAATATAAAATAAAATGTTAATCTAAAAAATAAAATAAAAATAAAACTCAACTAAAAAATAAACTATACCTAAAAAATAAATTGAAATAAAAAACCTAAACTAAAATAAATAAACTTAATTTAATTAGACTAAACTAAATAAAAATAAAAAATAAACCTAAATAAACATAAAATAAAATATAAACCAAAATAAATAAAAAATAAACAATATAAATTTAAATCTACCAGTTGATTTAATTTAAAAATAAAAAAAATCATAAACCCTAAATCCTAAACCCTAAACCCTAAACCTTAAACCCCGAACCCTAAACCCAAAAACTAACCCTAAACTTTAAACCCTAAACCCTAAACCATAAAAAACCCTAAACCCTAAAACCTAAACACTAAACACTAAACCTAAACCCTAAAACCTAAACCATAATCCTAAACCCTAAACCCTAAAAACATAAACCATAAAACCCTAAACCTTACACCCTAAACTCTAAAACTTGAACCCTAAATCATAAACCCTAACCTTAAACCCCAAACTCTAAAAATAAATGTAAAGTAACAAAATAAATTATAAAAAATAAACCTAAATCCTAAAATCTAATAAACCTAAACTTAAATCTAAACCCTAAGAATGGGCAGATCCTTGATGACATGAACATCACTATCAACAAGGCTAAGTCTAGATAATGCGGTGGAGGTGAAGGCATAGGCGGCGGTTATCACAGTGGTGGTGGGGGATCTAGAGGTGCTGGTGAATATGGAGGTGGTGGTTAGAGCAGTGGTAGTTATGGAGGTGGGAGGAGACACGGAGGTTACAACCATGGTGGTGGTGAAGGAGAGAGTGGATATGATGGTGGATCCTACTCACAAGGTGGGTGATTAGGGAATTAGAGAAATTGAAGAAGCGTTGATCGATCTTATGCAACTATGTCTTTATAGTAGAGATGGTTCTAGTTATCTAGGGTTTTTAATTTTTTCTATGTGCACTCATTTTTTATCCATGTAAATTCTGTCTTAGAAAACATGGTGTGTTACTTGGGTTGATGAAATCGAAAATGTCAAATCATTTGTTCTATTAAAAAAAACTAAAAGCCCTAAACCCTAAACTAAAACTAGAACCAAAACCTAATCCCTAAACCTTAAACCCTAAACCCTAAAACCTAAACCCTTAACCCTAAACCCTAAACCTTAAATCCTAAACCCTAAAAAGCTAAAAAGCTAAAACTAAATTAAGTAAAACCTAAAAATGAAATAAATAAAAAAACCTAAACTAAAATAAAATAATAAAATAAAATAAAATAAAAACCTAAACTAAAGCCTAAACCTAAAAATAAATAAAAATAAATAAAAACTAAACTAAAATAAAATAAATAAAAGCTTAAAGAAAATTAAAAAAAATTAAAACCCTAAATAAAATAAAAAAACTAAATAAAAATAAAATAAACATAAAATCATATAAAAATTAAAAAAAAATAAACCTGAAAATAAAAAAAATAAATAAAAATAAAACTTAAAACTAAAAAAAAAAACCTAAACCTAAAATAAAAATAAATTCAACCTAAACCTAAACTAAAATAAACTAAACTATAAATAAACTAAACTAAAATAAATAAAACCTAAACCTAAACCAAAATAAAGTAAACTAAACCTAAACAAAACCCTAGACAAAATAAAATGAACTAAAATAAACCTAAACATAAACTAAAAAATGAAGCCTAAAATATTCTAAAATAAAAACCTAAAACACATAAGAAAATAAAATAAAATCTAAAATGAAAAAAAATAAAAATAAAACCTAAACCTAAAAATAAATTAAAATTAAAACTAAACTAAAATAAACCTAAACCTAAACCTAAACCTAAAGAAATAAAATAAAAATAAAAAAATAAATAAACCTAAAATAAAATAACTAAACTAAATAAAAAAATAAACCTAAATAAAATAAAAATAAAATAAACTAAAATAAATAAATAACTAAATAAACCTAAACATATGGGTTTTAATTTTAAAATTTTGAAAAATTAAAAAATCCTAAAAACCTTCAAAATAGTGGACCTAAACATACAACCCTAAACACTAAACCCTTAAAACCAGGCTCTAAACCCTAAAGCCTAAACCTTAAAACCTAAACAGAAACCCTAAAATACACAACCCTAAACAAAACCCCCACACCTTAAACCCACAAGCCTAAACCCTAAAACCTAAAGCTAACCTAAATTAAATAAACCAAAAATAAATAAATAAACTAAATAAAATATACCTAAACTAAAACCTAAACCTAAACCTAAACTTAAAAAATGAATCTAAAATAAAATAAATAAAAACCTAAGCTAAAAAAAATTAAAAAACATAAATAAAATATAATTTAAACTTACAATAAAAATAAAATAAATAAAAAATAATATAAAATAAAAACTTAATAAAAACCTAAACCTAAAAAACAAACTTAAAAAATTAAACCTAAATCGAAACTATAAAAACTAAACTAAAATAAATAAAACCTAAACCTAAACCTTAAATTAAATAAATTAAACAAAAAATTAACCTAAACCTAAACTAAAAAAAATAAAACCTAAAATAAACCTAAAATAAAAACTTCAAACCTAAACCTACAAAAAAATAAAATAAAAACCTAAACCTAAACCTAAAAATAAAAATAAACCTAAACCCAAAATTAAAATAAAATAAAACTAAACTAAAAAATAAACTAAAATAAAAAACCTAAAATAAAATAAATAAACTAAACTAAATAAAAAAGCATAAATAAAATAATAGAATAAACAAATATAAATAAAAAAATTAACTAAATAAGACTAAATCTACCGATTTATTTAATATTTTTTTAAAAAAATGCCATAAAAACATACAAAAATACAAACCATAAACACTAATCAGAAACCCTAAAACCTAATAAACTCACATCCTAATAAATCCTAAACCTTAAAACCTAAACCCTAAACTCAAAATCTTACCCTCCCTAAAACCATTCCATAAACCATCAGAAACCCTAAACCCAAACTAACCAGACTCTAACCCTGACCTAAACCATAAACCACCCTAACCCTAAAATTTAAACCCTAAAACCCTAAACCCTAAACTAAATAAACCTAAAATAAAATAATTAAATAAAACTAAATAAAATAAAACCTAAAGTAAAACCTAAACCTAAACCTAAAAAATAAATAAAAAATAAGCTAAAATAAAATAAACCTAAATACAATAAAATAAAACTAAATGTAAAATAAAATTAAATAAGCCTATAATGAAATAAATAAAACCCTAAATAAAATAAACCTAAAAATAAATATTAAATAAAACCAAAACCCTAAACTTAAAAAAACATAAACCTAAAATAATAATAAAATAAACAAAATAAAATAAACTTAAACCTAAACTAAAATAAATAAAACCTAAACCTAAACATAAAATAAACTAAAGATAAACCTAAACCTAAACTAAATAAAATAAAATAAACTAAAAATAAACCTATACCTAAACTAAAAAATTAAACCTAAAATCAAACCTAAAATAAAATCTAAAACCTAACCCTAAAAAAATAAAATAAAAACCTAAACCTAAACTTAAAAATAAAAATAAAACTAAACTTAAAAAATAAAATAAAATAAAAATAAAACTCAACTAAAAAATAAACCTAAACCTAAAATTAAACTTAAAATATAAACTAAAATAGAAAACCTAAATTAGAATAAATGAACCTAAAATAAATAAACTAAACTAGTTAAAAGTGGAAAAAAAGCATAAATAAAATAGAAAATAAAATAAACTAAAATAAATGAAAAATAAACTAAATAAACCTAAACCTACTTAAAAAATAAAAACCCTAAACCCTAAACCCTAAACTTACAACCCTAATCGTACAGCACTAAACCCTAAACTTTGAAAAACCCTAAACCCTAAACCCTAAACCCTAACCTTAAACCCTAAACCCTAAACCCCAAACGCTAAAGCTAAACCTAAAGTAACTAAATTAATTAAAAAATAAACCTAAACCCTAATGCCTAATAAACCAAAACCCTAAGAATGGGCAAAACCTTGATGGCAGGAACATCACCATCAACTAGGCTTAGTCTAGATCTAGCAATGGAGGTGAAGGTATTGGTGGCAGTTATCATAGTTGTGGTGGGGGATCTAGAGGTGTTGGTGGATATGGAGGTGGTGGTTGGCGCAGTGGTGGTTATAGAAGTAGGAGGAGCGACGGAGGTTAAAACTGTGGTGGTGGCAAAGGGAGAGATTGGGGTAATGATGGTGGGTCCTGCTACTCGAGAGGTCTGGGTAGTTCTAATCAGAATTGGAGAAACTGAAGAACAACCAATCCGATCTGCTACTTATGGATCTATGTCTTTACAATAGAGATGGTTCTAGTTATCTAGGGTTTTGATTTACTCTATGTGTGATGATTTTTGATCTATGTCATCGCTCTTGTCTTACCAAAAAAAGGTTGAATTTGAATTTGATCTTTGTGAAAAATAAAAATAGAAGAAAAAACCCTAAACACTAAACTAAAACCAAATCTGTAGACCTAAAACCTAAACCCTAAACCCTAAAAATCCTAAACCCTAAACCCTTAACCTTAAAAAAAATCCTGGACCCAAACACTAAACCCTAAAACTTAAACCCTTAACCTAAACCTAAACCCTAAACCTAACACTAAAGCCCTAAACCCCTAACCCTCAAAACCTAAAACCCAAAAGCTAAAACCTAAACCTGGGCTAAATAAAACTTAAAATAAAATAAATAAAATCTAAGCCAAAATGAAAAAAATAAAAATAGAAACTATAACATAAACCTAAACATGAACCTAAACTCAAATCTAAACCTAAAAAAAATAAAATAAAAAATAAAAGTGAAATTAAAATAAAATAAATAAATAAAAACTTAAACTAAATTAAAAAAAATAAAAAAGCTAAATAAAATAAAAATAAAATAAACTTAAAAATAAGAAAAGTAAAAACTAAATAAAAACTTAAACCTAAAAAAAACCTAAAAAAATTAAAAAATAAAACTTAAACCCTAAACTAAAAAAAACATAAACCTAAAATAAAAATAAACATAAACATAAACCTAAACTAAAATAAAACCTAAACCTAAACCAAAATAAACCTAAACCTAAACCAAAACCCTAAATAAATAAAATAAAATAAAAAATAAACCTCAAAACTAAAAATTAAACCTAAAAATAAAATCTAAAACCTAAACTTAAAATATAAAATAAAAACTTAAACCTAAATCTAAAAATTAAAAATAAAACCTAAACCTAAAATAGAAAATAAAAATAAAACTAAACTAAAAAATAAGGCTAAACCTAAACTCACAAAATAAACTAAAATAAAAAACCTAAACTAAAATAAATAAACCTAAAATTCAAAACTAAACTAAAATAAATAAATAAAATAAAATAAACTAAAATCTTATCCTGGGTTTGCTTAATTTTAAAATAATAAAATTTAAAATTTCAAATTTAATAAACTCTAACCCTACCACTAACTCAGTGAAGACTCCCCCTAAATCCTAAACCTAAACTCAAACTAAATCTTAAACCCTCCATTTCACCCTGACCTCCTAAACCCTGATCCATAAACCTAAAGCCTCCCTGACCCTACTCCACCCACAAAAACCCAACCCAAACAAACCTAAACCCTACAAACCATGACCACTGAGCCATAAATCATAAATCTCTAAACTTAAACCCTAAACCTAACCTTAAACCCTACCATGACTCCTAAACCTAACCACTCCTAAACCTAAACTGACCTAACCCTACCCAAACCATAAATCTAACCTTAAACTTACAATCAAATCTTAAACCCTGCCCCAAAGCCTAAACCCAAACTCTAAATCCTTAACTCCCTAAACCCTAAACTAAAAACCCTAAACCCTAAATTAACCTAAACTAACCCATGCCTTAAGAGACTTTCCCTTGATTAGAGATTTGAATACCCCATACCATAACCCTATATCATATTATAATAACATTTATTATGGTATAATGTAGCATCATATATTTAAGCATGTATTGATGTGTTTTTGGATGTTATAAGATGTTTTGAAATGTTTTAGTATACTATGGTATTATGCATTATAGGCTGAAAGGCATGACCTTACAGTAATAGATTCCAATCATGGTTCTAAAAGTAATGTTTCTTTCATATTCAAAGGCCATCTTTATTTTGTTATATGCAGATGAGCCATCCATGAAAGAGAATACCACATGAGATGAGGCAATGTCCACCATCAGCTCCGGGATTGGTAGTGGAAATTCATCTTTTGGACATGACTTATTTGAATCCCTAAAATTGATGCATATATAAATTTGGCCATTATTTTTCTTAATTGGGATGATGCTGGCTAACCAAGTAGGGGATTTTTCTTCCCGAATGAAGCCAACATCGATCAGTTTCTTGACTTCATAATTGACCTATTATTTTATGTCAAATTGCATGCATCTAGGGGTAGCAGTAGGCTCTATTGCTAGTTTATGGATCGCTACATTAAGAGCCAATCCAAACATCTCTTCATAACTCCATGCAAACTAGTCCTTAAACTCATTCAATAGCTTAACTAAGTCATTGGTTTCAATTTCATTCAACAAAGAACTGATGTATGTCAGACATGGATCTTCTTCAGTTCCTAAGTTGATTTCCTTGAGCTCGTCGATGGTTGACTTGATCTCTTCTTTAAACTCTGGCAGTGCATCTTTGACTTTCATCTAGATTTTATGAAGTTTCTAAGCACAGCTCCTCATATGAGTTAATGTGATTTGAAAAGAACCTATCAGATTCTAAATTATTGGTAATGACTAAACAGTAATCATCATCATCAACTGGACCAACTGTACCGAATCTCTTTAAACTTAAAAGGCTTAAAAAAAACCTTGTTTGGTGGAATAAGCATTATTTTAAAAATCTCTTTGCTAATAAAAAAAATATGGAGCTTTTTGTTTGTTAACTTGAAAATGTAGTTTTGACTGACTCTCCTAAGTAGAAGGATTTGAATGAAGCCAAAGATAATCTAGTTAACTATCAAAATATGGAAGAAACTTATTGGCGGCAAAAGGTTGCTAGTAAGCATATTGCTGATGGGGAAAAATACAAGGTATTTTCATGCTTTATTCAATAAATAGAGAGCATTAAACTCCATCCAAAAAATTAAAAGAGATCGGAGATAGGATCACTAATGAGATTAAAGCCTCTATTAATCACTTTAGAGATATTCTTAACAAGAACCACGCTTTATATGCTATTTCTAGCTCCCATTTGATCCCCTCAACCATAACCAGTGATGACAATCTTTTGCATACTAGGTTGCCTACGAAAAAGGAGATTGGTAAAATTCTTAATAACATGAATACTGATTCTGTTGCTGGTCCTGAAGGTTATACGACATAATTTTTCCAGCACTGTTGGCCTATTATTAAAAATGATTTAGTTGATGTGTTATTGATTTCTTTATGGGTAATCCTCTTCCTAGATATTTTACTAGTACTTCCATTGTCCTTATACTTAAAATTGAGAATCATGAATCATGGAGTGATTTGGTTAGTCTTTGCTTTCTTTCATAAATTGATTGCTAAAATGCTTGCTAATAGACTTAGTCCTCTTCTCTAAAAGTTATCTCCTTCAACTAAACTGGTTTGTTAGAGGTAGCTATATCGATAACGTTCTTCTTGCTCAGAGCGATTCATGATTTGGATGATGCTCCCTGGTAACATCCTATTTAAATTAGATATTTCTAAAGCATTTGCCAACATCTCTTGGGATAACGTTCTTCTTGCTTTATTTTTCGTTATTCTTAATGGTGAGGCCTTAGGTTTTTTCCCTTCTTCTCATGGTTTGAGGCAAGGTGACCCCTTATCCCCTTCCTATTTATTATTATTGGAATATCTTTCTAGGAGCTTAAATGACCTTTTCAACAATAATCCTAGCATGTATTTTAGAACTCTTCGTGGTTTACCAGTCTCCCATCTTTATTTTGCTAATGATTTCATTATTTTTTGTAATGCTTCCATCCATCACATTAAATGCATTAAGAATTTCTTAAATAATTTTGGTAAAAAAAGTGGTCTTTATATCGATGAGGGAAAAAGTTGTTCATTGCCTCTTAAAATCTCCAATAACAAAATCGATCAAATCTTGAGAATCACTAATTTTAAACAACAACAACTCCCTATTAAATATCTTGGTGCTCCTCTATGCAAAGGTCAAAAAAGGTCACATCTCTTTGATGATCTAATCCAAAAAATTGCTAATAAAATTTTGTTTGGGAATTTCATTTACTTTCCTTGGGTGGCAGGTTTACTTTTCTAAAGAGTACCCTTAATTCCATGCCTCTTTATCTTATTCAAACCATCATCCCTACTAACTCTACCTTAAAAGAATAGAACATCCCTTAATTTTTAGGGATCTAACAATTCTACTAAAAGGATGCATTGGACTTCTTGGTATAAAAGTTTTGGCACCCTTGCTGAGAGTGGGATTGGCTGTAAGTCAAGTTGTGAAGCTATTACTGCTTTCTCTCATAAACTTTGGTGGAATTTTAGGAGTAATAATAGTCTTTGGGCAAACTTCATGACTGCCAAATACTATCAGGGTAAGCATCTTTTTATTTGCCTTACAAAGTGGGTGACTCCCCTATCTGGAAAAGACTTTGCTCCATCAAATGAGAAGCTGAATCACTTAAATCTTGGCGGGTTAACTCCAAATCTTTTTTCTTTTGGCAAGAAAATTGGTTTGTCAGTGGTTCTATTGATTATTTCTTATCTAGACATTCTACTGCTGCTATTAAAGTGAACTCTTTTTGGATTAATAATAATTGGAATAATAGTAAACTCACTGATTATATTCATATTTCTCTTTTAGATAAATTCACTAACATTCCTATCATTTCTAACAAGCCTGAAATATTCTTTTTAAGCTATCTCATAATGGTGGTTTTATCCTTAAAGAGGTTTGGAATCATATTAGAGAAGCCCATGGCTTCTCTAATGTGTTTTCTTAAATTTGGAATAACATTATCCCTATTTCCTAATCTATCCTTATTTGGAGAATTCTGAAAAATTTCATTCCTATTGACTCTTTGATGTGGGGAAAAGGCTTTCAGTTGCCTTCCAAATGCTATTGTTGTTTTCACATTAAGTGTGAATCATGTTTTTGTTAATGGAGTTATTGCCTCCAAATTGTGGGTTTGGTATGATGAACTTTTCAATATTAATCATTTTCATGGTTCTTTAACCTTATATCAACTTCTTGATGTTTATTTTCATAAAATGATGAAAGGTCACATTAAAGAAAGTACTGCTATCACTCTTATATGGTTCATATGGATGGACAGAAACGATGTCAAACATCATGGTATCCCTATGAACCACAACATGATTATTTCTAGAACTAAAGAAAAAATTCATGCTTTATGTAATGTTAGCTTAATTACTAACAACCACTTTAAAGGGTGCAACTTTGTGGCCAACAAGCTATGTCTTAGCTTCCCTGAGATCCCCAACTGGAAAGAAGATAAGCTTATCTATTGGAGAAAACCTCATAACAATATTATCAAAAATAATACTGATGGCTTTGTCTCTCAAAATTCTTTTGGTTGTGGTGGCATTTTCAGAAACTTTAAAGGTAGCGTCATTTGTGCTTTTTCCTACCCCATTAAATCTTTTTTTGTTATCTTTGCTGAATTAATGGTTATTAACAAAGCTATAGAGATTTGTTTGCAAAAAGGTTGGCTCAATATTTGGATTGAAGTGGATGCACTTTTGCTCATTGATATGTTGACTTCCACCAAGGTGGGAAACACAGATTTATACTTCCTCCTTAATCATACTAGAGCTCTCTTCTCTCAAGTCTATTTTAAAGTCACTCACATTTGGCATGAAGGAAATGCTTGTGCTGACTATCTTGCTAATTTAGGTGCTATATTAGAGGTACTCACCTTTTATGATCATTCTAGTATTTCTAAACAATTTTGAGGTTTGGTTAATTTGGAAAATTCTGTTTACCTTACCTAAGAAATTAAGTTACATTATGTTGTTGTCTGCTCGGTTAACTATTTTCTTTGTTTATATTTTCCTCTTTCTATTTTCCTTGATCTACACTCTCCTCTTCTCAATTTTTCTTTTCTTGCCTTTTTATGGTTATCCTGTACTGGTGGTATTTGGCTCTTCTGCCTCATCTATTGCTAACCTACTATTTGTTTTTTTAACATGTTGGATTATAATTTTATTTGTTGAGAGCCCTCTTTCATGGGATTTTCGCCTGTTTCACTAGATTTGCTGGGTTCTGCTGCTCCTTTTCTCAACCCTCAAGGATCAATTAGTTACTTTGCTGATTATGTTCATTGTTTCCCTTTCTCTTTTTAGTTATGTGATTACTGCTATTTCCTTGCACGGTTGGGATTTCTTTTGGTCACCTTTTCCTTTTGATATTGTTGTTGTTGTTTGCTTAACAGTTTGGCTATTTTCCCTACACATGATGGATTTTTGGGCTATATATTTTTTAATTCCTAACATGGCTCAATTATGTAATGACACTGCCTACATTCTTCTCTGTTGGTTACACTATTCAGTTTGCTGTATTGGCTATCGGCTAAATGGATTATCGGGTTATTATGTTTAGCAGGCTATTTTATCTATTGGATTCTTGCTTGGCCTTTAATTCTATTGATTGTTGTTTGGTTAGCCTCATTACCTGTGCTTTTGCTGTATGGGTTTATTTGTTAGTTGAGGTTACTCTTGGCTCGATTAGACCTGCATAATTATTGGTGTGATCTAGCTATTAATAGGTGGATGTTAACATGTCGGCTGTTGCTCCTAATTGGATTTCATCACTATGGAGGTGTTTTCCTTGCCATGATGAGTAATCTAGGCAGAGGTTTATGTTGGTAGCTCTTTCACATGTTATGTTGAAATACATATGTGGTGTTGCTCTTTCAAAAGATTGGTTCCATCCCTTTGCCTGACTGAATTGTGTTTCCTTTCCTTCTATAGTGTATTTTGCCATTGTTTTTTATACAAGCATTAAAGATCAAATGATTTTCATCTAGTTGCAGCTGCCCTCCCCCAGGTATGTAGGCTATGATGGTTGGGATGATTTCACTCATAATTTGGCTGGTAGTAGCATTTGTGATGTAACCCTTCCTTTGAAGTTTGAATGCACATGCTTGCAGCTGTCCCATTCTTGTGTGACTGAGCCTGAGCCTTCCTTCACACAATTCTGTAGTTTTCTCTCACTCTCATTCATTTCTTCAATTATTGTATTTCTCTATCTGTGTTAATTTCTTTCTCTAAATGTATACATGTTCTATTTTGTTTCCATACAGGTTCTTTCTCTATAGGTGGCTTATGATTCTCTCGTCTTCATAACTTTTTGTTGAAGGTTTTCCTCTGGCTTCTCCTTTTGGCTACTTTTGTTTATCTTACTATTTTTCTTTTCTCTTTGCTTTTTCTTTCAATTCTTGGGGTTGTACTTAGATTGGGGATTCATTCTCTAGGCTGATTATAGCTCTTTGAGCAATAAATCTTGATTTTATCCCCACTTAAGGACCTTGTAACCCCCTTTTTGTGGCAATAAAATTCACCTACATGGGGTTCCCCCCCAAAAAAAAATCCTAAACCATAAACCTTTAAAACATAAAAATCTAAACCTAAACTAAATAAAACCTAAAAATAAAATAAATGAAAATACTTAAACCTAAGTAAAATAAAATAAAACCTAAAAAAAACCTAAACTTCAAAAAAAATAAAATAAATAAAAGCCTGAACTAAGCTATAAAATAAAATAAACCTAAGAATAAAAAACCTAAATAAAATAAAAATTAAACTTAAAATAAAAAGAAATAAACCTAAAGTAAAATAAAATAAAAACGAAATAAAAACCCAAACCTTAAAAAAGCTAAAATAAATAAAAAATAAAACCTAAACCCTAAATGAAAAGAAAACCAAAACCAAAAATAAAAATAAAATAAATCAAAACTTTAAACTAAAATAAATAAAACCTAAACCTAAACCTAAAATTAACTAAACCTAAAATAAAAGAAAATAAAATAAACAAAAAATAAACCAAAACATAAACAAAAAATAAAACCTAAAATAAACCTAAAATAAAAACCTAAAACCTAAACCTAAACCTAAAAATAAAAAATAAAACCTAAACCTAAAAAATAAAATATAAATAAAACTCAATTAAAAAAATAAACCTAAACCTAAACCTAAACCTAAAAAACAAACTAAAATAAAAAATAAACTTAAATAAAAATAAAAATAAAATAAACTAAAATAAATAAAAAATAAATAAAATATAAACTAAATAAACTACTAAAATTTAAAAAAAAAAAACTAAACCTAAACCCCAAAACCCAAAAAACCCTAAAAAATTAAACTAAACCTAAAAAAAAAATAAAATAAAATAAATGAAAATAAACTAAAATAAAATAAATAAAACCTAAATTAAACTAAAAATAAAATTAAACTAAGAATAAAACCAAAATAAAATAAAAAGTTAACTTAAAGTAAAATTAAATAAACCTAAAATAAAATAAAATAAAAATAAAAAAAATAAATAAACCTAAACCTGAAAAATAAACCTAAAACTTAAAAAAAATCCTAAACCAAAAATAAAATAAATAAAATAAAATAAAATAAACCTAAAATAAAATAAAATAAAAACTAAACCTCAACCCCAAAAAAAATAAATAAACCTAAACCTGAAAAATAAACCTAAAACTTAAAAAAATCCTAAACCAAAAATAAAATAAATAAAATAAAATAAAATGAAACCTAAACTATAATAAATTACACCAAGATAAATAAAATATAAACCTAAACCAAAATTAAACTAAACTTAAACCTAAACCTAAACAAAATAAAATAAAATAAACTAAAAATAAATCTAAACCTAAACTAAAAAATAAAACAAAAAAACCTAAAATAACCTAAACCTAAAAAAATAAAATAAAAACCTAAACCTAAAAAACGTGTAAAAATAAAATAAGAATAAAACTCAACCAAAATATAAACCTAAACCTAAACTTAAACCTAAAAAATAAACTAAAATTAAAAACCAAAACTAAAATAAAACCTAAAATAAATAAACTAACTTAATAAATAAAAAATTAAATCTAAATAAAAATAAAGTAAACTAAGATAAATAAATAATAAACTAAATAAACCTAATCCTATCACTTTACGTTATTTTAAAAAAAAATAAACAAAAAACCTAAACCCTAAGGTAACCCTAAATTATAAATCCTAAATCCTAAACCCTAAATCCTAAGCTTTAAACCCTAACCAAACCCCAAAACTAAACCTAAAACCTAACCCTAAACCATAAAACCCTAAAACTTAAACCTTAAACCAATCTTAAAACTAACCTTAAACCAAAAACTAACCTAAACCCTCTAACTCTACCCAAACCCAAACCCTAAAACCCTAAACTAAATAAATAAATAAATAAACTAAATAAATAAACATAAACTATTGGTTTGCTTTTTTTGTTAAAAAAAACAACCCTAAACCCTAACCACTAAACCCTAAAATAAACCTCAAAAATAAACCTAAAAAAATAAAACACTAACTAAACTAAAACTAAAAATAAATAAAATAAAATAAACATAAACGTAAAATAAACTAAATAAATTTAACCTAAACATAAACCTAAACCCTAAAACTAAATAATAAAATAAACTAAAATAAAACTAAACCTAAGCTTTAAAAACTAAATAACTTAAAACAAAAAAATCTAAACCTCAATCCAAAATAAAATAAACTCTAAACCTAAACCCTAAATCTCACTAAACCTAAACCCTAAACCCCTCACTAAACCTAAACTAATCTAAACTCCTAAACCTTAAACTAACCCTAACTAAATCCTAAACCAAAATCTTAAACCTAAAGCCTAAACCTAAACCTAACCCTACCATAAAACCCTACCTAAACCATAAACCCTAAACCCTAAAGCTAACCTAAACCCTAAACCTACACTAAACCCTAAAATCTCTACTCGGGTTTGTTTAATTCTTTTAAAAATGACCTTAAACCTAAATCCTAAACCCTAAACTAAACCCAAACCCTAAACCCAACTAAAATAAATAAAAAAATAAATAAATAAATAAAATAAAGCTAAACCTATACTAAAATAAAATAAATAAAATAAAATAAACATAAACCTAAACTAAAATAAATAAAACCTAAACTTAAACCTAAAAAAAACTAAACTAAACTTAAACCCTAAACTAAATAAAATAAAATAAAATAAAATAAAACCTAAAAAAAAAAAAAACTAAACTAAAACCTAGCCTAAAATAAAAAACCTAATCATAACCCTAAATAAATAATAAAATAAAATAAAATAAAACTAAATAAAAATAAACCTAAACCTAAACTCAAAATTAACTAAATTAAAAAAACTAAACAAAAATAAATTTAAAATAAATAAATAAAAAAAATAAAAAAATAAACTAAATAACTAAACCTACTAGTTTGCTTAAATTTAAAAAAACCTAAACCCTAAAATACCCTTTGGATTAACCCTAAACCCCCAAAAACCTAAACTACATAAAACCTAAGAACCCTAAACCCTAAACTAACCATAAATGCTTAACTCCTTTAGCCTAAACCCTAAAGCCTAAACACTAAACCCTAAAGTCTAACCCTAAACCATAAGCCCTAAAAACCCTAAACCCTAAACCCTAAACCAATACCTAAAACCTAAACCAAAAGTAAATAAAACCTAAAAATAAAATAAATAAATAAACCTATAGTAAAGCCTAAACTAAAAAGTAAAATTAAATCAATAAATAAAAATAATCTAAAATAAAATAAATAAAAACCTAAACTAAATTTAAAAATAAATAAATCTAAGATTAAAAAACCTAAAAAAAATAAAAATTAAAACTTAAACCCAAAACTAAAAAAAAAAACTAAACCTAAATAAAAATAAAATAAAATAAACATAAACCTAAACTAAAATAAACTAAACTATAAATAAAACCTCAACTTAAACCTAAAATAAATTAAACCTAAACCATAAACTAAATAAAATAAAATAAACTAAATAAACCTAAACTAAACTATAAACCTAAAACATAAAAATAAACATAAAATAAAAACCTAAACCCTAAACCCTAAACTCTAAAAAGCTAAAAACATAAACTTAAACTAAATAAAATCTAAAAATAAAATAAATAAAAAACATAAACAAAAATAAAAAGAAAAAAATAAAATAAAATAAAAACTTAAACTAAAACCTAAACCTAAACCTAAACCTAAAAAGAAAATAAAATTAAAAATAAAAACTAAACTAAAATAAAATAAATAAAAACATAAACTAAACTAAAAAATAAAAAATGTAAATAAAATAAAAACTAAACTTAAAAAATTAAATTAAACCTAAAATAAAATAAAATAAATAAATAAATAAATACCTAAACCTATAAAATAAATTTTAAAATAAAACTTAAAAATAAATAAAAAATAAAACCTAAACAAACCTAAACTAGAAAACAAACTAAAATAAAAATAAAAAAAACTAAACTAAGATAAACTAAACTAAAATAAATAAAACCTAAACTAAACCTAAATAAAATAAACCTAAAAAAACTAAACTAAAATAAAATAAAATAAAATAAACCTAAACTAAAAAATAAAACCCAAAACTAAACCTAAAATAAAAACCTAAAACCTAAACCTCAAAAAATAAAATAAAAACATTTACCTAAAAAATAAATTAAAAATAAACCTAAACTAAAAAATATAAACTTAAACCTAAACCTAAAAAGTGAACTAAAATAAAAACCAAATAAAAAATAAAAAATAAACCAAAATAAAAATAAAAATAAAATAAACTAAATAAACATAAACCTATCAGTTTACTAAATTTTTTTAAAAAACTCTTTACTCTAAACCCTAAACAAACCCTAATAACCTAAAAACCTAAACTTAAATAAAAAAACCTAAAATAAAATAAATAAATAAAACTGAGACCTAAATAAAAGAAAAAAAATAAAAACCTAAACTAAAACCTAAACCTAAACCTAAACCTAAAAGAAAATAAAATAAACTAATAAATAAACTAAAATAAAATAAATAATAACCTAAACTAAACTAAAAAATAAAATAAACCTAAGATAAAAAATCTAAATAAAATAAATACTAAACATAAAATAAAAATAAAATAAACCTAAAATAAAATAAAATAAAAACTAAATAAAACCTAAACATAAAAAAAATACCTAAAATAAAACTAAAATAAATAAAATAAAAAAAACCTAAACTAAACCAAAAAAGAAAATTCTATACTAAAATAAAAATAAAATTACAAAATAAATAAACTTAAGCCTAAACCTAAAATAAACTAAACCTAAACCTTAACTAAATAAAATAAAATAAAATAAACTAAAAACAAGACTAAACTTAAATTAAAATAATAAAACCTAAAAATAAACCTAAAATAAAAACATAAAACTTAAACCTCAACCAAAAAAAAAAACTTATACTAAAAAATAAAATTAAAATAAAAGTCAATTAAAAACTAAACTTAAACCTAAACCTAAACCTAAATATAAAATTAAAATAAATAAACCTAAAATAAATAAACTAAACAAAATAAAAATAAAACATAAATAAAAAAAATAAAAATAAAATAAACTAAGATAAATAAATATTAAACTAAATAAACTAAATATACTAAATAAACCTAAACCTATCAATTTACATAAATTTAAAAAAAAAAAAAAACCTAAACTAAATCCTAAACTATAAACCTTGAACCCTAAACAGAAACCTAAAATAAACTAAAAAAAACCTATGGTTTAATTAATTTAAACATAAACCTAAACTAAACACAACCTAAAACCTAAACCATAAACCCTAAACCCTAAACCTAAAAAGAAACCCTAAGCCTAAACCCTAAACCCTAAACCTTAAATCCTTAAACCCTAAACCCAAAAATTAAACCCTAAACCTAAACCCTAAACCCTAAAAAACCAAATCCTAAACCTCCATGCTAAATCATAAACCTAAATCTTAAACCTACTAAACCCTGCAAAACCACTCCTTCCCCTAACCTAAACCTAAACCATAAAACCCTAAAGCCCTAAACCTAAACCCTAAATCATACCACAACCACAAAACTAAAAATGAAATAAAAAAACTAAACCTAAAACTTAAAAAACTAAAATAAAACCTAAACTAAAATAAATAAACCTAAAATAAATAAACTAAACTAAAAGAAAATAAACCTAAATAAAATAAAAAATAAAATAAACTAAAATAAATAAATAAATTAGATTAAACTAAATTAACCTAAACCTGTTGGTTTGCTTAATTTTGTAAAAAACCCTTAATCCTAACCCTAACCTCTTCCAAACTTACTCACCCTACTTATAACCCAACCTACCCAATCCCCAAACCACACCTAAAGCTAAATCATAAACCATAACCCTAAACTCAAACCCTAAACCCTAAACCCTAAATGCATAAACCCTAAAACCCTAAACCCTAAACCCTAAACCTGAAACTCAGAACCCTAAACCCTAATTCTAAACCCAAAACCCTAAACCCCAAACACTAAACCTAAACCTAAAGTTATAAAATAAATTAAAAAAATAATCTTAAACCCTCAAACCTAATAAACCTAAACCTAAACTTAAGCTCTATGAATAGGCTAAACCTTGATAGTAGGAACATCATCGTCAACCAGGCTTAGTTTAAATCTGACTGTGGAGGAGAAGGCAGAGGCGGCGGTTATCATAGTGGTAGTGGGGGATCTGGAAGTGAGGGTGGATATAGAGGTAGTGGTCAGAGCAGTGGTGGTTATGGAGGCGAGAGAAGTGATGGAGGTTACAACCGTGGTGGTGGCATAGGGAAAGATGATGGATATGATGATGGATCCCGCTACTCGAGAGGTCGAGGAGATTCTAATGAGAACTAGAGAAACTAATGAATAGTCAATCTGACCTATTGCTTATGGAACTATCTTTACAATAGAGATGATTCCAGTTATTTAGGTTTTTTGATTTGCTTTATGCGTGCTGATTTTTTAGCTACGTCAACTTTTTTTTTTTTATTATTTATTTATTTTTTATTTTTTTTATCTATGTCATCACTTATGTCTTAGAAAACCTTGTGTTACTTGGTTGATGAAATCAAAAAGAAGCAATGTTGAATCTCACTTTGTCCTCTATTAAAAAAAATAAAATCCAAAAACCCTAAACTAAAATGTGAACCTTAAACCAAATATCTAAACCTTATACCCTAAACCATAACAATTAAAAATAAATAATTAAATAATTTAGAAAAACCATCACCCTAAAACTAACCCTAAACCTTAAACCCTAAACACTAAACCTACAACAATAAACCCTAAACCCTAAACCCTAAAACCTAAACAACCCTAAACCCTAAATATAAACCCTAAAATAAACCCTAAACCCAAACCTCCTAAACCCTAAATACTAAAACACTAAATAAATTAAATAAAACCTAAAAAAATCTAAATAAATTAAATAAAACCAAAAAAATAAATGAATTAAAAAAATAAAACCTAAACCTAAAATTAAATAAAATAAAATAAAACTAAACTAAAATAAAATAAATAAAAACCTAAACTAAAAATAAAATAATTAAAAATAAAACCTAATTAAAATTTAAACAAGTAATAAGTAAAAAATAAAATAAAATAAAACTAAATAAAAACCTAAACCTAAAATATAAACATAAAAAACCTACAAATAAATAAAAAATAAAGCATAAACCTTAAACTAAAAAAATCCTAAAAATAAACCTAAAACCTAAACATAAAATAATAAAATAAAAATCCAAAGCTAAACCTAAAAATAAAATCAAAGCATAAATAATGAAATAAAAAGAAAATTAAACTAAAACATAAACCTAAACCTAAACCAAAACCTAAAAAGTAAACTAAAATAAAAAACCTAAAATAAAATAAATGAACTTAAACTAAATAGAATAAAATAAAAAAACCTAAATTAAAATAAAAAATAAAATTAATTAAATAAATAAAAAATAAACTAAATAAACATAAGCCTACTAGTTACATTTTTTTTAAAAAATAACCCTAACCCCAAACCCTAAACTCTAAACACTAAATACTAAACCTTAAACCCTAAACCCTAAAACCCTAAAATAAACCTACCACTTTACTTAATTTTAAAAAAAAATAAAAAACCCTAAACTAACTAAGTGACCACTATAAATGTTAGACCCTAAACCCTAAACCAAACCCTAAACCCAAACCCACCTAAACCCTAAACCATCCTATACCTGACCCTAAACCATAAACCAAAACCCTCTCCTGACCCAAAAACTTAAACCTCACTACCCCAGATCCAAAACCTCTAAACTGAGCCTACCACTAAACCTAAACTAAACCTAAAATCATATATTTGGACCTCCACCCTAAACCTAAAATCCTCTAAACCTAAACCCTATTTATCCTAACCCTAAACTTCCCCCTAAACCCTAAACCTCTCAAACTCAAAAGCTAAAACCAACCTAAAATAAACTAAACTGACCCTAAATAAATAAAATAAACTAAAACTTAAACTAAAATAACTAAAATAAACCTAAAATCAAACTAAACCTAAACATAAAATTAAAAATAAACTTAAACCTAAAATAAAATAAAATTAAATAACTAAAAAATAAACTAACCTAACCTAAAACATAAAAATAAACTAAAAAAAATAAAACTAAATAAAATAGAAAATAAACTAAATAAATAAATAAAAAAACCCATTAGTTTACTTTAATAAAAAATATAAAAATATATAAAATATAAAAATTAAAAAAAACCTAAACCCTAAACCCTAAAATTTATAACCTTCAAGCCTAAACCCTAAACTCCAAACCCTAAACCCTAAACCATAAAACCTATTATGCTAAACCCTACACCCTAAACCCTAAAAACCTAAAAGCCTGAACTTAAACTAAATAAAACCAAAAAATAAAATAAATAAATAAAATAAAATAAAATGAAAACATAAACTAAAACCTAAACCTAAACCTAAAAAGAAAATATAATAAAGATATAAAACTAAACTAAAATAAAATAAATAAAAATCTAAACTAAAAGAAAAAATAGAAAAAATAAATAAAATAAATACTAAACCTAAAATAAATTATAAAAAAGTAAATAAAAACCTAAACCTAAACAATAAATAAAAAAATAAAACCTAAAAATAAATATAAAAAATAAAACCTAATCCATAAACTAAAAAAAATCATAAAGCTAAAATAAAAAGAAAATAAACATAAACTAAACTAAAATAAATAAAACCTAAACCTAAACCTAAAATAAACAAAACCTAAATTGAAACCTAAACTAAAAAATAAAATAAACTAAACCTAAACTAAAAAAATAAAACCTATAAAACCTAAAATAAAAGCCTAAAATAAAACCTAAAACAAAACCTAAAAAAAATAAAACCTAAACCCATAAAAAATAAAAAAAATCGTAACCTAAAAGAAAATAAAAATAAAATAAAACTAAAAATATAAACCTAAACCTAATCCTAAACTAAAAAAATACTAAAATAAAATGTAAACTATATAAATAAAATAAACTAAATAAATATAATTAAACTTGACAAAATAAAATAAAAAAATAAAATTAAAAAGAATAAACTAAATAAACCTAAACCTACTAGTTTACTTGATTTAAAAAAAAGAGATAAAAACACTAACCCTAAACCCTACAAAATATACCTAAAATCCTAAACAAACCACAAAATAAAAACTCAGTGAGCCCCAACCATAAACAGACCACAACCCTAAACCTAAACCCACAAACCACAACCCTACCACAAACCCTAAATCCAAACCCTGCATCTAAAGCCTAAACCTTGGACCACACACTAACCCACCACGGACCCTACCCTAAATCCACAGCCTGAATGCTAAACTCTAAAACTAAACCATAAATCTAAACCCTAAACCCTAAACTACCATGAGCCATAAACCATACCCACCAAACATAAACCCAACCTAAACCATAAACTATAAACCATGGACCACAGATACTGAGCCACAAAAAAATAAACCACCAAAACGATCTACCCTAAACCTTAAACACCAAACCCTAAACCCTAAAGCCTAAACCCAAAGCTAAAACCTAAACCTACTAATAAATTAAAAAAATAAAATAAAATATAAAAATAAAATAAAATAAAATAAAAATAAAATAAAAAAAACTAAAACCAAACCTACATAAAAGAATTTAAAATAAAAAAAATAAAACTCAATTAAAATAATAAATACCTAAGATAAACTAAAAATAAAATCTAATAAAATAAAAGCTAAACCTAAAATAAAAATAAAATAAAATAAAACTAAATAAAACCAAAACTAAAATAATAAACTTAAAAATAAAACTTACAAATAAATAAACAATAAAACCTAAACTAGAGAAAAACCTAAAACTAAAATAATAATAAAATAAACCTAAACCTAAACTAAAATAAACTAAACTAAATTAAATGAAACCTAAACCTAAACTAAAGCCAAAACCAAACTAAAAAAATAAAATAAGTAATCCTAAACCTAAACTAGAGAAATAAAAAAATAAACCTAAAAATAAAAAACCTACAACCTAAAATTTAAAAATAAAATAAAACCTAAAATAAAACCTAAATAACATAAAAATAAAATAAAATAAAACCTAAATAAAAATAAAATAAATAAAAAAATAAAAAAATAAACTAAATAAACCTAAACCTACAAGTTTGTAATTTAAAAAAAAAATAAAAAAAATAAAATCTCTAACCTAAACTATAAACCCTAAACTAACCCTAAACCCTAAACTCTAAACCTTAAACCTACAACCCTAAACCCAAACCCACCCTAAACCCATCCCAAAACCCTAAACCCTATCTAAAACCTTAAACCCTACACCTACAACCCTGTCAGAACCCTAAACCACTGACCCTCCATCTATACTAAGCTAAGACCCAAACCCTAAAAATCTAAACCTAAACTAAATAAAACCTAAAAATAAAATAAATAAACCTATAAAATATGTAAACTAAACCTAACCTAAAACCTAAACCAAAACTAGATAAGACCTAAACTAAGATAAATAAACAATAAAGTAATAAAATAAAAAATTAAAATAAAATAAAATAAACTATAAAATAAAATAAACTAAATAAACCTAAACTTACAGGTTTGTTTTAAAGAATAAAAAATTAAAACCTAACCCTAAACCCTAAACTCAAACTCCTCTAACAACTAAACCCTAAAACCCTAAACCACTTAAACCCTAAACATTAAATCCTAAACTAAACCTACACTCCCTAAACCCTAAACCCTGAGCCACAACCACTGGCCCTATACCCTAAACCACAAACCCTATACATTAACCCCCTAAACCCTAAGAGCCCCAAACCTAAAATCTAAACTAAACTAAACAAAATAAAGATAAATAAAACCTAAACTTAAAATAAAATAAAATAAATAACTAAACCTAAATCTAAACCAACCTAAAACTAAAATAAAATAAAATAAAAAATAAATACCAAACTAAAATAAAATAAATAAAAACTTAAAATAAACTAAAAATAAAATAAACATAATAAAACCTAAATAAAATCAAAATAACCAAAAATAAAAAAATAAAATAAAACTAAATAAAAACCTAAACTAAAATAAAGCTAAAAAGATAAACTAAAATAAATAAAAAAAAAATAAAACTAAAACTTAAATAAACATAAATATAAAATAAACAAAATAAAATAAACCTAAACCTAAACTAAAATAAATTAAACTAAAATAAATAAAACTTAAACCTAAACCTAAAATAAACTAAACTTAAACCTAAATAAAATATAATAAACTAAAATATGTAAACCTAAACTAAAAATATAACCTAAAAATAAAATAAAACCTAAACCTAAACTTAAAATAAAAATAAAACCTAAACCTAAAGATAAAATAAAAATTAAACAATTAAAAAAATAAAATAAACATAAACCTAAAACCAAAAAGTAAACTAAAATAAAACCAAAACTAAAATAAGTAAACTAAAATAAATCAACTAAACTAAACAAAAAAAATAAACCTAAATAAAAATAAAAAATAAAATAAACTAACTAAACCTAAACTTACTGGTTTACTTAATTTTAAAAAATCTCTTAACCTAAACCTAAAGTAAACAAACCCTAAAACCTAAAATGTAAACTTAAACAAAACCTAAACCTAAAATAAAATAAATAAATAAAACCTAAGCCTAAATAAATTAAAAAAAATTAAATTAAATTAAAACATAAACTCTAACCTAAACCTAAACCTAAGCTATACCTAAAAATAATAAAAAACTAATAAAATAAACAAAATTAAAATAAATAATAACCTAAACTAAACTAAAAATAAAATAAACTAAGAATAAAAAACCTAAATTAAATAAAACTAAACATAAAATTAAAATAAAATAAACCTAAAATAAAATAAAATAAAATAAATTAAAAACTAAACCTAAAAAAGAAACCTAAAAATAAAACTTAATAATAAATAAAAAATAAAACCTAAATGCTAAACCTAAAATAAAAATATAATAAACAAAATAAAATAAACCTAAACCTAAACTAAAATGAACTAAACTAAAATAAATAAAACTTAAACCTAAACCTAAAATAAATTAAACCTAAACTTAAACTAAATATAATAAAATAAGATAAACTAAAAATAAAACTAAACCTAAACTAAAAAATAAAACCTTAAAATAAACCTTAAAAAAAAAACCTAAAACCTAAACCTAAAAAACTAAAATAAAAATCTAACCTTAAACCTAAAAATTAAAATTAAAATATAAACCTAAAAAATAAAATATAAATAAAACTTAACTAAAAAATAAACATAAACCTAAACCTAAACCTAAATAATAAACTAAAATTAAAAACCTAAACTAAAATAAATACACCTAAAATAAATAAACAAAACTAAAAAAAATAAAAAATAAAAAAAATAAAATAAAATAAAAATAAATAAATAATAAACTAAATAAACCTAAACTATGATTTAAATTTTTTTTAAAAAAATAAAAAATAAACCTAAGCTAACTCTAAACCTATAAATACAACCATACTATAAAATAAAAAAAACCCAAACTACTTTGCTTTGTTTAAAATTAACCTAAAAGGCACGGACCCTAAACCCTACACAAAAAAATAAATAAATAAGAAAACCATGACCTAAACCCTAAACCTACCACAATCCTAAAACCCCCAACCCCAAAACCATAAATCCCCCCAAATCATAAACCCAACTCCTAAACTCTAATCCCTAAACCATAACTAAACCTAAACCTACACTAAACCCTATAAACCCTAAACAACAAATCCTAACCAAAAAAACCCTAAGCCTAAACCCTAAACTCCTACCTAAACCCTGGACCTACCCAAACTAAAACCTAATCCTAAATGAAATAAAAATAAAACTAAAATAAAATAAATAAACCTAAACTAAACTTAAAAAAAAATAAACTAAAAATATAAAACTTAAACTAAAATAAATAAACTTAAATTAAATAAACTAAACTAAATCAAAATAAAAAAATAAATCTAAATAAAAACTAAAAATAAAATAAAATAAAATATTAAAAAAAACTAAGTTAACTAAATAAACCTAAACTTACCGGTTTACTTAATTTAAAGAAAGAAACCCTAAACCATTAATCCTAAACCCTAAACCCTAAATCTTAAATCATAAAACTAACTCTAAAACAACCTAAACCCTAAACCTACAACACTAAATGATAACCTATAAACCCTAAACAATACTAAACCATAAATCCTAAATCCTAAACCTAAATCTTAAACCATAACTATAAACCTACCAAGCATAAAACCCACAAAATCCTAAACCCTAAACCTTAATCCTTAATCCATAATCCTAAACCCCAAACCCTAAACCTCAAAAACCTAAACCTAAAGTAACTAAGTAAATTTAAAAATAAACATAAACCCTAAAACTTAATAAACCTAAACCTAAACATAAACCCTATGATGGGTAGAACCTTGATAGAAGGAACATCACCATCAACCAGGCTCATTCTAGATCTTGTAGTGGAGGCGGTAGTTATCACAGTGGTGGTGGGGGATATAGACGTGGGGGTGGACATAAAGGTGGTGGTCAAAGTAGTGGTGGTTATGGAAGTGGGAGGAGAGATTGAGGTTACAGCTATGGTGGTGGCGGAGGGAGAGATCAGGGATATGATGATGGATCCCGCCACTCGATAGGCCGAGGTGGTTTTGATGGGAACTGGAGAAACTAAAGAATGGTCAATCCGACCTACTACTTATAGAACTATGTCTTTACAGTAGAGACAGTTCTAGTTATTATGGGTTTTTCATTTGCTATATGAGTGGTGATTTTTTATCTATGTCATCGCTTATCTCTTAAAAGTTGGTGTGTTAAATGTTGAATATGAGTTTGTTCTATCAAAAAAACTAAAACCCTAAACCTAAAAAAAAAACCTAACCTACCTAAATATAAACCCTAAACCCTAAAATTAAAAAAAATTAAAAAATTATAAAAAAAAAAAAACCTAAACCCTAACACTAAACCTGGAAACTCTAAAACCTAAACCTACAATAATAAACCCTAAACCCTAAACCCTAAAATGCTAAACCCTAAACCCTAAAATCCTAAACCCTAAACTCTAAACCTAAACCCTACCATATAAACCAAACCCTAATCCCTAAACCCAAAAATAATTAAAAAAAAATATAATAAATAAAAAAACCTAAACCTAAAATAAGAAAATAAAATAAAATAAATTAAAACCAAAACCTAAATGTAAGCCTAAACTAAACCTAAAAAATAAAATAAAATAAAAAATAAATTAAATTAAAATTAAACTAAACTAAACAAAATAAAATAAAATAAACCCAAAATAAAAGCCTATATAAATAAAACTAAAAAATAAAATAAAATAAAATAAAATAAATAAATTAAAAATAAAACATTAAAATATAAACATCAAAATAAATCCAAAATAAATAAAAAAATAAAACCTAAAACTTAAATTAAAAAAAAAAAACCTAAACCTAAAATAAAAAAAATAAAATAAACTGAAACCTAAGTTGAAATAAATAAAACCTAAAATTAAACCTTAAACCCTAAAACTAACCCAAAACCCTAAACCCTAAAACTAAACCTAAACCCTAAATCCTAAACCTTAAACCTTAAACCATTAACTCTAAACCCTAAACCACACTCCTAAAAACCCTAATGTTACCATAAACCCTAAACCCTAAAAAGGCCACAAACCTAAACTAAACCACTAAACCTTAAAACCTAAACCCAAACTACAACTAAACCCAAACCCCAAACCTAAACCTAAAAAACCTGTGACTGAGCTAAACTAAATAAAATAAATAAAATAGAGAACCTAAACCTATAAAGAAAATATAAAACCTAAACTAAAATACTAAATAAAATAAATAAAATAAACTAAACTACTAAAAAATAAAATGACTAAAAAACCTAAACTAAAATAAATACTTAAAATAAATACTAAACTAAATAAAATAAAAAATAAATAAAAGAAATAAAGTAATAAATAAAATAATAAAATAAAATAAGTAAACCTAAACCTACTTGGTTTACTTAATTTAAAAAAAACCCTAAACCCTAATCCTAAACCCTAAACCACAAACCACTACCTAAACCCTAAACCCTAAAACCATCCTAAATAAACCCAAAAAAAAACCTAAACCACTACCAAACTAAACATAAACCCTAAACCCCTAAACCTAAAACCAACCCAACCCTAAAACCTAAACCCTAAACATAAAAAACCTAAATTTAAACTAAATAAATTCTAATAATAAATAAAATAAGAAAACCTAAAATAAAATAAAATAATATTAAAATAAAACCTAAACAAAACCAAAACTAAACCTAAAATAAAGTAAAATGAAAAATAAAATAAAACTAAAATATGATAAATAAAAACTAAAACTAACAAAAGAATAAAATAAACCTGAATAAAAAACCTAAATAAAATAAATAAAAGTAAAATAAAAATGAACCTAAAATAAATAAAAAGCAACACCTAAATCCTAAACTAAAAAAAACCTAAACTAAAATAAAATAAAATAAAAAAAATAAAATAAATAAACTAAAACCTAAAATAAAATAAACTAAACTAAAATAAATAAAACCTAAACCAAGATCTAAAAAAACTAATAAACTAAATTAAAATAAAACCTAAAAATTAAAAATAAAACCAAAAACCTAAACTAAGACAATTAAATAAAACCTAAACCTAAACCAAAAAATAAAAAAATAAAAAAACCTAAAATAAAATAAAATATAAAACTCAAAAAAAAACCTAAACATAAATAAACTAAAATAAAGAAACTAAACTAAAATAAATAAACATAAAAATAAATACTAAAATAAAATAAAATAAACCTAAATATAAAGAAAAATAAAATAAACTAAAATAAATAAAATAAACTAAACCTAAACTTAAGTTTACTTAATTTTTTTTAAAACCCTAAACCACTAACTAACCCTAAAATAACCTAAACCTTAAACCCTAAAATGTTAAATCCTAAACCCTAAACCCTAAACCCTAAACCATACAGTCTTAAACCCTAAACCCTAAACCTTAAAACCATAAACCTTAAACCCTAAACCATAAATCGTAAACCCAAACCCTAAACTCCCAAACCCTAAACCCTAACCACCCTAATCCCTAAGAATGGGCAAAACTTTGATGGTAGGAGCATCACTATCATCTAGGCTCAGTCTTGATAAGGTTGTAGAGGCGAAGGCAGAGGCAGCAGCTATCATAGTGATGGTGGTGGATCTGGAGGTGTCATGGATATCAAGGTGATGTTTGAGAGGTTTTGGAGGAAAGAGGAGCAAGAGGTTCTGACCCACTAGCAAAGAAAGAGATGGATATGATGGTGGATCTTATTCAAGAGGCGGGGTGGTTTAGACTGGACTGAAGAATGATCGATCACTAGTTATGGAACATAGTCTTTATAGTAGAGACGGATCTATTTATCTAGGATATTTGATTTTCTCTATGGGTGCACATTTTTATCTATCATTGTGAAACTTAGGGTGGTACTTGGTTGATGAAATCAAAAGAGAAAATGTTGAATCTAAATTGGTTCTCTTAAAAAAACCCTAAACCCTAAACCCAAAGTTAAACTCTAAACCTTAAACCTACTATAAACCCTAACACTAAACTCTAAATCCTAAACCCTAAACCTAAACCCTAAACACTAAACCCTAAAAAACTAAACCTAAACCTAAACCTAAAACCTACAACCTTAAACCTAAACCCCTAAACTTTAAACCAACACAAACCCACACCAAACTAACCCTAAATCCTAAACTCTAAGAATGTGCTGAACATTAATGACAAGAGCATCAACATCAACTAGGATCAGTCTAGATATAGCGGTGGAGGCAAAGCGGAGGCGGATGGTTATCAAAGTGGTGGTGGGGGATCTGGATGTGCTGGTTGATATAGAGGTGGTGGTCAAAGTAGTGGTTGTTATAGAGGCAGGAGGAGAGATAGTGGTTATAGTTGTGGGGGTGCTTGAGGGAGAGATCAGGGTATAAAGGTGGATCTTGATACTCGAGAGATAGGGGTGGTTCTGATGGGAACTAGAGAAAATAAAGAATAGTAGATCCGATCTATTGCTTATGAAACTGTGTCTTTATAGTAGAGACAGTTCAACTTATCTAGGGTTTTTGATTTTCTCTATGGGGACATTTTTTATCTATGTCATCACTTGTCTTAAAACTTTACTTGGATAAATTGAAAAGAACAAATGTTGAATATGAATTTGATCTCTATTAAATAAGAAAACCTTAAACCTTAAACCCTAAACTAAAACTTAAACCCTAAACTAAAACTCTAAACCTCTAAACCTAAACCCTAAACCTAAACCCTAAACCCCTAAACCTAAACCCTAAACCCTAAACCTAAACCCTAAACCTAAACCCTAAACAAAACCCTAAACCTAAACCCCTAAACCTAAACCCAAACCCAGCTAAACCCCAAACCCAAAACCTAAACCCTAAACCCAAAACCCTAATGGAAAAAACCTTAATGGGGAACATCACCATTAACTAGGCTGTCTTGATCTAATGTTGGATGAGAAGATGGATATATGGTGGATGGATCTAAGAACTAATGGGAACTAAAGCAAGAATGGCCAATCTGATCTGTTGCTTATGGAACTATGTCTTTACATTAAAGATAGTTCTACTTATTTAAGGTTTTTGATTTACTCTATGGGTGTTTATTTTTGATCTATGTCATCGCTTATTTCTTAGAAAACATGCTACTTGGTTGATGAAATTGAAAGAAGAAATGTTGAATGAATTTGTTCTCTATAAAAAAAACCTTAAGCCCTAAACCCTAAACCCTAAACTAAAACTTAACTTAAAACTAAACCACAAACCCAAAACCCCTAAACCCTAAATAACCTAAACCTAAAAACACTAAACCTTAATCAAAACCACAAAACCCTAAACCAAAACCAAACCATAAACCATAAAACCTATAAGACTAAACCTAAACCCTAAACCTAAACCCCAAACCTAAATCCTAAACAAACCCACAAACTAACCCTAAACCATAATTCTAAACCCCAAACCTTGAATAAATATGTCATTAGGAGTAGATAAAGAATGACCTAATCTAACATTATTAAGGTAGCTAAAGAAAATGTCTTCAAAGAGACTTTCCCTTGACTATTAGAGATTTGAATACCTAAACCCTAACCCTAAATCATATTACAATAACATTTATTATAGTATAATGTAGCATTATATATTTGAGCACATATTCATGTGTTTTTGGATGTTATAAGATATTTTAAAATGTTTTAGCATATTATGGTATTGTGCACTATAATCTATTTTAATATAAATCATTAAAAATATTGATTTAATAAATTAGATGATGAAATTTGTTAAAATTGAAGTGGGAATTAGGTTGTAGTGCCAAATGGGTGTTATGCCACTTGTAGTCTAAAAGTAAGATTTTATGTTCAAAATAAATATTATACGTTGTAGCATTGTATAACATCATATATCATAATAAATTATTCTGCGCATTTTAAATTCTTTTAGTATTTTACAATCATGCAGTCGAGCCTACGCTAGCATTATTTATGAAAATGTTGATTTAGACTTTAAAATAATTTGGCAAAATTCATAATAGGTAAAGTCATCATAATATATTATTTTAATTTAAAATATGTAAGTGATACGACTAAATTATATAGTTTTTATTGTTTAGACTAATTTTATGATTTTTTTATCTTAAGCAATCCCTCGATATGCAATATAATATAATATGTTATAGTGTATTATAATATAGGATGCCATAACATAATGTAGCATCATGCATTATAATACTATTATGTATTACTACTTTTTTGTTTAGCATATTTTAGTTTGTTGTGGTATGATGTAGTTGAGTTTACTTGGTATAATTTATAAAATTATCGATTATAGGTTGAGATGATGGGATTTGGCCAAATTTAAGGTAAGCTTTAGGGAACATCATTGGGTGTGTTATGGTGTGTCATTTAATCAAAAATAATGGAATTTTTCAGCCAAAATAATTGTTCATTTTTCAACCAAATTTTATAAATTTTTTTCTTAAATTGATTCATTTTAAGGTGTAATGTAAGATAATAAATTACATGAAAGCATATTAAAATATAATGTACATAACAATATAACTTCACATATACATGAATGTGGTGGTGTGTGTTACAAAATGTTATTGTACATTTTATATGTTTTAATTTTGTTATAATACATTGGATCAAACTCACAAAAATGTTAATTTGAAGATTGAGATTATAGAATTTGGCCAAATTCATGACACACACCAAGAAGCAACACCAAAATTATGCTATTTTGTACCATTTCTAATAGAAAAATATCAAATTTACATCCAAAATGAACATTATTCATATTTTGAGATAATTTTGTTATTTGTTCCTTTTAAGTGATTCTAATGAAGTGTAATGTTAGACAATATATATATTATATAAAATTATAATATAACACCATATATTAAAATATAATATAGTGTGTTAATTCACACTATAATATGTTTAGCATGATATTGTATAGTTAATTTGAGCTTGCACCATCACAAATCATAAAATGTTGATTATAATGTTAAGATGATGTAATTTGAATGAATACATTATTAGGCATTTGGTTGAAGTATTAAATGTGTGCATAAGAGAAGAAATAAAATTTGATGAGAATTCCATGTTAAGGACATGGAGGGAGATCCTAGGGGATCACAAATGCATTGAACAAGACATGTGAGGGTCTATGTGAAGGCATAGAAGAAGAATCTTTGGGGATAAGGTTTGAATTTGATTTGATTATATGATTTGTGGAAAGAAGATCATTGGGGATAAGAATCTATAATCCATTAGGGATTAATCAAATCAACTTTAATTTGTTTTTTTAATTGATGTGGAGACATATCTACTAGAGATATGGGCTCGAGTCCACGGGATATATGAACCTTCCACTAAGGAAGGTTGGCTATCCTTGGGATTGTGATTTGAGTTTGATTTCATAGATTAGTTTGGAGATCCATTTGGGAATAAGAGTTTGGTTGGATTTTTTTGATTTAGACTCTATTGGGGGAGTTGGTTTAATTTGGCTCCACTGGGGAAGTTAGTTTTGAATTTGAATTATTTGCTTGACTTGTTTATATATGATTTGGGGCTCCACTGGGGAGAAGGGTGTGATTTAACTCCAATGGGAAAATTAGATTGAGTTTAATTTAATCTGAGTTAATGTATAGACCCTGTCAGTGTGCGATGGACCCACTAAGAAGGGGCTATATTAGCTGGCTTGTGCTCAAGTTTACAAATCCAAAGGGGAGTCTATCGGCTATGGGGTAGAGCCAACCTAAGGGGTTGCCTTTGGTGTGAAACTATGAAGAAGAAAGCTTACATCTTCCAAAGTGAGGAACAATTGGGGTGACCTTTGGATGCACAATAAATCAAACGAGGTGAATAGAGACTCGATGACTTATGTCAACTCAAAGTATTAGGATTAATTTTATCTTAATTTCATATTATTTGATATTATTTGTTTGGTAGTTTGATTTCAAATTGAGGACATATCCAGGATGTGAGCTTGATCAAATTTGATAGATTTAATTTATGGACCATGTTGGTGTCGATGGACCCAGAAGGGGGACTTTTTCTATCTTACATTTACAAATCCAAAGGGATAGTCATTGGCGGGGGGTAGCTAACCTAAGGGGTTGCCTTTGGTGTGCAATGACTATGCTAGAAGAAAGTGTGGCTTACATCTTATAAAGTAACAATGGGGGTGACTATTGGTATAATAAATAGAACTCGAGTAGGCTATTGAGTGAATGTCGCTAGGAACTTATATCAACTCAAGAGTAGTCGGTGATTCTTTAAAGGGTTTTTGACGCCTAAAGATAGGATGTCTGCTTGGGAAAAGGTACCACTAGGGTGTCCTCCTAATCCATAAGTGAATATATATTTTGTTTATATGTTTGCATAAACCCTATTGGTGTGCAAGGGAACACACTAAGAAGGGGCTATGTTGGCCTTAACCTATCTCAAATTTATTGAACGAAAGGAGAATATGTACATCCATAAGATGAATTCTCCAACCATAAGTACTAGGAAAGGTGAACTGTCCAATCTGATAGTAACCTAGGTAGTGTTTAAATGGGGTCGTAAAAGACTTTATCTAAATATAGTGCCCATAAGAGGTGCTATTAGGGCCGTTATCCTGAGCCTTGGAAAAGAAAGCCTATAGGTGATGCGGTGGCCAACTCAAAATAGACTTACATTTATCATGAGTGGTGTATCCAAAGGTGTGAGAACCAACCCAACCTGTAATATGCATGAGTGGCATATCCATCAGCATAGTGAGAACAAACCAACCAAAGGTGCCCGTCAGTGTGCAATTATCAATCTAGAAAGAAAGCATGTAGGCTTACAACTTCTAAAAAGAACTGATCATCGAGATAGCCTATTGTCGGTGGGACATATGCTATCTGACATAGAGTGACTACTAAGCGGAGAGACCCGAGCAAGGACTAGACCCAAACTTAAAGGAATAAGGAGGGAAGGAGCCATGAGGGGACTTATCCTAAACCTCAAATATACTCAACCCAGTTAGTGCATGAAGGGTAATCCAAGAAGAAAGCATAGTAGACACACATCCTCTTAAATGAAGCCAAGATGAGGTGGCTTACCCAAGTAATGCCTAGACTAACAAGGTGCTCATCGTGTATAGTGGCCAAGTAAGAAAGGAAAGTATAGCACTTACATCCTCAAAGCAAAGACCACTAGGGTGACACACTAAGCGGTAGCATAAGCTCAACCTAAGCGGAGTGTCAGGTGATGTTATCTCAACTCATAGTAGCCCAAGATAAAAGATATGTGTTTATTTTATATGTTTGTGTGTAGTTTATGTTCGTGTTGTGTTGATGAATGATAGGACACCACTCAGGTTCCTTACACCTACCCTAAACACATCGTGGCAGATTTGCAAACAATAATACATTCAACATGAAAGAGACTGAATTCAAAATGGAATTTTCAATGATGATAATTATTTTCAAACATAATTTATAATATTTTTTTAAGTAAAGCTTATTGATTGAAAACATTAGGTGCTCTTCCTTATGATTAATAAACTGATAAGATCTTTCTTGGTAGGTTTCTCTATGGTAAAAGGGCCTTCCTATATGGGTTCAAACTTGCCTCCCATCTTAGGACGAGCAACAATCGATCTCCTTAGAACTAAAATAAGCTCCTATACTTGAAAAGCTATAGGATAAACAAACTTGTTGTTAGCTTGAATCATTTTAGCTTTGCACAACTTGAGGTTTTGGCATGCCCGCAGGTGTCTCTCTGCCAGACCTTTGAGCTCTTCTAATCGCAACTCTGTGTTCAGCTCTATTGTGATCTTGCTATCCATAGCTATCCTTAGTGATGGGAGTTGGACTTCTAATGGTAGAATGGCTTTAGACCCATAATAAGGAGAAAGGAGTATAATGAATTGGAGTTCTATATGTGGTGCAGTAGGGCCACAAGGCTTCAACTAACTACTAATTCCACTATCACTTGTCTTTATTGAGTGACTTCTTCAGTATTTGGATGAGAGTTTTATTGAAGGGTTCTGCTAAGTCATTTTCCCTCGGGTAGTTGATGGTAGTATATCTCCATTCAATGTTATGTCTCTGGGCAAAGTTATTGATCTCAGTGCTCTTGAATGCAGTACCATTATCGATATAATTCATCATCGAACTCTGATATGATTCATAAAAAATTGGAGCACATGTTGAGTATGACCTCTAAGAAATCCTTCACCCATTTGGAAAAGTAGTGAGTAGCGACTAAAATGAACGATGACCCTTGGAAGAAGGAGGATCAATCAGACCCTATTGTACCACAACTCGAATGGCCATGAGGCCAATGAAGGATGTAGAATGTTGGGTGATTGGTGTAGGACCACACCGTGTATTTGGCATTGGTGGCATCACCTAGCCGTATCCAAGCAATCTTTGATCATCGATGGTCAGTAGTATCCTAGTCTCTTGATCTTGGCTTTCATTTGGACTGGATTGGTTGGCTCCACATAATCTTGAGTATACCTCGGTCATGATCTTATGAGTTTTGTGCTTGTCTATAAAACATAACCACGTGATCGAAAAGTAGTACAAGACACCATCCAGCTGGAAAGTGCTCTCTGCTTCATCGATGGGCTTGGGAAATTCTCTTAAGGTAGTTTTCCTTTATTTAGGTAATCCATGAATGATTGCCTCAATCTACTCCTCTTCCTTCTTGGCAATGGACACCTCCCTTCAAAGTACATTTTGATGAGTTCAATGTCAATAGGATAAGACTTATCTATTTTGAGACCTTTATTGATATGGACTCATCCTCCGAACATGTTAACTCATTGGCAAGGTTGGCTAAAGCATATGCTATGATGTTCTCTCCTCGAAGAATCTTATAAATGGTAACCTCTAGGATATTTGGGCCAACAACTCCATGGTGTACTCGTGGTAGTGATGGAGCTTAGACTTTATAACCTTTGTAGGACCCATGATTGGTTAATAACTGAGAATCCTCAAAGATGTTGATGTTCTAGATGCTTAGTAATGGCTCAATAATTAGAGCCTCATATTAAGCTTTATTGTTGGTCCAAGGTTGGATGATATGAGAATCTCATCACATCATATCCGAGTTAAGAGAACTATTCTATTGCCTTTTTCTAGAATAGTAGATTATGGTTCTTCTCCTCTTTGGGAGGAAGCTCTCCATCAAACATCTCCCATGGTGAATGCTAGTATCCTAAGTTCATGATTTGTTCATAGAGATCATCACTAAGTGGAGAATTAGGAGAAGTGGGTGTCTTTGCTAGAAATCTAGTGCTTGTCCTTTCACCGCCTGAGGGGTACAAGGTAATGTCAAAATGCGGGATCATTGACCATCGTGCCAATTATGATAGCATCGACCATGTTATGAGATATTATAGTGGATTGATCTAGTGATTAAGTTCACCTTATGAGGAAGCATGTAGTGTCATAGCTTTTGGGATGCAATGATTAATGCTAGGCAATGATTCTCAATGGGTGGATAATTAGCCTCGAGGGATTACGATGGTGAGGTAGTAGAATGTATTTCCATTCCCTTCATCATTGGCTTAGTCAACAAAGAACCAAGAGAGTCGTCTAATGCAATAGTGTAAAGTATGAGCGGCTTGCCTGAGATTGGCTACTAGAACTAGCAGCGTCATCAAGTAATGCTTGATGCCTTTGAAGGCATGTTCACACTTATTATCCCACTTGAACTTGGCATCCTTTTTGACAAGTGTTGAGAATAGCTGACATGTTCTAGATATGTTGGATATAAATCATCTTAGATACTCCAACTGCCCTTGGAATGATCTTAGTTGAGTTAACCTTTTTAGGTGGCATTTTCTTGCCTTGTTCTTCTCCGGATTGATTTCAATTCCCTAGTGTCAGATAATAAACCCAAGAAATTTCCCTGAAGCTACTCGTAATGCACACTTCAGGGGGTTCATTTTGAGGTTAATTATCTTAACTATTCAAAAACTACTCTCAAGTTAAAGAGATGGTCTTCCTTTTTCTACTTTTGACCATGAGATCATCGATATAGCACTCAACTTGATGAATGAGTTCAAAAGATTGAGTCATAACTTGGTATGTAGCACTGACATTTTTAAGGCTGAAAGGCATCACCTTATAATAGATTTTAATTGGGGTTCTAAAAGCGGTGTTTCTTTCATCTTGGGGCCATCTTTATTTAGTTATATCCGGATGATCCATCCATGAAAGAAGACTTCATATGAAATGAGGCACACCATTAGCTTCGAGATTGTAGTGGAAATTCATCTTTTGTATATGCCTTATTTAAATCCTAAATTGATGCATATGTGAATTTGGCCATTCTTTTTTTGGATGATCTTTGGCTAACGGTAGGGTATTTTTCTTCCGGATGAAGTCCACATCGATCAGTTTCTTGACTTCATAATTGGCCTATTATTCTATGTCTAATCACATGTGTCTAGGAGCTTGCTTGATAGGGTTAGCAGTAGGCTCTATTCCTAGTTTATGGATCACTACGTCAAGAGCCAATCCAAGCATCTCTTCATAACTCCATGCAAAGTAGTCCTTAAACTCAGTCAATAGCCTAACTAAGTCATTAGTTTTAATTTCATTCAACAAAGAACTTATGTAAGTCAGGCGTGGATCTTCTTCAGTTCCTAAGTTAATTTTCTTGAGCTCGTTGATGGTTGACTTGATCTCTTCTTTGAACTCTGGTGGTGCATCTTTGACTTCAAAATCATCTGGATCATTTGAGGTTTCTAAGCACAGCTCCTCATATAAGTTAATGTGATTCGAAAAGAACTTATTAGATTTCAAATGATGACTAAGCGGTAATCATCATCATCATTTGGACCCTGAATCTAGTCCGGTCTTGATTGAGAGCTTTTGCATTTGTTCTTCCATATTCTTTTTGAACTAGTCTAACCGCTTTGACCAAGTATGTGGGATTAACCCTTTCTTTGCTAAATTATGAACACAATGCAAGCCCAATCAAAAGGTAATTTTATTAAATCTTTATATGAATCATCGTCAAGTTCTACATCAACTTCTTGACTTGAGGATGATGCTCCCGAAAGAACATCTAAGACTTCACACATGGATGACTTAGGGGCTTCTTTTAATAAACCCTCGACTTTTGAGAGGAAAGTGGGGTTAGAGCTAAGGTTCCCAACTGATGCTTAACTGTTTCACATATAGACTTGGACAAACTTGTGCTTTGCTTTGGTGGCCAGTCTTCATCACTATCTAGCTCAAGTGTCACCTCAAGGAATCTACTAGAAGAGGCGTGTGCTAACCATATAAGAATCATCCTATGAACTATTATATGTCTATATGGATAGTACGTGTACTCTAGGGACATATCTTCTATTAGGTGGCCAATAGTGAGGTTTTCCACCCATGGGACTAACTATGACCTCTTACTCTTTGGTGGAGGTGGTCATCTTACCCATATGTTGAAAGGAGTAACGAGCTATGTGTGGAATCTAATGTTAAGCTCCACTTCCTCCTCCAAGTTTATTTCAGCTCCCTTTTATTTTCTTTTTCAATTTCTCTTTTCTTTTATTTATTTTCTTTTTCTCTTTCCATTTCTTTTTCTTTTCTTTTTCTTTTAATTCTTAACTTTGGCCAGATTCACGAGAATAGACTTGTTGATTTTTAGGGTAGTAAGGCACATCTGTATATGACCTCTGAACTATAAATGGCTTGAGATCTCCTTTGACATAGACAGACAATCTCACAAACTTCATATGTGATGTAGAGAGAATGGAACTATGTTGTTCTCATGTATCCATGGTCTCCCAAGAAAAGCATTGAAAGATGTATCCAAGTCTATAATGTGAAACTTGGCTTGTCTTCCATCATCTATCTCCAAGGGCAACACTATGGAGCACGAGACATTGACCTCACTTTTGGAGTGCAGATTCAATCTTCCCATCTTAGACTTAGGAGTCTTCTAGACACTAAGACTTCCCTAGTCATAATACACTTCTAACAATTAGGTAAACACTTAACTAAGCTAATGACTTATAAGGGTTAACCATAGGATTAAGTGCCTTTAGATTAGGATAATCCACCTACCCTACAACCCAAATCCAATCCATGTTCACCTTCTAAAACAAACCTCAAGTTTAATTCAAACATCAAATTCAAATCCAAATCCAAACCCAAATTCCAAAACCAAATGATTGAAGCCCATGATCAAATCCAAACTTGAAACCCTTCTAAGCCATAAGACCTATCCCATGGACTTAGCCAATATTAATCCAAATCAATCCAAAATCAATTGATTTTCTCATAAATCAATTTATATCTTCAATCATCTTCCTAAATATAAATCAAATCTACATTCAATGATCAAAACTAAATCAAACTAAATCTAATTAAATCAAAACCCTTCTAAGCCATATGACCTATCCCATGGACTTAGCCAAATATTAATCCAAATCAAGTCAAAATCAATTGATTTTCTAACAAATCAATCATATTTTAAATCATCTTCACAAATTTAAATGAAATATACATTTAAATTATCAAAACTAAATCAAACCAAATCAAAATCCAAACTTAAGCCACATGACCCAACTCCATGGACTTAGCCAAATTCCTTCATTCCAAAACCCAAATTCAATTGATTTTCTCATGAATCAATCATACCTTCAATCATATTCACAAATATAAATGAAATCTACAATCATCAAGCCAAACCAAAATCAATCCAATTCAAACCCAACTTAACCCTTTTGACTTGAAATGTTAAAATGAACCAAAACCCATATGAACCAAAGCCAATTGCAATTGAATTTATATATCAATCCCAAATCCATATATAAACTCAACTAAATCAAACTCAACCCAAAATCAAGCCAACTAAACCCAATTGGTCCACTTGACCCAAAGTGGCCAATTTGACCTATTTGAGCCAAGTTCTAATCCTACCCAAATTGGATTGAACCATCAAAACCTCCCATCATGATGTTGATCACCCTAAGTTGATCAATTATCACAAAAGGTCAAACCTAAGTCAACTTGGTCATTTTACAAGTCAACCCCTTAACCCATATGAACCCAAACTAGCCAAATTGCAACTAAGCCAAATCTCTTGAAACCAATGATTCATATCAAATCAAAATCAATATTTGAATATGACTTGACCTTTAATTGAGTCAAACCAAATCCAATTGGCCCCTTGACCTAAGTTGACCCAAATTTAACTAAAGGAAATTGGGTCAAATCAAAATATAAACAAATTGATTGCAATCAATGGAAGTTCATTCCAAATTGATTGTTGAACGACCAAAACATTGGACCCAATTGAACCCAATTGACCTACTTAGCCCAAATTGACCTAAAGGTTCAAGTTATAAATCAAAATCTAAATTGAAACCAAAGCCTACAATCATATTCAATTGGTCAACTAAACCCAAACCAACACCCAACCCAAGCCAATTTGGCCAATTTTATCAAATTGGTCAACTTAACCAATTTGACCCAAATGAATTCAAATGAGCCAAAATCAAATCTAAGCCAAACTAAACCAAATCAATTGAACCAAAACATCCCAAATGATCATATGAACTTGACCCAACCCTTGCTTTGACCTAATTTGACCAATTGTTCAACTTAACCCAACTAACCCAATTTGACCTAAATGAGTCAAATTGAGCCAAACTAACCAAATCAACTCCAATTGACTTGAAATTTTGGGCTAACCCACTTTTGGCTCATTTCAAATTTTCCCAAATCAAATCCAATGCCAAATGATCATTCTACCTTGGGTCAAGGGCATCACATGAGATAAATCACCCATATAAGTGGTCATTTCTAATGGTTCACTTGGTACTCTCCCAATGGTCCACTAGGACACTTTCCAACCTGACCCAAGGGGTGGTTGGGTCAGCCATGACCCATGGGAGGTGAAATCACCTCACCCTCCACATTGGAGCATTAGAAACCCATAGGACACTCATGATTGCTTCTTGTCATCCACCTACAGACCTTCAACCAACCAAGCCAACTCACCTCCTCCCCACCCATGACTCACGAGATCATGGGATGGCCTAGAATCAAACCCAATCCGATCAAGATGAAGGGGTATACACCTCATCATTTCCACTCAAACACACACAAAAAAACATTCCAGCCCTAGCTACCCAAGATGAGCCCAGAGCCATTCCTAGCACTCTGTTCTTCGATCAAAAATGCCATTCCCACCCATCCCAAAATAGGACACTCCCATTTCTGACATAACTTTCTCATCTCTCCATCAAATTCAAATTAACTTTGTACACACCTTCCCTAAGCCTAATCGAGCAAGAATGCATCATTTCCCAGTCTTCCCGAGCACTGGAGGTGGGACTTTGATCAAAGTCAAGCTCTGAATCATTGATTTGTGGCCTTTAAGAGAACATCAAGGAATCAATCCAATTTCTACTCAACAGGGCTTCATCTCCACTAGATGAAGCTTCCTCATTGATCTACGATCTTGAGCTCGTGGTATGCTTGATCCTTAGGGAAAAATGGGTTGGAGCTTTTGATGCTTGTGTGATCTTGATCGTTGGATCCTTGATCGATGTTATGAAGGTGTGGGATCCTCTTGGAGTTGATCGAGCTTAAGCTGGATCAGTGAGTAATGGTGGATGAACTCCATTCTCCCTCACTCGCGTGATGTTAGATCAAGCACAATTTATTCTTCATGATCGGAATGGAAGGACATAATTAGATCCACTAGAATGATCTGATTTAATCCTATTAAGCTTTGGGATTAATTATAGCCATCCGATCTTAGATCAGATGGTTGATGAGAAGGCGCGTCCTTCGTCGCCACATAGGCACCGAGTTAGATAAGTTTTAAGTAGCCAATCGCGGTTGTGGAAAGTGCGCATTAGTGCACATGGTGCCAACATGATTAGCTTTAATTAGGCTTAATTAATCATTTTTAATGGCTTCTAAAATTATAAAAATCATAGATAAATAAAAAAAATGCAAATTAATACTCATTTTAAAGATATTTTGAGGAGAATTAATTAAAATGATCTTAATGAACTTTGAACATAAATTAAGATTTAATTTCAAAATTAATTATTTTAATTACTCAATTACTTGAAATTAATACCAAATTTTATGGTTAATTTATTGGGATGACCTCACTCCATGATTTTCTTGGGATTTATTGCTCACTTAATTAGGAAATTGACTAATTTTAAATCTTAACTACTCTTTTAAGTTAATCAATGATTAATCCATGAACAATCATAAATTGGTTAAGTTTATTAATCATTATAGTAAGTAACTAAGGAATAGGGTTGGGACCCTTTAAGTTCATTTAACCTTTTTAAAATAAATTAAGATTTAACTAATTAATTAAATCACTTAATCAAATTAAATCATAATCACATCATACCTTAATTAATTAAATCATGAGGTAGATCTTTAGGTCTTTAATAACTTAAAGGAGTTTAATGAAATTATGGTTTGGTCCACATGTAATAGAAAACCATAAGAGTAATTAAATTACTAATCATGAACCATATTGAGTAGTACTTTAGGTGACATGGGTAGAATTAATTCATCTAATTAAGGGTTCAACTTAATTAACCCATAACTTATTACATTTCCTTAAATTCAAATCACTAATGTGGGAATGGGTTTAACAAAGTGATGATTTCTCTTCTCCTTTTAAATCAAATCAAATCAAAACTTAATTAATAAAGAAGGTTTGGTTTGCTTTAAATAATCTTATTTGATTTGATTATCTTTAAGAACTAGTTTGGTTGAATGAATCACATGCTTATATTTGATTGTCCTTTTTCCAATCATGTTAAATTTGGTATGTCATTTGAATTCATGCATCCATATTTTCAAAATCAAGTAAAATAAAAAGGATTTCCTTTATGTAAACTTGCATGTGTTGATTTAATTTAATATATGTATGGCTATTATCACTATTAAATCCAAATGTATTTTTCAAAAGCTTATAAATGAATAATAATATGTGTTATGATGCTAGTTATAAATACATAAGAAATGCATGTGCTTATAGCTTAAGTGTATGAATGTTGAGTTCTCTTTCCTCTATTAATGTATTGATTTATATAAGATTGAATGGTAATGGGTATATAGTCTGGACATCCAACCGAGGCTTTAGCTAGCCTCGAGGAGGTCATTTGATTACCTCATTTCCAGTTTAATGGCACATACCCATAATATTTATTTTATATATTTATTTATTAGAATTTGGATAGAGCTTTAATTCATATATATAAATGATTCAATCAAAAAATATATATACAATCTTTGCATGGTTTTTTCCCTCATTTATGTATACATCATGTGTGTCCAACAAAAGCGGTATATAGTCTAGACATCCCAGAATATGAGGCTTTAGTTAACCCCAAGGAGGTCATTTGATTATCACTTCCCTTTAACAATGACATGTATTTGCATATGTACATGTATATGTATATGTGATTAGTGAATGAAAATCCCATTTTACATTAAAATTGCATGCATTCATAATTGACTAAGTGGTTGAATTAATTAGCCATATGATTTGGAGCTTACTTCCTATGTTCATGTATATGAATTTACATATGTTTGAATGTAAATGGGTATATTGTCTGACATCCAGAAATGAGGCTTTAGCTAGCTCCAAGGAGTCATTTGATTACCTCACTTCCCTAGTTTAACAATGGCACATGAATATTTAATTTCATTCTTATGTTCTTTTGTATAAGAATTTGGATAAAGTTTTAAATTAATATGTTTAAATAATTCAATCAAATAAAATATAAATTCTAAACATACACATACATTCATCATTTAAGTGTGCTAAAATATATTGCATGTATAGATACACTTAGGATTAAATCATATGCATGTTATGTGATGGAAAGGAATGATTTAATATATGTCATGTGGTAGTAATTAAATTAATCTTAGATGCCTTTCATTTTGAATAGGATTATTTAAGTGAACTAAACTTAAGATTAATTAAATCATTTAACAAGTCATTCACTAAAGAGAACTAAATCAAATTAATATACTTTAGAAAGTGACTTAAAAGGGATGAAAGAGGGCAATCCTTTTCTCTCTTTATAACACTTAGTTGGTAAGTGTAATCAAATGAAACAAAAGAAAAACAAATTAAAATTCTTAAATCAATTAAACTACTTCAAGTGAAATCAACCTTTCTTGTTAAATTGAATCCTTCTACACTTAGAAAATACAACACTAATTCCTAACAAGACTTACCACACAGGGATTAATACACATTAGAATTAAGTCACCACTTATAGCTCTAAGTTAGGGCGGTGTATGATGTGATGTATGTTTTGTTTTATGATGTATTGTTATAGATTGGATGTTAGGGTGTATGCTTCATAGAAGATGATGTAATATTAGCCTAATCATGTTTTGGTAGGGATTATGCTTAAGGGATGCTTAAAATAAATATGAATGCCCTTTTTTTACAAGTTGGTAAATCCTTAAGCATAATCCAAGTTAGGATATGGGCTTAGTTACCCATGTGTAGGTGTTATGTCCAAATTATAAATACAATTGTTTGGGATTATATGTATATTTAGCAAACCTTTATTTTGCAGGTGTAGTTAGATTTACTTTTCCACAAAAATGAAATTTTTGATAGGAATTAAGATTAGTGCTATGGGGATGGATGAGTGTGGTGAGAAGGCTTTGTCTAGGGGTGTGATGCCTTTGAAGCAAGCACCATCCAAATCAAGGAACCATAAATGGAGATATGAGAAGACCCCATAGCATTTAATACAATTATAATTATTCTTTCATATTCCATATTGTGTATAAGGGTAGAGCTCGACAACCCATCTTTTCACTCTTGGTTTGGTGTAATGCACCGACCTTTTATTCTTTTATGATATTTTATATAATTGTTTGATGTTATGTTTACATTGCATTAAGGCGACTTTCCTTTCATAGTTTCTTAAATGATTGATGCTTTAATGTGTGGCTTGGATATGATTAGGCTCTTAGGATAAAAAACCATAAACCCAAACTAAAATCAAATCCTAAACCTATAACAAACCCTAAACCCTAAACATAAATAATCCATAAAAAAAAACCCTAAACCCAAAACCTAAACCCACAAACCTTAAACCCTAAACCCCAGACCCAAACCCTAAAAAAATCAAAACATAAACTAAATAAAACCTAAAATAAAATAATAAATAAAACCTAACAAAAATAAAATAAAAAACATAAACTAAAATTGAAACCTAAACCTAGGGCATATACCTAATCCTAAACTTAAAAAGAAAATAAAAGAAATAACTAAAATAAAACTAAAATAAAATAAATAAAAACCTAAACTAAACAAAAAAATAAAAACCTAAATAAAATAAAAACTAAACATAAAATAAAATTAAAATAAACCTAAAATAAACCTAAAATAAAATAAAATAAAATAAAACTAAATAAAACCTAAACCTAAACCAAACTTAAAAAATAAAAAAATAAAATTAAAAAAAAAAAATAAAATAAAATATAAAATAAAACTAACCATCTAAATAAAAAAATACAATAAAACCTAAACTAAAATAAATCCTAAAAATAAAAAAAAATTAAATAAAACTAAGATAAATAAAATAAACTAATTAAACAAAGTAAACTTATAACCATTTGAATTTTAAAATAAAGAACAAAATAAAACCCCAAAAATAACCTGAGCCCTAAAACTAGGCCACAAACCCTGAACCCTAAACACTAAAACCCTAGGCCCTAAACCTAAAACTGACCCTGAGAAACCCAATAGGCCACAAAATCTAAATACATGACTTAGGCACTGAAAATACTAAAACTAAAGACCTTGAGCCCTTGACACTAAACCACAAAACTAAAACTAAAACCAAACCTAAAACTAGGTGGATAAACCTAAAAATAAGAAAATAAAATAAAACATAAACTAAAACCCAAAACCTAATAAACAAAACCTAAAAACCTAAATAAAATATAAAAAAATAAAAACTAAACTAAAATAAAATAAATAAAACTATCAATTAAAATAAAAAATTAAATAAACCTAAAATTAAAAAACAAATAAAATAAAAACCCAAACATAAAAAGAAAAAACCTTAAATAAAATAAAAATACTAAATAAAATAGGCAAAATAAAATCTAAAATAAATTTAAAATTAAACCAAAAACCAAATAAGAAAAAAACTTAAACTAAAATAAAATAAAATAAACAAAATAAAATAACCTAAAACTAAAATAAACAAAATAAACTAAACCTAAAATAAAACTAAATCAAAATAAATATAAAAATAAATAAGATAAATAAAACTAAAAAAATAAACCTAAATTTAAATAAAATAAACTAAACCTAAAAAAATAAAATAAAACTTAAACCTAAAAAAAATAAAATGAATAAAGCTATCTAAAAATAAAACAAAAAGCTAAACTTGATAAAATAAATAAACTTAAATATAAACTAAATATAAATAAAATAAAAATAATAAATAAAATAAAAATAATAGTATAAATAAAATACTAAATAAGGGTTGCTTGGTTTTTTTAAACCACTACCACTACCATCCCAAATCTGATACCCAGGCCTACAGGCCCTGAGCCATGAGCCTGCCTGAGCCCCTAGATCTAAGGCCAGGCCCCATAGCCTCTGAGAAAGGCTCACAGAGACCCTAACCACTAGATCTAAGGCCTGGAGCATGACCTGGCCTGAGCTAACTCAGATCACCTAAATAACTGGCCACAGGCCACAAACTGAGCCAAGGACTGAGAAAAAACTGAAACCTTGACATGCCTAGCCCTCTGACCCTAAGTGAGCCCTAGGCCAGACACTAGCCTAGGCCCAAAATACTGAACCCCAAACCTACTAAATGCTGGCACAAATAAACCAGGTAAACCATAAACCATAAACTCAAATAAATAAAAAACCACAAAGCCTAAACCTAACTGGATACTTAATTTAAAAGATATAAACACCAAACTAGATTAAAATAAAACTAAAATAAAATAAAACTAAAACATAAATAAAAATAAACAAAATAAATAATTAAACTAAATGAATAAAATAAACCTAATGAAAACTAAAAATAAAATAAACATAAAAAATAAAGAAAAACAAATAAAATAACACTAAAAAAAAATAAACTAAATAAAACCTAAAAGAATAAACTAAAAATAAACTTAAAATAAATAAAATAAAATAAAACTAAAAACATGGATTAAAATAAATAAAACCTAAACCCAACCTAAATAAATAAAATAAACCCAAAACAAAATAAAATAAATAAACTAAAATAAACTAAAATAAATAAAAAACCCAAAACACTAAATAAAAACTAAACCTATAAATAAAACTTAAAAATAAATAAATACTAAACCATCCTAAACCTAAACTAAAATAAAATAAAATAAACCAAAATAAAGAAAATAAATTAAATAATAACTAAAAAAAAATAAACATTAAAAATAAAACCTAAAATAAATAAAATAAAATAAAAAACTAAAAAAACCTAAAATAAAAATAAAATAAATAAAACCAAAATAAACCTAAAATAACTAAAGCAAACTAAAATATAAAATAAATTAATTAAAAATAAACCTAAACCTGAATTAAAATAAACCTAAAATAAAACATGGAAACAAACCAAAAAAAAATAAAATAAAACTAGGCAAAAAGCTAAACCTAAAAGAAAAAAAATAAAACTAAACTAAAAAAACATAAACCTAAACTAAACCTAAAAATAAATTGAATAAAATACCTATAAAATAAATAAACCTAAAAGAAATAAATAAAGTAAATAAAATAAAAATAAACTTAAATAAAATAAAAAAAATAAACTAAAATAAATAAAAAAAATAAACTAAAAAAAGAAACCTAAAAATCAATTTACTTAATTTAAAATAATAATGAAAACCCCAAACCCAAGGCAGCAACCCTAAACCCTAAAACTAAAAAAAGAAACCTAAAAAAAACCACAAAGACCCCAACTAAACTAAAAAACCTAAACTAAAATAAAACCTAAACTAAATCTAAACTAAAAATAAATTAAATAAAAATCTGGCTAAAAAAGAAAACAAAATAATAAATAAAACCAAACTAAAACTAAACCTAAACTTAAAATAAAATAAAATAAAAAAAATAAAGAAACTAAAATAAAATAAAACCTAAACTAAACTAAAAAAAAATTAAATTGAAAATAAAGACTATAAAATAAAAACTAAACTTAAAGAAAATAAAAGAAAAAATAAATAAAAACTAAATAAAAATAAATAAAAATAAAACCTAAACCCTAAATGAAAAAATAAAAATAAAATTAAAATAAATAAAATAAAATAAACCAAAACCTAAACTACTGAATTAAACTAGACAATTAAATGAATCTAAAGCCTAACATAACCAATAAAATAAAAAAAAATAAAATAAACTAAAACTAAAATAAAAAAAATAAACAAAAAATAAACAAAATAACCTAAAACCTACTAAACTAAAATAAAATCTAAACTAAACCTAAAATAAAACTAAACCTAGAATAAAATAAAATAAAAATAAACTAAACTAAATATTTAACCAACCTAAACTAAAATATCTAAAATAACTACTAAAATAACTACACTTAAAAGATAAATAAACTATAATTAAAAAATAAATAAAATAAAATAAATAAAATAAATTAAATACTAAACTAAACTAAACAATTTGTTTTTTTTTTTAATAAACCATCTATTTCATGATCACTGACTTCCTATCCACACTACCCTGGCCTAAACCCTTTACCCTATCTTAAACATGAGCCACAACCATAGGCCCTAATACCAGAATGGATCTACATAATCCAGGCCCCAAATGAGCTTGGCCACTGATGACCCTAGGCCCTGGGCCAACCCAAACCCTGAGCCCTAAACCCTACCACAACCTCTGACCTAGGCCCTAGGCTGGCTAACCTAATCCCACAGGCCAAACAACTCTAAATCTTGGACTAAAGACCAGACCCTGAACTGGGCTAGCCACAGGCTGATCACTGGCCTGATCTGGGCTAAACTACTAAGAAAGTAAATAGGCTTCCTGACCTGGAATGAGCACTAGACCACATTCCACTGAGAGCTGTGATCCACTCCAGGCCCTAGGCTTGCTGACCTGGATCTGACCTAGGCCCTGACTAAAACTAGCCCACCTAAACCACTGACTGAGCCACTAAACCACAAAAAACTAACTGAGCCACAAAACATAAAACCTAAAAAAAATAAAACCTGTAAAATAAATAATTAAATGTACCAAAATAAAATAAAATTAAAAATAAAATAAAAAAAAACTCAAAAATAAAACTAAAAATAAAAAAATAAACTAAATAAAATCAAAAAATAATAAACTAAAAAAATAAACTAAACTAAATAAATAAAAAAATAAACATAAAGAAATAAAAATAATGGATAAACTAAAATAAATAAATAAACTAAATAAAAAACCTACTGGTTTGCTTAATAAAAGAAAATAACTCACTAAACTCTAAACCCAAGAAAAAATAAACTAAAAAAACCTAAACTGGGTTTGCTTTATTTAAAATAAATAAACTAAATCCAAACCCTATGAAATAAATCTAATATACTAAATAAAACTAAACAAAAAAAATAAACCAAAACTAAATATAATAAATAAAACTTATAAAATAAAATAAACCCTAACTAAAACCTAAATTATAAACCCTAAATCTTAAATAAAAATAAACCCTAAAACCAAACCATAAACTACCCTAATAAATGATATAAATCTAGCCACAAAACCTAAATCTTAAACACTGACCTGAGCCCTCACTACCAAAACCCTACCCTAAACCTAAACCACAAACTGACCTGTACTAACTGAACTGATTAAAATATGAGACTAAGCCTAAACTTAGGCTAAAAGCCCAGGCACTTAAATAACCTCAGGCCCTAGATCTCCTACTAAATCTCTAAATAAACTCTAAATAATTAACTATATTAAACTACCATAAACTGGGCCTGACCTAATTAAATGTAAATCCTGGGCTAAACTAAATCTTAATGACCCTCCACTATGTTGGGCCCTATGAGGCCCTAAATACCCAATAACCTGACCCTAGACTAAGCTAACATACCTACTAATACCTATAAATAAATGATTAAATACCAGATAAAATAATAACCTAAAATAAAACAAACTAAAACTCAATAAACTAATAAAATAAAAACCTAAACTAAATAATAAAAATAAACTAAATAAATAAAAACAAAATAAACATAAATAAAAATAAATAACTAAATAAATAAAAAATAAACTAAATAAAACTCTCTTTTTAAAAGAAATCTAAACCAAACCTAAAATAAACTAAAAAAAACTAAGTTTACTTTATAAAAATAAACTAAACTAAATAAACTAAACTACCAAAATCCTAAACCAAAATACTAAATAAAACTAAACTAAATTTAATATTAATAAAAATAAGTCCAAATGTTTAAAATAAACTTAAACATTAAATCTAAAACACTAAACCACACCTAAAACTATATACCCAATCTTACCAAAGCATAAACCCAAACCAACCATAAATACCATAAACCCAAAAATCTACTTAAACTATAAATCCTACCCAAACCCTAAATAAATCCTAATGACCCTAAACCCTAACCACAACCCAACCACAAACTAAACCTAAAATAAATCTGACCTAATACTTAAAATACTAATGATGGGCCTAAATAACCCAGGCCAACCACAACTTAAACTGAATCTAAATAGGCCTAAAGGACCCTGAACTGGGCCTAACCAAATATCTCTGAAAAGTCTGACTAAATATACTAGATATTACTAAATAATAAAAACCTTGACCTGGACCTTAATCCTACCTGACTAATTACTAAATGTGACCTGATCACTGACCACCAAATCTTTAACTGGGCCATGAGCCTCCCTAACTATAAACCTCTGGGCCCTAAATACTACCACTCTGAGCCACAACCTAGGCCATACCACCACTGACCACTAAACAAACTAAACCTACTAAATAAAATATAAATATAATTAGAATAAGATAAAATAATAACCTAAAACTTATAGAAAAACTCAAATAAAATAAACCTAAACCTATAAAAATAAATAAATAAAATCCTAAAAAATAATAAAAAAAAATTAAAATAAATAAAATAAAATAAAAAAATAAAAGAAATAAAATAATAAGATAAAACTAAAGATAAATAAAAAAATAAATAAATAAAATACTGTTTACTTAATTTTCTAAAATAACTCAAATAAATAAATAAAAAATAAATAAAAACCTAACCTACTAAAATAATAAACTAATCAGACCACAAATAAACCAAAATCCTAAACCTAAATCGTTAAAAAATAAAATAATAAAAAAAATAAACTAAACCCTAAACCCTAAAATAAAAACCCCAGAAACCATAAACTTAAACTAAAAACCCAAAAACTAAAATAAACTGACCCAAATAAAAAAACCTAAACCTAAACTTTACTAAATAAAACTAACCTAAAATAAAGCCTTAAAAAAAAAACTAAAACCAAAGCAATAAAAAATCTAAACCTAAAAAAATAAAAAAAAAATAAACTCTCTAAAAATAAACCTAAACTAAACCTAAAAATAAACTAAAATAAAAAACATAAACTAAAAAAAATAAAAATAAAAATAAAATAAACTAAAATAAATAAAAAATACCCTACCTGGTTTAGGTTTTAAAAAAAACCCTAAACCTATAACCATAAACCCTAAACCCTAAACCTACAACATTAAACCTATAAACTTAAACCCTAAGCCCTAAACCCTAAACCTTAACCCTAAACCCTAGGCCCTAATTCCTAAACCCTAAACTCTAAACCCCAAACTCTAAACCAAAACCTAAAGTAACTAAATAAATTAAAAATAAACCTAAACCCTAAAACCTAATAAACCTAAACCCTAAGAATGGGCGGAACCCTGGAAGGAACACCAGTCACCGGGCTTAATCTAGACCTGGTGGTGAGGCTAGGCAAGGTGGTGGTTATTGCAATGGTGGTTGGGGATCTGGAGATGCTGGTGAATATGGATGAGGTGGTCGGAGCAGTGGTGGTTATGAAGGTGGGAGGAGCGACAGAGGTTACAAATGTGGTGGTGGCGGAGGGGGAAATCAGGGATATAATGGTGGATCCCACTACTCAATAGGCCGAGGAGGTTCTAATAAATTGAAGAATGGTCGATCAATCTACTATGGAATTATTTCTTTGATAGAGATGGTTCTAGTTATCTAGGGTTTTGATTTGCTATAAGATCATTTTATCTATGTCATAAATGTGCCTTGAAAACCTGGAGTGTTACTTGGTTTATGAGATTGAAAAGAAGAAATATTGAATCTGAATATGTTGTCTTTCAAAAAAAAATCAAAAACCATAAACCCTAAACCTTAAACTCTAAAAATAAAAAAAGTAAAAAATAGAATTAAACCCTAAAATCATATACCCTAAATAAACCTAAACCTAAACTAAAAATAAAACCTAAAATAAACATAGAACCTAAACCTAAAAAAAATAAAATAAAAAACATAAACCAAAACTTAAAAAAAAAAGCTAAACCTAAAAATAAAAAAAAAAACAAAACTAAAAAGAAACATAAACCTAAACCTAAAAATAAACTAAAATAAAATACTTAAACTAAATTAAATAAACTAAACTTAATAAATAAAAAAATAAACTAAAATAAAAAAATAAAATAAAATAAACTAAAATAAATAAAAAAAAATAAATATTAAAAAATGTAAACCTATCGATTTAATTTTAAAACTCTAAACCTACCTAAACCCTAAACCCTGCCTAAACCTCAACCTTAAAAATATACCCTAAACCCTAAAAAAAATAAACCCTAAAAAAACCCTAAACCCTAAACCCTAAAACCTAAACCTAAAACCTAAACCTAAGCTATCTAAACCTACAAATATTAACAAAAAAAAAACATATTAAATAAAATAATAATAAAATAAAACCAAAACTAAAACCTAAACCTAAACTTAAAAATAAATAAAATAAAATAAAAGAAAACTAAAATAAAATAAATAAACCTAAACTAAACTAAAAAAAATTCAATTAATTGAAGAATAAAATACCTAAATAAAATAAAAACTAAACTTAAAATATAAAAAAATAAAAACTAAATAAAAACCTAAACTTAAAAATAAATAAAAGTAAAACTTAAACCCTAAATGAAAAAAACCTGAAATAAAAAAACCAGAACCTAAACTATAGTGACTAGACAAATTAAATAAAACCTAAGCTTAAACTTAAACTAAAACTAAAACTAAAAAAATAAAATAAATTAAAAAATAAAACATAAATATGAACATAAAATAAATACCTAAAACCTAAACCTAAAATGATAAAATAAAAATCTAAACCTAAACCTAAAATTAAAAACTAAAACCTAGAAATAAAAAATAAAATAAAAATAAAACTCAACTAAAAAACAAACCTAAACCTAAAATATACAAAAAAATAAACACCTAAACTAAAATAAATAAACTAAAAATAAAATAAACACAAGAAAAAAAATAAAAATAAAGTAAAATAAAATAAAATAAAAAAATATATCTAAATAAAACTGATATCTTGATTTTGTTTTAATAAACCTAACTTTAAATCCTAAATCCAACCCTAAACCCTAAACTTACCCATAATACAACCCACCCCCACCTAAAATCCTAAACCTAAACCCTAGCATAAACTCCCTAAACCCTACTAAACCCTAAACCCACAACCTAAACCTAAACCCTAAACCCTCCAAATACACCTACCACCTGACCCATCTAAATCTTAAAAACTAAACACTAAACACTCACCACTGAGCCCTACTAACCATAAACCCTAAATGCTGACCCTAATCCTAAACCTGACTTTAATAATGCTAAACCTTAACTGAGCCAAACCCTGAACCTAAACTAAAAACCATACTAAATGGCCTACTAATAAATAAACTAAGATAATTAAAAATGGTTAATCTTAAATCTTAACCCTGGACCCTACCCAATACACTAAACCTAAACCCTAGAATAAACCTAAACTAAAACCATATCACTAAACCTAAAACCTCATGAACTAAATGTTCCCTAAACCCTAAAATCCTAAACCCTAAAGGCCAAACTACCCTAAACCTCCCTAAACCCTAAACCTAAATATACCTAAAAAACCTAAACCCTAAACCTAAACCCTAAAACCTAAACTAAACTAAATAAAATAAATAAAATTGTAAACCTAAATAAAATAAAATAGTAACCTAAAATAAAACTTAGACATAAACCTAAAAATGAAACAAAAATAAATCTCAACTAAAAAATAAATGTAAACCTAAAGCTAAAAAATAAACTACAATAATAAACCTAAAAAATAAATATACTAAACTAAATAAAAATAAAAAATAAACATAAAGAAAAATAAAAAGTAAAATGTACTAAAATAAATAAAAAATATACTAAATAAGCCAAAACCTACTGGTTTACTTAATTTTTCATTTTTTAAAAAGAAAACCTGAACCCTGAGCTAACCCCAAACTCTAAATCCTAAATCCTAAAAATAAACTAAAAAAAATCTAAACCTACCAAGTTTACTTTATTTAAAAATAAACCTAACCTAAATCAGGGGTGGTCGGAGCAGTGGTGGTTATGAAGGTGGGAGGAGCGACGGAGGTTATCGTTGTGGTGGTGGCGGAGGGAGAAATCAGGGGTATACTGGTGGATCCCACTACTTAAGAGGCCGAGGAGGTTCTGATGGGAACTAGAGAAATTAAAGAATGGTCGATGCGACATACTACTTATGGAATTATTTCTTTATAATAGAGATGGTTCTAGTTATATAAGGTTTTTGATTTGCTATATGTGGGCTCATTTTTTATCTATGTTGTGGCTTGTGCCTTAGAAAACCTAGAGTGTTACTTGGTTGATGAAATCAAAAAGAAGAAATGTTGCATCTGAATTTGTTGTCTTTTAAAAAACATCAAAAACCATAAACCCTAAACTAAAACCTGAACCTTAAACCTAAAATCTAAACCCCAAACCCTAAACCTTAAACTCAAAAAATAAAAAAAAATAAAATAAAAATAATACCATAACCCTAAACCCTATACTCTAAAATTAACCCTAAACCCTAAACCTACAACCCTAAACCCTAAACCCTAAAACCCTAAACCCTAAATCCTAAACACTAAACCAGAAAACCCTATACCCTAAACCCTAACCCTAACCCTAAACCCTAAAACCTAAAACCATAAAACCTAAACCAAAACTAAATAAATACTAAAATAAAATAAAAAATAAAATAAAATAAAATCCTAAACTAAAACCTAAACCTAAACCTAAAAATATAATAAAATAAATAAAAACATAAACTAAATGAAAAAATAAAATAAAATAAACCTAAAAATAAAAAACCTAAATAAAATAAAAACTAAACAAAAAATGTAAAATAAAATAAATTTAAAACTTATTAAAAACCTAAACCTGAAAAATAAATGTAAAAATAAAACTTAAAAATAAATAGAAAGTAAAATCTTAACCATAATCTAATAAAAAAACTAAACCAAAAATAAATAAAATAAAATAAACCTAAACTATAATTAAAATAATCTAAAATAAAATAAACCTAAACTTAAACCTAAAATAAACTAAACAAAAACCCTAAGCTAAATAAAATAATATAAATTAAAAATAAACCTAAAACTAAAGTAAAAAAAACCATACGTAAAATAAACCTAAAATAAAAACCTAAAACCTAAACTTAAAAAAATAAAATAAAAAATTGAACCTGATCCTAAACCTAAAAAATAAACTAAATTAAATAAACCTAAAATAAATAAACTATACTAAATATAAATATAAATAGACCAAAATATAAATAAAAAATTAAATAAAATAAAATAAATAAAAAATAAACTTAATAAACCTAAACCAACCACTTTACTTAATTTTTAAAAATTTAAATTAAAAAATAAAAAATACCTAAATCTTAAGATTACAACCCTAAACCCTAAAACCCTAAACCCTAAACCCTAAAACCTAAAATCTACAAACCTGCCCCTAAACCCTAAGCCCTAAACCTTAAACCCTAAACCCTGAAAACCTAAAAACCTAAAAACCTAAAACTAAAGTAAATAAAGCCTAAAAATAAAATATATAAAAAACCTAAACCAAAATAAAATAGAATAATAAAATAAAATAAAAACCTAAACATTAACCTAAACCTAAACCTAAATCTAAACCTAAAATAAAAAAATAGAATAAAAAAATAAAAACTAAACTAAAATAAAAGAAATAAGAACCTAAAGTAAACTAAAAAAAATTTAAAATTTAAATAAAATAAAAACTAATCCTAAAATAGAAATAAAATATACCTAAAATAGAATAAAAGAAAAACTAAAAAAAATAAACCTAAATAAATGAAAAACCTTAACCTAAACAATAAACCGAAAAATAAAACCTAAAAATAAATAAAACCTAAACCCTAAACTAAAAATCCTAAACCTAAATAAAATATAAAGTAAACCTAAGCATAAACTAAACTTAAATAAATAGACCTAAACCTAAACCTAAAAATAAAAATGAAATAAATGAAATAAAAAATATATATATAATAAAAAATAAACTAAACTAAAAAATAAGCCTAAACCTAAAAATAAACTAAAATTGAGAAAACTGACAAAAATGTAAATAAACTACAAGGTAAATAAATAAAAAACTAAATAAAAACTAAACCAAATTAAAGACAAAAATAAAATAAACTAAAATAAATAAAAAAATAAACTAAAATAAACCTAAACTTACCGGTTTACTAATTTGAAAATTTAAAAAATTAAAATAAAACATAATAAAATAAAA
>CM038214.1:301071633-301241293 GCA_021442155.1 Cymbidium sinense | reverse complement strand
GAAATAAACATAGACCTAACCTAAACTTAAATAAATGAACTAAAATAAAAACCTAAACTAAAATAAATAAACTTAAAATAAATAAACTAAACTAAATAAAAATAAAAAAATAGTAAATAAAAATAAAAAGTAAAATAAATAAATAAATAAATAAACTAAGTAAACCTAAACCTACTAGTTTACTTAATTAAAAAAAAACCTTAAACCCTAAACCCTAATCCCTAAACCCTAAACCCTAAACCCTAAACCCTAAACCCTAAACCCTAAAACTAATCCTAAACCTAAACCCTAAAACCCTAAACCCTAAACCCTAAACCATAAACCTAAACCCAAAACCATAAACCCTAAAAACCCTAAACCCTAAAGCCTAAACACTAAACACTAAACCCTAAACCCTAAACCCTAAAACCCTAAACCCTAAACCCAAAACCTTAAACCCTAAAAACATAAAAACCTAAACTTAAACTAAATAAATTCTAATAATAAAATAAATAAGAAAACCTAAAATAAAATAAAATAAAATAAATTAAAAAAATAAAAACCTAAACAAAAACCAAAAACTAAACCTAAAAATAAAGTAAAATGAAAAATAAAATAAAAACTAAAATACAATAAATAAAAACTAAAACTAAACAAAAAGAATAAAATAAACCTAAGAATAAAAAACCTAAATAAAATAAAAAAATAAAAGTAAAATAAAAAATGAACCTAAAAATAAATAAAAAGCAACACCTAAATCCTAAACTAAAAAAACCTTAAACTAAAATAAAAATAAAATAAATCAATTAAATAAAATAAATAAACTAAAACCTAAAATAAAATAAACTAAACTAAAATAAATAAAACCTAAACCAAAATCTAAAAAAACTAAAACTAAACCCAAACATAAATTAAAAATAAAACCTAAAAGTAAACCTAAAATAAAAACCAAAAACCTAAACCTAAGACAATTAAATAAAAACCTAAACCTAAACCAAAAAATAAAAAATAAAACCAAAACCTAAAAAATAAAATATATATAAAACTCAAGCTAAAAAAGAGACCTAAACCTCAAAAATAAACTAAAATAAAGAAACTAAACTAAAATAAATAAACATAAAATAAATAAACTACACTAAATAAAAATAAAAAATAAACCTAAATATAAAGAAAAATAAAATAAACTAAAATAAATAGAAAATAAACTAAAAAAACCTAAACTTAACAGTTTACTTAATTTTTTTTTTAAAACCCTAAACCCTAAACACTAACCCCTAAAACTAACCTTAAACCTTAAACCCTAAAATGCTAAATCCTAAACCCTAAACCCTAAACCCTAAACCATAAAACCTTAAACCCTAAACCCTAAACCTTAAAACCCTAAACCTTAAACCCTAAACCATAAATCGTAAACCCTTAAACCTACAACCCTAAACCAAACCTAAACCCTAAACTAACTAAACCTAAACCCTAATCCCTAAGAATGGGCAAAACTTTGATGGTGGAGCATCACCATCATCTAGGCTCATAAGTGCTAAAAGGCGTAAAGCAGCTATCATGATGGTGGATCTGAGTCATGGATATCAGGTGATGGTTGAGGGTGGTTTTGGAGGAAAGAGGAGCAACGAGGTTACAACTCTAGAAAGAAAGAGATCGTGGATATGATGGTGGATCCTATTACTCAAGAGAAGGGTGGTTCTGAGCAGAACTGAACAACTTTATAGTAGAGTACACATTTTGATCTATGGGTCATTGTGCCTTTAAAAACTTAGGGTGGTACTTAGTTGATGAAATCAAAAAGAGAAAATGTTGAATCTAAATTGGTTCTCTATTAAAAAAAATTGCCTAAACCCTAAACCCTAAAAGTTAAACTCTAAACCTTAAACCTACAGCTATAAACCCTAAACACTAAACTCTAAATCCTAAACCCTAAACCCTAAACCCTAAAACACTAAACCCTAAAAACTAAACCCTAAACCCTAAAACCTACAACCTTAAACCCTAAACCCCAATCCCTAAACCTAAACTAACCCTAAACCCTAAACACCAAATTAACCCTAAATCCTAAACTCTAAGAATGTGAACATTAATGACAAGAGCATCAACATCAACTAGGATCGCCTAGATATAGTGGAGGCAAAAGGAGGCTGGTTATCAAAGTGGTGGGGGGGATCTGATGTGCTATATAGAGGTGGTGGTCAAAGTAGTGGTTGTTATAAAGTGAGGAGAGATAGAGGTTATACAGGGGGGTGTTGAGGAGAGATATATGAAGGTGGATCTTGATACCGAGAGAGTGGGTGGTCGATGAACTAGAGAAAATAAAGAATAGATCCGATCTATTGCTTATGAAACTGTGCTTTATAGTAGAGACAGCATACTTATCTGTGGTTTTGATTTTCTATGGGGAACATTTTTTATCTATGTCATCGCCAGTCTAGAAAACTTGGGGTGTTACTTATTGATGAAATTGAAAAGAACAAATGTTGAATATGAATTTGATCTCTATTAAATAAGAAAACCTTAAACCTTAAACCCTAAACTAAAACTTAAACCCTAAACCTAAAATAAAATCCTTAAACCTGAAACTCTAAACCCTAAACCCTAAACACTAAACCCTAAACCCTAAACCTAACCCTAAACCCTAAACCCTAAACCCTAAACCCTAAACCCTAAACCCTAAAACCCTAAAACCCTAAACCCTAAACCCTAAACCTAAAACCAAAATCAAAACCTAAATCAAACCCAAACCCTAAACCCTAAACCCAAAACCCTAAGAATGGAAAAAACCTTAATGGCAGGAACATCACCATTAACTAGGCTCGGTCTTGATCTAATGTTGGACGAGAAGATGGAGGCAGATATGATGGTGGATCAGATCTAAAGAACTAATGGGAACTAAAGAAACCAAGAATGAATGGCCAATCGACTTGGAACTATGTCTTTACATTAAAGATAGTTCTACTTATTTAAGGTTTTGATTTACTCTATGGGTGTTTATTTTGATCTATGTCATCGCTATTTCTTAGAAAACATGGGTGCTACTTGGTTGATGAAATTGAAAAGAAGAAATGTTGAATCTGAATTTGTTCTCTATAAAAAAACCTTAAGCCCTAAACCCTAAACCCTAAACTAAAACTTAATCCTTAAACTTAAAACCAAAACCCTGAACCCAAAACCCTAAACCCTAAACCCTAATAACCCTAAACCTAAAACACTAAACCTTAAACCCTAGACCCTAAAACCCTAAACCCTAAACCCTAAAACCATAAACCATAAACCCTAAAACCTATAAGACTAAACCTTAAACCCTAAACCTCCAAACCCAAAACCTTAAATCCTAAACAAACCCTAAACTAACCCTAAACCATAATTCTAAACCCCAAACCTTGAATAAATATGTCATTAGGAGTAGATATAAAGAATGACCTAATCCTAACATTATTAAGGTAGCTAAAGAAAATGTCTTCAAAGAGACTTTCCCTTGACTATTAGAGATTTGAATACCCTAAACCCTAACCCTAAATCATATTACAATAACATTTATTATAGTATAATGTAGCATCATATATTTGAGCACATATTCATGTGTTTTTGGATGTTATAAGATATTTTAAAATGTTTTAGCATATTATGGTATTGTGCACTATAATCTATTTTAATATAAATCAAAAAAATATTGATTTAATAAATTAGATGATGAAATTTGTTAAATTTGAAGTGGGAATTAGTTGTAGTGCCAAAGGGTGCTATGCCACTTGTAGAAAAGTAAGATTTTATGTTCAAAATAAATATTATATTGTAGCATTGTATAACATCATATATCATAATAAATTATTCTGCGCATTTTAAATTCTTTTAGTATTTTACAATCATGCAATCGAGCCTACACTAGCATTATTTATAAAAATGTTGATTTAGACTTTAAAATAGTGGAATTTGGCAAAATTCATAATAGGTAGAGCATGTCATCATAATATATTATTTTAATTTAAAATATGTAAGTGATACGACTAAAATATATAGTTTTTTATTGTTTAGACTAATTTTATGATTTTTTTTATCTTAAGCAATCCCTTGATATGCAATATAATAATATATATAGTGTATTATAATATAGGATGCCATAACATAATGTAGCATCATGCATTATAATATACTATTATGTATTACTACTTTTGTTTAGCATATTTTAGTTTGTTGTAGTATGATGTAGTTGAGTTTGTACTGGTATAATTTATAAAATTATCGATTATAGGTTGAGATGATGGGATTTGGCCAAATTTAAGGTAAGCTTTAGGGAACATCATTAGGGATGTGTTATGGTGTGTCATTTAATCAAAATAATAGAATTTTTCATCCAAAATAAATGTTCATTTTTCAACAAAATTTTATAAATTTTTTTCTTAAATTGATTCATTTTAAGGTGTAATGTAAGATAATATATTACATGAAAGAATAATTAAAATATAATGTACATAACAATATAACTTCACATATACATGAATGTGGTGGTGTGTTACAAAATGTTATTGTACATTTTAGTATGTTTTAATTTTGTTATAACATTGGATCAAACTCATAAAAATGTTAATTTGAAGATTGAGATTAAAGAATTTGGCCAAATTCATGACACACACCAAGAAGCAACACCAAAATTATGCTATTTTGTACCATTTCTAATAGAAAATAACAAATTTACATCCAAAATGAACATTATTCATATTTTGAGATAATTTTGTTATTTGTTCCTTTTAAGTGATTCTAATGAAGTGTAATGTTAGACAATATATTATATTATATAAAATTATAATATAACATCATATATTATAATATAATATAGTGTGTTAATTCACACTATAATATGTTTAGCATGATATTGTATAGTTAGTTTGAGCTTGCACCATCACAAATCATAAAATGTTGATTATAATGTTAAGATGATGTAATTTGAATGAATACATTATTAGCATTTGGTTGAAGTATTAAAGGTGTGCATAAGAGAAGAAATAAGATTTGATGAGAATTCCATGTTAAGGACATGGAGGGAGATCCACTAGGGATCACAAATGCATTGAACAAGACATGTGAGGGTCTATGAAGGCATAGAAGAAGAAAATGTTGGGGATAAGGTTTGAATTTGATTTGATTATATGATTTGTGAAAGAAGATCTCGATAAGAATCTATAATCCATTGGATTAAGATCAAATCAACTTTAATTTGTTTTATTTTAATTGATGTGGAGACATATCTACTAGATATGGGCTCGAGTCCACCGAGATGTATATGAACCTTCCACTAAGGAAGCAGTTCTGCTATCCCTTGGGATTGTGATTTGAGTTTGATTTCAGATGGGAGATGTATCCGCTGGGAATAAGAGTTTGGAGTTTTTTGATTTAGACTCTATTGGGGAGTTGGTTTAATTTGGCTCCACTGGGGAAGTTAGTTTTGAATTTGAATTATTTGCTTGACTTGTTTATATATGATTTGGGGCTCCACTGGGGAGAAGGGTGTGATTTAACTGGGAAAATTAGATTGAGTTTAATTTAACTGAAGTTAATGTATACCCTCAAGGTGCATGGACCCACTAAGAAGGGGCTATATTAGCCTTGAGTACCTCAAGTTTATAAATCCAAAGGACCATCATCTATGTAGCTAGCCAACCTAAGGGGTTGCCTTCGTGAAACAACTATAGAAAAGAAGGCATACAGACTTTACATCTTTCAAAGTGAGGAACAACTGACCTTTTGGATGCATAATAAATCAAACCTGGCCTAGGGAGACTAATGAGTGAATGCAGCTAGGGACTTATGTCAACTCAAAAGTATTCGGATTAATTTTATCTTAATTTCATGTTATTTGATATTATTTGGTTTGTTTTGATTTGATATCAATGGAACATAGTGAGTCAAATTTGATAGATTTAATTTATGAACCATGTTGGTGTGCGATGGACCCACTGAGAAGGGGATATATTGGACTTTTCCTATCTTACATTTACAAATCCAAAGGGATAGTCTATTGGTCATGGGGGTAGAGATAGCTAACCTAACGGGTTGCCTTTGGTGCAATGACTATGCTAGAAGAAAGTGTACCTTACATCTTATAAAGTAGGGAACAATCGCTGGGGTGACCTATTGGTAACATAATAAATAGAACTCAAATTAGGGGCGACTATTGAGTGAATGTCGCTAGGAACTTATATCACCTCAAAAGTGATTCTTTAAAGGGTTTTGATGACACCTAAAGATAGGATGTCTGCTTGGGAAAAGGTACCATTGGGGGTGTCCTCCTGATCCAGAAGTGAATATATATTTTGTTTATATGTTTGCATAAACCTATTGGTGTGCAAGGGAACATAAGAAAGGGGCTATTTTTAACCTATCTCAAATTTATCAACGAAAGGAGAATATGTACATCCATAAGATGAATTCTCCAACCATAAGGTTACTAGAAAGGAACCGTCCAACTGATAGTAACCTGGTAGTGTCTAAATGGGGTCAAAAGACTTTATCTAAATATAGTGCCCATAAGAGGTGCTATTAGGGGCTATCCAGCAGAAAAGAAAGCCTATAGTGTACAACTCAAGGAGAGAAAATAGACTTACATGAGTGGTGTATCCAAAGGTGTGAGAACCAACCAACCTAAGTGTATATCATGAGTGGCATATCCAGATAATGAGAACAAACCAACCAAAGGTGCCCACGTAATGATCAATCTAGAAAGAAAGCATGTAGCTTACAACTTCTAAGAACTGATCATCGAGATAGCCTATTGTCGCTGGGACATATGCTATCTGACATAGAGTGACTACTAAGCGGAGAGACCCGAGCAAGGACTAGACCCAAACTTAAAGGAATAAGGAGGGAAGGAGCCAGGGGGGACTTATCCTAAACCTCAAATATACTCAACCCTTAGTAATGGCTAATCCAAGAAGAAAGCATAGTAGACACACATCCTCTTAAATGAAGCCAAGATGAGGTGGCTTACCAGCCACGCAGTAATGCCTACCAGACTAACAAGGTGCTCATCAGTGTATAGTGGCCAAGTAAGAAAGGAAAGTATAGCAGACTTACATCCTTCAAAGCAAGAAGACCACTAGGTGACACACTAACAAAATACATAAGCTCAACCTAGAGCAGCTACTAAGTGAGTGTCAGTGATGTTATCTCAACTCATAGTAGCCCAAGAAAAAAGATATGTGTTTATTTTATATGTTTGTGTGTAGTTTATGTTTGTGTTGTGTTGATGAAGGATAAGACACCACTCAGGTTCCTTACACCTACCCTAAACACATCGGATTTGCAAACAATAATACATTCAACATGAAAGAGACTGAATTCAAAATGGAATTTTCAATGATGATAATTATTTTCAAACATAATTTATAATATTTTTTTAAGTAAAGCTTATTGATTGAAAACATTAGGTGCTCCTTATGATTAATAAAGATAAGATCTTTCTGGTAGGTTTCTATGGTAAAAGGGCCTTCCCAAGGGTTCAAACTTGCCTCCCATCTTAGATGGCAACAACAATCGATCTCCTTAGAACTAAAATAAGCTCCTACTTGAAAAGCTATAGGATAAACCAACTTGTTGTTAGCTTGAATCATTTTAGCTTTGTACAACTGAGGTTTTGGCATGCCCAGTGTCTCTCACCAAACCTTGAGCTCTTCTACCAACTCTGTGTTCTGCCTCTATTGTGATCTTGCTATCTATCCCTTAGTGATGGGAGTTGGACTTCTAATGGTAGAATGGCTTTAGACCCATAATAAGGAGAAAGGAGTATAATGAGTTGGAGTTCTATGGTGCAAGAGTGGGCTTCAACTAACTACTAATTCCACTATCACTTGTCTTTATTGAGTGACTTCTTCAGTATTTGGATGAGAGTTTTATTGAAGGGTTCTGCTAAGTCATTTTCCCTCGGGTAGTTGATGGTAGTATATCTCCAATCAATGTTATGTCTCTCAAAGTAAAGATCTCGGTTTGAATGCGCATCATTATCGATATAATTCATCAAGGAACTAACCTATATATATGATATGATTCATAAAAAAATTGGAGCACATGTTGAGTGACCTCTCTAAGCAAAATCGCTTCACCTTTTGGAAAAGTAAGAGAAAATGAACCGATGACCCTTGGAAGAAGGGGATCAATCGACCACTATGCATACACAACACTCGAATGGCCATGAGGCCAAGGATGTAGAATGTTGGGTGATTGGTGTAGACCACACCGTATTTGGCATTGGTGGCATCACCTAGCGTATCCAAGCAATCTTTGATCATCGATGGTCTAGTATCCTAGTCTCGATCTTGGCTTTCATTTGACCGATTGGTTGGCTCCATAATCTTGAGTATACCTGGCCATGATCTTATGAGTTTTGTGCTTGTCATAAAACATAACCACATGATAAAGATCGCAAGACAAGACACCATCCACAAGAGTGGAAAGTGCTCTCTTCATCATGGGCTTGGAATTCTCTTAAGGTAGTTTTCCTTTAGTAATCCATGAATGATTGCCTCTAATCTTACTCCTCTTCCTTCTTAGAAATGGACACCTCCCCTTCAACAAAGTACATTTTGATGAGTTCAATGTCAATATAGGATAAGACTTATCTATTTTAGACCTTTATTGATATGGACTCATCCTCCGAACATGTTAACTCATTGGCAAGGTTGTCCAAAGCATATGCTATGATGTTCTCTCCTCTAAGAATCTTATAAATGGTAACCTCTAGGATTTGTGCCAACAACTCCATGGTGTACTGCAGTGATGGAGCTTAGACTTTATTATAGGACCCAAAGTGATTAGACGATAACTGGAATCCTCAAAGATGTTGATGTTCTAGATGCTTAGAGTACACCATACTAAATTCATATTAAGCTTTTATTGTTGGTCCAAGGATTGGATAGATGATATGAGAATCTCATCACATCACGATCCAGAGTTAAGAGAACTATTCCTACCCCTGCCTTTTCTAGAATAGTAGATTATGGTTCTTCTCCTCTTTGGGAGGAAGTCTCTCCATCAAACATCTCCCAGCGGTGAATGCTAGTATCTCCTAAGTTCATGATTTGTTCATATGGAAGATCATCACTAAGTGGAGAGTCAGTAGGAAGTGGGTGTGCTGCTAGGAAATCTACTAGTGCTTGTCCTTTCACCGCACAGAGGGGTACAAAGGTAATGTCAAATTGCGATTGTATCATCATTGACCATGCCATATCCGAGCATGACCCATGTTATGAGATATTTGATTGATCCTAGTGAAGTTCACCTTATGAGGAATCATGTAGTGTCATAGCTTTTGGGATGCAATGATTAATGCTAGAATGATTCTCAATGGGTGGATAGTTACCTCGAGTATTACATGATGGTGAGGTAAGAATGTATTTCCTTCCTTCATCATTGGCTTAGCCAACAAAGAACCAAGAGAGTCGTCTAATGCAAAGTGTAAAGTATGAGCTTTCGAGATTTACTAGAACTGGCATCATCAAGTAATGCTTGATGCCTTTGAAGGCATGTTCACACTTATCATCCCACTTGAACTTGGCATCCTTTTTGACAAGTGCTGAGAATGGCAGACATCTTCTAGATATGTTGGATATAAAGCATATTAGATAATCCAACTACCCTTGGAATGATCTTAGTTGAGTTAAACTTTTATAGGGGCATTTCTAATATTGCCTTGTTCTTCTCCGAATTGATTTCAATTCCCTAGTGTCGGACAACAAACCCAAGAAATTTCCTGCTACCAATGCACACTTGGGGTTCATTTTGAGGTTAAATTATCTTAACTATTCAAAACTACTCTCAAGTCAAAGAGATGGTCTTCCTTTTCTATACTTTTGACCAAGAGATCATCGATAACTAAACTTTGATGAATGAGTTCATGAAAGATTCGAAATCATAACCCCTCATGAAGCATTAACATTTTAAATGAAAGGCATCACCTTATAGCAATAGATTTTAATTGGGGGTTCTAAAAGCAGTGTTTCTTTCATCTTTAGGGGCCATCTTTATTTAGTTATATCCAGATGATCCATCCTTGGAAGAGAAGACTTCATAAAATGAGACATTTTTTACCATTAGCTTCGGGATTGGTAGTGGAAATTCATCTTTTGTATATGCCTTATTTAAATCACTAGAATTGATGCATATGTGAATTTGGCCATTTTTTTTTTTTAACCGATGATGTCCTAACCAGGGTATTTTTCTTCCCGATGAAGTCCACATCGATTAGTTTCTTGACTTCATGGCCTATTATTCTATGTCTAATCATGTGTCTAGAGCTTGCGATAGGTTAGGTAGGCTCTATTCCTAGTTTATGGATCACTACGTCAAGAGCCAATCCAAGCATCTCTTCATATCTCCATGCAAAGTAGTCTTTAAACTCAGTCAATAGCCTAACTAAGTCATTAGTTTTAATTTCAGTCAACAAAGAACTTATGTAAGTCAGGATCTTCTTCGCCTAAGTTAATTTTCTTGAGCTCGATGGTTGACTGATCTCTTCTTTGAACTCGTGGTGCATCTTTGACTTCAAAATCATCCGATCATTTGAGGTTTCACAGCCTCATATAAGTTAATGTGATTCAAAAAAAGAACTTTATTCCAAATGATTGATGATGCAAGAATCATCATCATCGACCGACCCACTATCAATCCTAGTCTGGCCATGATTGAGAGCTTTTGTATTTGTTCTTCCATATTTTGAACTAGTCTAACTCGCACTTTACCAAGTATGTGGGATTAACCCTTTCTTTGCCAAATTATGAACACAATGCAAGCCCCAATCAAAAAGTAATTTTATTAAATCTTTATATGAATCATCGTCAAGTTTTACATCAACTTCTTGACTTGAGGATGATGGTCCCAGAAAGAACATCTAAGACTTCACACCTATGGATGACTTAGGGGCTTCTTTAACTAATAAACCTCGCTTTTTGAGAGGAAAGTGGGGTTAGAGTTAAGGTTCCCAACTGATGCCTAACTATTTCACATATAGACTTGGATACACTTATGCTTTGCTTTAGGGCCCAGTCTTCATCACTATCTAGCTCAAGTGTCACCTCCAAGGAATCTACTAGAGAAGGTGTGCTAACCATATAAGAATCATCCTATGAACTACATTATATGTCTATATGGATAGCTGGTGTACTCCTGGTAGCTGGGACATATCTTCTATTAGGTGGCCAAGGAGGTTTTCCACCCATGGGACTAACTATGAACTGGCCTCTTACTCTGCCTGGTGGAGGTCATGTCGTCTTACCCATATGTTCAAAAGGAGTAACGAGCTATGTGTGGAATCTAATGTTAGCTCCACTTCCTCCTCCAAGTTTATTTCAGCTCCCTTTTATTTTCTTTTTCATTTCTCTTTTATTTATTTTTTCTCTTCCATTTCTTTTCTTTTCTTTTTCTTTAATTCTTAACTTTGGCCAAGTTCACGAGAATAGACTTGTTGATTTTAGGAGTAGGCACATCTCATATCGACCTCCTGAACTATAAATGGCTTGAGATCTCATTTCACATAGTAGACAATCCCACCTCTCACAAACTTCATACACGATGTAGAGAATGGAACTATGTTGTTCATGTATCCATGATCTCCCAAGAAAAGCATTGAAAGATGTATCCAAGTCTATAATGTGAAACTTGGCTGCCTCTAATCATCTATCTCCAAGGGCAACACTATGGAGCCCGAGACATTGACCTCACTTTGGAGTGATTCAATCTTCCTTAGACTTAGGAGTCTTCTAGACTTTTAGTCATTTCTCAACAATTACACTTCCATAGGTTAACCATAAGCCTTTGGGATACCAAATCCAATATGTTCCAAACAATCAAATTCAAATTCAAACCAAATTCCAAAACTAAATGATTGAAGATCATGATCAAATCCAAACTTGAAACCCTTCCTAAGCCATAAGACCTATCCCATGGACTTAGTTAAAATCCAAATCAATCCAAAATCAATTGATTTTCTTAATAATTTATCTTCAATCATCTTCTAAATAATCAAATCTACATTCAACTGATCAAAACTAAATCAAACTAAATCTAAATTAAAACCCTTCCTAAGCTACCTATCCATGGACATAGCCAAATATTAATCCAAATTGTCAAAAATCAATTGATTTTCTAACAAATCAATCATATTTTCAATCATCTTTACAAATTTACATGAAATATACATTTAAATTATCAAAACTAAATCAAACCAAATCAAAATCCAAACCTAAGCCACATGACCCAACCCATGGACTAAATTTCTTCATTCCAAAACCCAAATTCAATTGATTTTCTCATGAATCAATCATACCTTCAATCATATTCACAAATATAAATGAAATCTACAATCATCAAGCCAATCCAAAATCAATCCAATTCAAACCCAACTTAACCCTTTTGACTTGAAATGCTAAAATGAACCAAAAACCCATATGAACCAAAGCCAATTGCAATTGAATTTATATATCAATCCCAAATCCATATATAAACTCAACTAAATCAAACTCAACCCAAAATCAATCCAACTAAACCCAATTGGTCCACTTGACCCAAAGTGGCCAATTTGACCTTTTTGAGCCAAGTTCTAATCCTACCCAAATTGGATTGAACCAAGCCCATAAAAACCTCCCATCATGATCGTTGATCACCCTAAGTTGATCAATTATCACAAATTGGGTCAAACTAAGTCAACTTGGTCATTTTACTAAGTCAACCCCTTAACCCATATGAACCCAAACTAGCCAAATTGCAACCTAAGCCAAATCTCTTGAAACTAATGATTCATACCAAATCAAAATCAATATTTGAATATGACTTGACCTTTAATTGAGTCAAACCAAATCCAATTGGCCCCCTTGACCTAAGTTGACCCAAATTTAACTAAAGGAAAAAATTGGTTCAAATAAAAATATAAACAAAATTGATTGCAATCAATGGCTTCATTCCAAATTGATTGAACGACCAAAGCCATGATTGGACTAATTGAACCTACTGACCTATTTTAGCCCAAATTGACCTAAAGGTTCAAGTTGGTCTAAATCAAAACAAAATCTAAATTAATTGAAACCAAAGGCTACAATCATATTCAATTGTTCAACTAAACCAAACCAACACCCAACCCAAGCCAATTTGGCCAATTTTATCAAATTGGTCAACTTAACCAATTTGTCCCAAATGAATTCAAATGAGCCAAAATCAAATCTAAGCCAAACTAAACAAAATCAATTGAACCAAAACATCCCAAATGATCATATGAACTTGACCCAACCCTTGATTTGACCTAATTTAACCAATTGGTCAACTTAACCCAACCTAACCCAATTTGACCTAAATGAGTCAAATTGAGCCAAACCTAACCAAATCAACTCCAATTGACTTGAAATTTTGGCTAACCCACTTTTGGCTCATTTCAAATTTTCCCAAATCAAATCCAATGCCAAATGATTATTCTACCATTGGGTCAAGGGAATCACATGAGATAAATCACCCATATAAGTGGTCATTTCTAATGGTTCACTTGCTACTCTCCCAATGGTCCACTTAGGCACCTAGGACACTTTCCAACCTGACCCAAGGGGTGGTTGGGTCAGCCATGACCCATGAGAGGTGAAATCACCTCACCCTCCACATTGGAGCATTAGAAACCCATAGGACACTCATGATTTCTTCTTGTCATCCACCTATAGACCTTCAACCAACCAAGCCGAGCCAACTCACCTGCTCCCCACCACCGATGACTCCCTGAGATCATCGGATGGCCACAAGAATCCAAACCCAATCCCACTGTTTGATCAAGATGTAGGGGGGTATACACCTCATCATTTCCATTCAAACACACACAAAAAACATTCCTCAGAGCCCTAGCTACCCAAGATGAGCCTCTAGAGCCATTCTCTAAGCACCCAAGCTAGTTACTCGATCAAAAAATGCCATTCCACCCATCCCAAAATAGACACTCCCATTTCATAACTTTTCATCTCTCCATCAAATTCAAATTAACTTTGCACACCTTCCTAGCTCATCGAGCAAGAATGCATCATTTCCCGCCTTCCAACGGAGGTGGGACTTTAATCAAAGTCAAGCTCTGAATCATCGATTTGTGGCCTTTTAAGAGAACATCAAGGAATCAATCCAATTTCTACTCAACATTTCATCTCCACTAGATGAAGCTTCCTCAATCGTTCGATCTATCGATCTTGAGCTCCAGTGAGGTATGCTTCCAAAACTGATCCTTAGGGAAAAATAGGTTGGAGCTTTTGATGTAACCTTGATCTTGATCGTTGGATACCTTCTGATCGATGTTATGAAGGTGTGGGATCCTCTTGGAGTTGATTCGAGCTTGGGTAAGCTCAGATCAAGTGAGTAATGGTGGATGAACTCCATTCTCCCTCACTCGCGTGATGTTAGATCAAGCACAATTTATTCTTCATGATCTAATGGAAGGACATATAGATCCACTGAATGATCTATTTAATTATTGCTTTGGGATTAATTATAGCCATCCCATCTTAGATCGATGGTGATGAGAAACTCCTTCGCCACATAGACCGAGTTAGATATAAGTTTTAAGTAGCCAATCGCACGGTGCCATGTGGAAAGTACACCGCATTACTGCGCCACGTGGTGCCAACATGATTAAGCTTCAATTAGGCTTAATTAATCATTTTTAATGGTTGAAACTTCTAAAAATTATAAAAAAATCATAGATAAATAAAAAAAATGCAAATTAATACTCATTTTAAAGATATTTTAGAGGAGAATTATTTAAAAATGATCTTAATGAACTTTGAACATAAATTAAGATTTAATTTCAAAATTAATTATTTTAATTACTCCTTAATTAATTGAGAAATTAATACCAAATTTTATGGATTAATTTATTGGGATGACCTCTGCCTCCTATGATATTTTCTTGGGATTTATTGCTCACTTGATTAGGAAAATTGACTAATTAAATCTTAACTACTTTTTTAAGTTAATCAATGATTAACTAATCCCTTGAACAATCATAAATTGGTTAATTAAGTTTATTAATCATTATGCAATAGTAAGTAAACTAAGGAATAGGGTTGGTAAACCTTTCCATAAGTTCATTTAACCATTTTTTAAAATAAATTAATTAAGATTTAACTAATTTATTAAATCACTTAATCAAATTAAAATCATAATCACATCATACCTTAATTAATTAAATCATGAGGTAGATCTTTAGGTCTTTAATAACTTAAAGGAGTTTAATGAAATTATGGTTAGTCCACATGTCTAGAAAAACCATAAGAGTAATTAATTAAGTCCCTTTATCTAATTAACTATTAATCATGAACCAATTATTAGCCCCTTTATTTCTTAGATCATTGCAAGTTTGTTTTCCATGCATATCATGTTGGCTCATAGTTATTTAATTAATTACTTTAAGGTGACATAGGTAAGGGTAATTAATTCATCTAATTAAGGGTTCAACTTAATTAAGCCATAAAATTAACTTAATTACATTTCCTTAAAATAAATCAAATCACTAATGTGGGAATGGGTTTAACATAGAAAGTGATTATTTCTCTTCTCCTTTTTAAATCAAATCAAATCCAAAACTTAATTAATAAAGAAGGTTTGGTCTGCTTTAAATAATCTTATTTGATTTGATTATCTTTAATAACTAGTTTGGTTGAATGAATAAAATGCTTATATTTGATTGTCCTTTTTCCAATAATGTTAAATTTGGTATGTCATTTGAATTCATTCATCCATATTTTCAAAATCAAGTAAAATAAAAGGAATTCCTTTATGTAAACTTGCATGTTGATTTAATTTAATATATGTATGGCTATTATCACTATTAAATCCAAATGTATTTTCAAAAGCTTATAAATGAATAGTAATATGTGTTATGATGCTAGTTATAAATCATAAGAAATGCATGTATAGCTTAAGTGTATGAATGTTGAGTTCTCTTTCCTCTATTAATGTATTGATTTATATAAGAAGTTTATAAATGAATAGTAATATGTGTTATGATGCTAGTTATAAATGCATAAGAAATGCATGTGCTTATAGCTTAAGTGTATGAATGTTGAGTTCTCTTTCCTCTATTAATGTATTGATTTATATAAGATTGAATGGTAATGGGTATATAGTCTGGACATCCCAGGAACACGAGGCTTTTAGCAAGCCTCGAGGAGGTCATTTGATTACCTCATTTCCCTGGTTTAACAATGGCACATACCCATATTATTTCATTCTTATATATTTCAACATTAGAATTTGGATAGAGCTTTAATTCATATATATAAATGATTCAATCAAAAAAATATATATACAATCTTTGCATAGTAATGTTTCCCTCATTTATGTATACATCTATGTGTGTCCAACAAAAGCAGGTATATAATCTAGACATCCCGAGAATATGAGGCTTTAGTTAACCCCAAGGAGGTCATTTGATTATCTCACTTCCTAGTTTAACAAATGACATTTACTGTATATATCTTCTACATGTATATGTATATGTGATTAGTGAATGAAAATCCCATTTTACATTAAAATTGCATGCATTCATAATTGACTAAGTGGTTGAATTAATTAGCCATATGATTTGGAGCTTACTTCCTATGTTCATGTATACGAATTTACATAGGTTTGATTGTAAATGAGTATTTAGTCTAGACATCCCGAGAATACGAGGCTTTAGCTAGCTCCAAGGAGCTCATTTGATTACCTCACTTCCCTAGTTTAACAATAGCACATGCCTATTTAATTTCATTCTTATGTTCTTTTTGTATAAGAATTTGGATAAAGTTTTAAATTAATTTTTTTAAATAATTCAGTCAAATAAAATATAAATTCTAAACATACACATACACTCATCATTTAAGTGTGCTAAAATATATTGCATGTATAGATACACTTATGATTAAATCATATGCATGTTAGATGTGATGGAAAAGAATGATTTAATATATGTCATGTGGTAGTAATTCAATTAAATTAATCTTAAGATGCCTTTCATTTTGAATAGGATTATTTTAACTGAAACTAAACTTAAGATTAATTAAATCATTTAACAAGTCATTCACTAAAGAGAACTAAATCAAATTAATATACTTTAGAAAATAACTTAAGCTAGGGATGAAAGAGGGCAATCCACTTTTCCTCTCTTTATAACACTTAGTTGGTAAGTGTAATCAAATGAAACAAAAGAAAACACAAATTTAAATTCTTAAATAAATTAAACTACTTCAAGTGAAATCAACCTTTCTTGCTAAATTGAATCCTTATACACTTAGAAAATACAACACTAATGCCTAACAAGACTTACCACACAAGCCTTAATACACATTAGAATTAAGTCACCACTTATAGCTCTAAGTTAGATGTATGATGTGATGTATGTTTTGTTTTATGATGTATTGTTATAGATTGGATGTTGGGTGTATGCTTCAGACTGATAAGCCAATATTAGCCTAATCATGTTTTTGGTAGGGGATTATGCTTAAGGGATGCTTAAAAATAAATATGAATGCCCTTTTTACAAGTTGGGTAAATCCTTAAGCATAATCCAAGTTAGGATAGGTGGGCTTAGTTACCCATGTGTAAGGTGTTATGTCCAAATTATAAATATAATTGTTTGGGATTATATGTATATTTAGCAAACCTTTATTTTGCAGGTGTAGTTCGATTTAATTTTTTCCACAAAAATGAAATTTTTTCAATAGGAATTAAGATTAGTGCTATGGGGGATCAGGATGAGTACTGGTGAGAAGGCTTTGGCCTAGGGTGCCCTGTGATGCCTTTGAAGCAAGGACCATCCAAATCAACGAAGGAACCATATAAGAAATGGAGATATGATAAAAGAAGACCCCCATAGCATTTAATACAATTATAATTATTCTTTCATATTCCATATTGTATAAGGGTAGAGCTCGACAACCCATCTTTTCACTCTTCTGTCAGACGGTACCCAAGACCGCCTTTTATTCTTTTATGATATTTTATATAATTGTTTGATGCTATGTTTACATTGAGCATTAAGACGGCTTTCCTTTCATAGTTTCTTAAATGATTAATTCTTTAATGTGTGGCTTGGATATGATTAGGCTCTTAAGATAAACCCTAAACCATAAACCCTAAACTAAAATCAGAATCCTAAACCTATAACCTAAACCCTAAACCCTAAACCCTAAACATTAAACCCTAATCCATAAAAGCCTAAACCCTAAACCCTAAAACCTAAACCCTAAACCTTAAACCCTAAACCCCAAACCCTAAACCCTAAAAAGTCTAAAACCATAAACTTAAACTAAATAAAACCTTAAAATAAAATAATAAATAAAACCTAAACAAAAACAAAATAAAAACATAAACTAAAATTGAAACCTAAACCTAAGGCATATACCTAATCCTAAACTTAAAAAGAAAATAAAAGAAATAACTAAAACAAAACTAAAATAAAATAAATAAAAACCTAAACTAAACAAAAAAAATAAAACCTAAATAAAATAAAACTAAACATAAAATAAAATTAAAATAAACCTAAAATAAACCTAAATAAATAAAATAAAATAAAACTAAATAAAACCTAAACCTAAACCAAAACTTAAAATAAAAAAAAAATAAAACCAAAACCTAAAAAAATAAAATAAAAATAAACTAAACTAAAAAAAATAAAACTAAACCTATACCTAAACCCAAAAAATAAACTACAATAAAAAAAACCTAAACTAAAATAAATAAACCTAAAAAAAATAAAAAATTAAATAAACTAAAATAAATAAAAAAATAAACATAAACAAAGTAAACTTACTAACTAATTTACTTAATTTTTAAAAAATTAAAAGAAACAAAAAATAAAAAACCCTAACCCTAAAACTAACCATAAACCCTAAACCCTAAACCTTAAACCCTAAACCCTAAACACTAAACCCTAAACCCTAAACACTAAACCCTAAACCCTAAACCCAAAACCCAAAACCCTAAACCCTAAACTCTAAACACTAAAACTTAAAACCTTAAACCTTAAACCCTGAACCCAAAACCCTAAACAATAAACCTTAAACCCTTAACCCTAAACCCTAAACCCTAAAGCCTAAAAACCAAGAAACCTAAACCTAAATTGAATAAAACCTAAAAATAAAATAAAATAAAAACATAAACTTAAACTAAAACCTAAACCTAAACGAAAACCTAAACCTAAACCCTAAATAAAATAAAATAAAAAATAAAAACTAAACTAAAATAAAATAAATAAAACTATCAATTAAAATAAAAAATTAAATAAACCTAAAAATTAAAAAACATAAATAAAATAAAACCCAAACATAAAAAAAACCTTAAATAAAATAAAAATACTAAATAAAAACCAAAACCTAAAAAATAAACCTAAAAATAAATTTAAAATTAAACCTAAACCCTAAACTAAGAAAAAAACTTAAACCTAAAATAAAAATAAAATAAACAAAATAAAATAAACCAAAACCTAAACTAAAATAAACAAAATTAAACCTAAACCTAAAATAAACTAAATCAAAACCCAAAACTAAATAAAATAAATAAACAAGAAATAAACCTAAACCAAAACTAAAAAATAAAACCTAAATTTAAACCTAAAGTAAAAACCTAAACCTAAAAAAATAAAATAAAAACTTAAACCTAAACCTAAAAAAATAAATGAATAAAGCTATACTAAAAAATAAACAAAAAGCTAAACCTAAACTTGATAAATAAACTAAAATAAATAAACTTAAAATAAATAAAAAACTAAATATAAATAAAAAATAAACATAAATAAAAATAAAAAATAAAATAAATGAAAATAAATAAATAAATAAACTAAATAAAGCTAAACCTATCGATTTACTTAATTTTTTTTAAAAAACCCTAAATTCTAAACCCTAAACCATAAAAATTAACCCTAAACCTTAAATAACCCTAAAATAAATAAACCTTAAACCTAAATAATAAAACCTTAAACACTAAACTATAAAGCTAAACCCTAAACTCTAAACCCTAACCCTAACCATAAAAATCCTAAACCCTAAACCTATTAAAAAACTCTAAACCTAACACTAAGCCCTAAACCTTAAAAACCCTAAACCCTAAACCCTAAAGCCTAAACCCTAAACCCTAAACTAACACTAAACCCTAAAACCAACTATACACTAAACCCTAAATCCTAAACCCTAAACCCAAAACACTAAACTCCTAAACCCAAAAAACCCTAACCTAAACCTTAAAACCCTAAACCTAAAATGCTAAACTCTAAACCATAAACCGTAAAACCATAAACCATAAACTCAAAACCCTAAACCCTAAACACTAAACCCTAAAAACCTAAACCTAAACTAGATAAAACTTAAATTTAAAATATATAGAAACACCTAAACGTAAATTAAATAAACTTAAAAATAAAATAAAAACCTAAACATAAACCTAAAAATAAAACAAAATAAATAATTAAAACTAAACTAAATATAATAAATAAAAACCTAAATGAAACTAAAAAAATAAAATAAACATAAAAAATAAAAAAGAACCTAAATAAAATAACCTAAACAAAAAAATAAAACTAAATAAAACCTAAATCCTAAAAATAAAACTTAAAAATAAATAAAAAATAAAACCTAAACCAAAACTAAAAAACATAATTAAAATAAATAAAACCTAAACCCAAAAACCTAAAATAAATAAAAAACCTAAACCCAAAACAAAAAATAAAATAAAAATAAACTAAAAAATTAACCTAAACCTAAACCCTACACCTAAACCTAAACCTAAACACTAAACATATAAAAAACTAAACCTAAACTAAATAAAACTTAAAAATAAAATAAATAAATACCTAAACCTTATCCTAAACCTAAACCTAAATAAAAATAAAATAAACCGAAAATAAAAAAGAAAATAAAATTAAAACCTAAACTTAAAAATAAACATTAAAAAATAAACCTAAAATAAATAAAAAATAAAACCTAAACCCTAAACTAAAAAAAACCCTAAACCTAAAATAAACTAAAATAAAATAAATAAACCTAAACTAAACCTAAAATAACTAAACTAAACCCTAAACTAAATAAAATAAATTAAATTAAAAATAAACCTAAACCTAAATTAAAAAATAAAACCTAAAAAAAATAAACATAACCTAAACCTAAAAAAATAAAATAAAAACCTAAACCTTAAAAAAAAAGCTAAACCTAAAAAAGAAAAAAAAATAAAACTAAACTAAAGAAAAACATAAACCTAAACCTAAACCTAAAAAATAAATTGAAATAAAATACCTAAACTAAAATAAATAAACCTAAAATAAATAAACCAAACTAAATAAAATAAAAAATAAACTTAAATAAAAATAAAAATAAAATAAACTAAAATAAATAAAAAATAAACTAAGAAAACTAAAAAACCTAAACCTATCAATTTACTTAATTTAAAATAATAACTCTAAACCCTAAACCCTAAACCCTAAAGCATACACCCTAAACCCTAAAAACCCTAAACCCTAAACCCTAAACCTTAACCCTAAACCATAAACCTTTAAACCCAAAACCCTAAAACCCTAAACCCTAAACCCTAAACCCTAAACCCTAAAAGTCTAAAATCCAAAAAACCTAAACCTAAACTATCTAAAAACTAAAAATAAATTAAATAAAAAATCTAAACGTAAAAAAAATGAAAAAACAAAATAATAAAATAAAAACCAAAACTAAAACCTAAACCTAAACTTAAAAATAAAATAAAATAAAAAATAAAAAAGAAAACTAAAATAAAAATAAAACCTAAACTAAACTAAAAAAATTAAATTAATAAGATAAAAAACCTAAATAAAATAAAAACTAAACTTAAAAGAAAATAAAGAAAAACTAAATAAAAAACCTAAACCTAAAATAAATAAAAAAAATAAAACCTAAACCCTAAATAAAAAAACCTAAAAATAAAATTAAAATAAATAAAATAAAATAAACCAAACCTAAACCACAAAACTAGACAAATTAAATAATCCTAAACCTAAACATAAACCAAACCAAAACTAAAAAAATAAAATAAACTAAAAAACCTAAACCTAAATTAAAAATAAAACATAAAAAATAAACCTAAAATAAAACCTAAAACCTAAACCTAAAAAACTAAAATAAAATCTAAACCTAAACCTAAAAAAATAAAAAACTAAAACCTAAAATAAAAAAATAAAATAAAATAAATAAATAAAACTAAACTAAAAAATAAATTTAAACCGAAACCTAAACCTAAAAAATATACTAAAATAAAAAACCTAAACTAAAATAACTAAACTACACTATAAAAAAATAAAAAATAAACCTAAATAATAATAAAAAATAAAGTAAAATAAAATAAATAAAAAATAAATTAAATATACTAAATAAAACTAAACCTAACAATTTATTTAATTTTATTTTTTTTAATAAACCTTAAACCCAAAGTCCTAAATATTTAACCCTAATCCCTAAACTTAAAACCTTAAATCTACAACACTAAACCCTACACCCTAAAAAACCCTAAATTATAAACCCTAAATCTTAAACCCTAAAATAAACTAAACAAACCATAAACTAACCTAAACCTAAAATAACCCTAAACCCAAACCTAAACCCTAAACCCTAAACCTAAATCTAACCTAAACTAACTAAAACCCTAAACCTAAAACCTAAACCTAAAACCCTAAAACCCTAAACCTAAACCTAAAACCTAAATAACCTAAACCTAACATTAAACCTAAACCTAAAATTAAACCCTAAACCTAAAACCTAAACTAAAAAACTAAACCTAAACCTAAACTAATAACCTAAACCTTAAACTAAGCTAAATCTAACCTAAATAAATTAACTAAATAACTAAACTAAAATAAATTAAACCTAAAATAAATAAACTAACAATAAATAATCCTAAAATAACCTAAATTAACCTAAATAAATAATAAACCTAAACCCTAAATCTAAAATAAACCTAAATGTTAAACCCTAAACCTAAACCTAAACCCTAAACCCTAAACCCAAAACCCTAAACCCAAATAAACCTAAACCCTAAAACACTAAACCTAAACCTAAACCCTAAACCCTAAACCTAAAAACATAAAACCTAAACCTAAAAAATAAAACCTATAAATAAAATAATTAAAATTGTAAAACCAAAATAAAATAAAATAATAACCTAAAATAAACTATAAAAACCTAAAAAAACTAAATAAAAAAATAAATAAACCTAAACCTAAACTAAAAAAAAATAAACTAAATAAAAACCTAAAAAAAATAAAAAAAAATAAACTAAACTAAATAAAAAAAACAAAAAATAAACATAAAGAAATAAAAATAATAAGATAAACTAAAATAAATAAATAAAATAAACTAAATAATAAAACCTACTAAACTAAAAAAAAAACTAACTAAACTAAACTAAACTAATAAAATAAACTAAAATAAACCTCTACTAAAAATAAACCTAAAAAACTAACCCTAAAATAAACTAAAATCCTAAATACTAAATAAAACTAAACCTAATTATTTACTAAATAAACCTTAAACCCAAAGTCCTAAATATTTAACCCTAATCCCTAAACTTAAAACCTTAAATCTACAACACTAAACCCTACACCCTAAAAAACCCTAAATTATAAACCCTAAATCTTAAACCCTAGAAGCATAAACCCTAAAACCTTAAACCATAAACCCTAAACCATAAACCCTAAATAGTAAATCCTAACCTTAAACCATAAATCCTAAACCCCAAACCCTAAACCTAAATACTAACCCTAACACTAACCCTAAACCCTAAACCCTAAAACCCAAAACCCTAAACCCTAAACCCTAAACTAAAGTTTAAACTAAACAAACTAACCTAAACTAACATTAAACCTAAACCTAAACCCTAAACTAAACCTAAAACCCTAAAATAAAGAAATACTAAACCTTAAACACTAAATAACTAACCCTAAACCTAAACCCTAAAAAAACCTAAAACTAAACTAAACTAAAATAAACTAAAAAAAATAAATTAAACTAATATAAATAAAACTTAAACCTTAACCCTAGACCCTAAACCCAGTATCCTAAACCCTAACCCTAAAATTAACCTTAAATGTAAACCTAATCCCTAAACCTAAACCTAAATCTAACCTAAACTTAAATAAACCCTAAACCCTAAATTTAAACCCTAAACCCTAAACCTAAACTCTAAACCCTAAAACACTAAACCTAAACTAAACCCTAAACTAAACCCTAAAAAAAACATAAAACCTAAACCTAAACTAAATAAAACCTATAAATAAAATAATTAAAATTGTAAACCAAAATAAAATAAAATAATAACCTAAAATAAAACTTATATAAAACCTAAACCAAAATAAAATAAATAATAAACCTAAACCTAAAGCTAAATAAACCTAAACTCACAATAAAAAAAACCAATCCTAATAAATAAGTAAACTAAAAAAATAAACTAAAAAATTAAACTAAAACTAAATAAAAAAAAAATAAACATAAAGAAAAATAAAATAATAAGATAAACTAAAATAAATAAAAAAATAAACTAAATAAGCTAAAACTCACTTGTTTTCTTTTAATTTTAAAAGAAAACGAACTCTGAGCTAACCCCTAAACTCTAAACCCTAAACCCTAAAATAAACTAAAATTAAACTAAAAAAAATAAACCTAAACTAAACCTAACCCCAAACTAAACCAAAAACCCTAAACTAAACCTAAAACTAAACCTAAAATAAACTAAAATAAACTATAAACCTAAACCCAAAACCTAAACCTAAACTATAAACCTAAACCTAAACCCAAACTAAAACTAACCCTAAACTAACCTAAACTAAAACCCTAAACCCTAAACCTAAAACCCTAAACCTTAAACTCCTAAACTTTAAACTAACTTAAACCCTAAACCTAAAACTCTAAACCTAAACCTTAAACCTAAATTTAAACTTAAACTTAAACACTAAACTCAACTCCTAACCCTAAACCTTAAACCCTAAGCCCCAAATCCTCAACCTAAACCCTAAATCTAAACTAAAATAAACTAAACTAAAATAAATTAAACTAATATAAATAAAACTTAAACCTTAACCCTAGACCCTAAACCCAAAATCCTAAACCCTAACCCTAAAATTAACCCTAAATGTAAAACCTTAATCCCTAAACCTTAAACCCTAAATCTTAAGCTAACCCTAAACCTTAAATGTTAAACCCTAAACCCTAAAGCCTAAACCCTAAACCCTAAACCCAAAACCCTAAACCCAAAACCCTAAACCTAAACCCTAAAACACTAAACCCTAAAACCTTAAACCCTAAACCCTAAACCCTAAAAACATAAAAACCTAAACCTAAACTAAATAAAACCTATAAATAAAATAATTAAAAATTGTAAACCAAAATAAAATAAAATAATAACCTAAAATAAAACTTATACACAAACCTAAAAAAAACTCAAATAAAAAATAAACCTAAACCTAAAGCTAAAAAAATAAACTACAATAAAAATCCTAAAAAAATAAGTAAGCTAAAAAAATAAACTAAACTAAATAAAAACAAAAAATAAACATAAAGAAATAAAAATAATAAGATAAACTAAAATAAATAAAAAAATAAACTAAATAAGCCCAAAACCTACTCGTTTACTTAATTTTTCTTTTTTTAAAAAGAAAACCTGAACTCTGAGCTAACCCCAAACTCTAAACCCCTAAAAAATAAACTAAAACCTGTGTTTACTTTATTTAAAAATAAACCTAAACTAAATCCTGAACCCTAAAACTGAAACCAAAATCCTAAACCTTAAATCATTAAAAAATAAAATAATACAAAAAAAAACCTTAACCCTAAACCCTAAACCCTAAACCCTAAAACCTTAAACCCCAAACCCAAAACCATAAACCTTAAACTAAAACCTTAACCCAAAACCCTAAACCTTAAACCATAAACCCTAAACCCTAAATCCAAAAAACCCTAAACCCTAAAACCTAAACATTAAACCTTTAACCCTAAACCTTAACCCTAAACCCTAAACCATATAACCCTAAAACCTTAAATCCTAAAACCTTAAACCCTAGACCCTAAACTCTAAACCCTAAAGCCTAAAAATCTAAAAATCTAAACCTAAAAATAAAATAAAAATAAAACTCTACTAAAAAATAAACCTAAACCTAAACCTAAACCTAAAAAAATAAACTAAAATAAAAAACATAAACTAAAAAAAATAAAAATAAAAATAAAATAAACTAAAATAAATAAAAAATACCCTAAACCTATCGATTTATTTAAAAAAACCCTAAACCCTATAACTAACCATAAACCCTAAACCCTAAACCTACAACATTAAACCTATAAACTTAAACCCTAAGCCCTAAACCCTAAACCTTAACCCTAAACCCTGCCCTAAAAACCCAAAGTAACTAAATAAATTAAAAAATAAACCTAAACCCCAAAACCTAATAAACCTAAACCCCAAGAATGGGTGAACCTTGATGGAAGGAACACCACCACCACAACCGTTTAATCTAGACCTGGGTGGAGGCTAAGGCAAAGGTGGTGGTTATCAGAATGGTGGTTGGGGATCCGAGATGTCTGAATATGGATGAGGTGGTCGGAGCAGTGGTGGTTATGAAGGTGGGAGGAGCGACAGAGGTTACAAATGTGGTGGTGGTATGAGGGGAAATGTGGATATAATGGTGGATCCCACTACTCAACAGGCCGAGGAGGTTCTAATAGAAACTAGAGAAATTGAAGAATGGTCGATCCGATCTACTACTTATGGAATTATTTCTTTACAGTAGAGATGGTTCTAGTTATCTAGGGTTTTTGATTTGCTATATCTGAGATCATTTTTTATCTATGTCATCGCTTGTGCCTTGAAAACCTAGAGTGTTACTTGGTTTATGAGATTGAAAAGAAGAAATGTTGAATCTGAATATGTTGTCTTTCAAAAAAAAAAATCAAAAACCATAAACCCTAAACCTTAAACTCTAAAAATAAAAAAAAAAAAAAAATAGAATTAATACCATTACCCTAAATCATATACCCTAAATAAACCTAAACCTAAACTAAAAAATAAAACCTAAAAATAAACATAGAACCTAAACCTAAAAAAATAAAATAAAAACATAAACCTAAAACTTAAAAAAAAAAAGCTAAACCTAAAAAATAAAAATAAAAAAACAAAACTAAAAAAGAAACATAAACCTAAACCTAAACCTAAAAAATAAACTAAAATAAAATACTTAAACTAAATTAAATAAACTAAACTTAATAAAAATAAAAAATAAACTAAAATAAAAATAAAAATAAAATAAACTAAAATAAATAAAAAATAAACTAAGCTAACTAAAAAATGTAAACCTATCGATTTACTTAATTTTAAAAAAACTCTAAACCCTGAACCCTAAACCCTAAACCCTTTAAGCCTAAACCCTCAACCTTAAAACCATATACCCTAAACCCTAAACCCTAAAAAAATAAACCCTAAAACCTAAACCCTAAACCCTAAACCCTAAAAACCTAAAAACCTAAAAACCTAAACCTAAGCTATCTAAAACCTACAAATAAATTAAACAAAAAACCTAAACATAAATTAAATAAAAAATAATAATAAAATAAAACCAAAAAAAAACCTAAACCTAAACTTAAAATATAAAATAAAAAATAAAAGAAAACTAAAATAAAATAAATAAAACCTAAACTAAACTAAAAAAAATTAATTAATAAAATATACCTAAATAAAATAAAACTAAACTTAAAATATAAAAATAAAAACTAAATAAAACCTAAACTTAAAAATAAATAAATAAAAGTAAAACTTAAACCCTAAATGAAAAAACAAATAAAAAAACCAGAACCTAAACTATAGTAAACTAGACAAAATTAAATAAAACCTAAGCTTAAACTTAAACTAAAACTAAAACTAAAAAAATAAAATAAATTAAAAAATAAAATATAAATATGAACATAAAATAAAAACCTAAAACCTAAACCTAAAAAGATAAAATAAAAATCTAAACCTAAAATTAAAAACTAAAACCTAGAAATAAAAAATAAAATAAAAATAAAACTCAACTAAAAAACAAACCTAAACCTAAAAATATACAAAAAAATAAAACACCTAAACTAAAATAAATAAACTACTCTAAAAAATAAAAAATAAACCTAAAGAAAAATAAAAAATAAAGTAAAATAAAATAAAATAAAAATAAACTGAATATACTAAATAAACTTAAACCTATCGATTTACTTAATTTTATTTATTTTAATAAACCTAAAACTTTAAATCCTAAATCCTGAACCCTAAACCCTAAACTTACAACCCTTAATCTACAACCCTAAACCCTACACCCTAAAAAACCCTAAACTATAAACCCTAAACCCTAAACCCTAGAAGCATAAACCCTAAACCCCAAACCCTAAACCCTAAACCCTAAATCCTAAACCCTAAACCTAAACCCTAAACCTAAATAACCCTAAACCTAAACCCTAAACCCTAACACCTATAACCCTAATAAAACTTAAACCCTAAAGTTTAAACTTAAACCTAAACTACCTAAACCTCAACTATAAACCCAAAAAAACTCCTAAACCTAAAACTAAACCTAAAGAATACTAAACCTTAAACCCTAAACTAACCCTAACCTAAACTCCTAAACTCAATAAACTATAAACCTAAACACTAAACCTAAACTAAAATAAAAAACTAATAAAATTAAATTAATCTTAAATCTTAACCCTAGACCCTAAACCCAAAATACAAAACCCTAAACCCTAAACCCTAAAATTAACCATAAACCTTAAACCCTAAACCTAAAACCATAATCCCTAAACCCTAAACCCTAAACCTCAAGCTAACCCTAAACCTTAAATGTTAAACCCTAAACCCTAAAAATCCTAAACCCTAAAGCCTAAACTCTAAACCCTAAACCCTAACCCTAAACCCTAAACCCTAAACCCTAAAATACTAAACCCTAAAACCTTAAACCCTAAACCCTAAACCCTAAACCCTAAAAACCTAAACCTAAACTAAAACATATAAATAAAATAAATAAAAATTGTAAACCTAAATAAAATAAAATAGTAACCTAAAATAAAACTTAGACATAAACCTAAAAATGAAACAAAAAAATAAATCTCAACTAAAAATAAATGTAAACCTAAAGCTAAAAAAAATAAACTACAATAATAAACCTAAAAATAAATATACTAAACTAAAAAAAAAAAAAAATAAACATAAAAATAAACTAAAATAAATAAAAAAATATAAAATAAGCTAAACCATCAAATTTTTCATTTTTAAAAGAAAAAATAAACCCCAAACTCTAAATCCTAAATCCTAAAAATAAACTAAAAAAAATCTAAACCTACCAAGTTTACTTTTTAAAAATAAACTAACCTAAATAAATCTGAAAAGCTTATGAAGGTGGAGGAACCTGAGGTTATCGCTGTGGTGGTGAAGGAGAAATCTGGGTATAACCTGGATCCCACTACTAAGAGGAGGAGGTTAAACTAGAGAAATTAAAGAATGGTCTAAACTACTTATGGAATTATTTCTTTATAATAGATGGTTCTAGTTATATAAGGTTTTGATTATACTCATTTTTATCTATGTTGTGTTCTTAGAAAACCTAGAGTGTTACTTGGTTGATGAAATCAAAAAAGAAATAATGTTGCATAATTTGTTGTCTTTAAAACATCAAAACCATAAACCCTAAACTAAAACCAACCTTAAACCTAAAATCTAAACCCCAAACCCTAAACCTTAAACTCAAAAAATAAAAAAAAATAAAATAAAATACCATAACACTAAACCCTAAACCTAAAATTAACCCTAAACCCTAAACCTACAACCCTAAACCCTAAACCCTAAAACCCTAAACCCTAAATCCTAAACACTAAACCGTAAACCCTAAACCCTAAACCTTAAACTTAAACCCTAAACCCTAAAACCTACAACCATAAAACCGAAACCCTAAACCTAAACCAAAACTAAATAAATACTAAAATAAAATAAAAAATAAAATAAAATAAAATCCTAAACTAAAACCTAAACCTAAACCTAAAAAATATAATAAAATAAATAAAAATATAAACTAAATGAAAAAATAAAATAAAATAAACCTAAAAATAAAAAACCTAAAAAAAAAACTAAACAAAATGTAAAATAAAATAAATTTAAAACTTATTAAAACCTAAACCTAAAATAAATGTAAAATAAAACTTAAAATAGAAAGTAAAATCTTAACCATGAACTAATAAAAAAACTAAACCAAAAAATAAATAAAATAAAATAAACCTAAACTATAATTAAAATAATCAAAAAAATAAAATAAACCTAAACTTAAACCTAAAATAAACTAAACAAAACCCTGCTAAATAAAATAATATAAATTAAAAAATAAACCTAAAACTAGTAAAAAAAAAACCATACGTAAAATAAACCTAAAATAAAAACCTAAAACCTAAACTTAAAAAAATAAAATAAAAAATTGAACCTGATCCTAAACCTAAAAAATAAACTAAATTAAATAAACCTAAAATAAATAAACTATACTAAATATAAATATAAATAGACCAAAATATAAATAAAAATTAAATTAAATAAATAAATAAAAAAAAAATAATAATAAACCAAAACCAAACCACTATTTAATTTTAAAAATTTAAATTAAAAAATAAAAAATACTTAAATCTTAAGATTACAACCCTAAACCCTAAACCCTAAAACCCTAAACCCTAAACCCTAAAACCTAAAATCTACAACCCTAAGCCCTAAACCCTAAACCCTAAGCCCTAAACCTTAAACCCTAAACCCTGAAAACCTAAAACCTAAAAAAAACCTAAAACTAAATAAACCTAAAAATAAAATATATAAAACCTAAACCAAAATAAAATAGAATAATAAAATAAAATAAAAACCTAAACATTAACCTAAACCTAAACCTAAATCTAAACCTAAAAATAAAATAGAATAAAAAATAAAAACTAAACTAAAATAAAAGAAATAAGAACCTAAAGTAAACTAAAAAAATTTAAAATTTAAATAAAATAAAAACTAATCCTAAAATATAAAAAATAAAATATAAAAAAATATAAAGAAAACTAAAAAATAAAACCTAAATAAATGAAAACCTTAACCTAAACAATAAACCTAAAAATAAAACCTAAAAATAAATAAAACCTAAACCCTAAACTAAAAAATCCTAAACCTAAATAAAATATAAAGTAAACCTAAGCATAAACTAAACTTAAATAAATAGAACCTAAACCTAAACCTAAAAATAAAAAATGAAAATGAAATAAAAAATATATATATAATAAAAAATAAACTAAACTAAAAAATAAACCTAAACCTAAAAATAAACTAAAATTGAAAACTTAAACAAAAATAAATAAACCTAAAGTAAATAAATAAAACTAAATAAAAAAACTAAACCAAAATTAAAACAAAAAATAAAATAAACTAAAATAAGCAAAAAAAATAAACTAAATAAACCTAAACTTACCACTTTACTAATTTTAGAAGAATTTAAAAAATTAAAAAATAAAACATAATAAAAATAAAACCATAACCCTAAACCTAAATGCTAAAACTATCCATGAAGCCTAAACTCTAAACCCTAATCCATAAACCCTAAACCTTAAACCTTAAACCCTAAAACATACAACTCTAAACCTTAAACCCTAAACCACAAACCCACAACCCTAAACCCTAAAGCCTAAACCCCAAACCCTAAACCCTAAACCCTAAACCCTAAAAACCTTAAAACATACACCTAAACTAAATTAAACCTTAAAAAAAAAGCTAAACATAAATAAAATAAAATAAAATAAGAACTTAAACCGAGACCTAAACCTAAACATAAACCTACACCTCAAAAATAAAATAAAATAAAATCTAAACTAAAATAAAAACCTAAACTAAACTAAAAATTAAAATAAACCTAAAAATAAAAAACTAAAATAAAATAAAAACTAAACATAAAATAAAAATAAAATAAACCTAAACTAAAATAAAATAAGAACTAAACTAAAACCTAAACCTAAAAATAAATAAAAAATAAAACCTAAACCCTAAACTAAAAAAAAATCCTAAACTTAAAATAAACAAACTAAAATAAACCTGAACCTAAACTAAAATAAACTAAACTATAATAAGTAAAACATAATCCTAAACTAAAAATAAGCTAAACCTAAACCTTAAAATAAATAAAATAAAAATAAACCTAAACCTAAACTAAAACTAAAACCTAAAATAAACATAAAATAATATAAAACCTAAACCTAAAAAATAAAATAAAAAACCTAAACCTAAACCTTAAAATAAAAAAATAAATATAAACCTAAAAAATAAAATAAAAATAAAACAAAACTACAAAATAAATATAAACCTCAACCTAAACCTAAAAAATGAACTAAAATACAAAACCTAAACTATAATAAAAAAACCCTAAAACTACAACCCTAAACCCTAAAAAAACCCTAAACCCTAACCCTAAAAAAACACTAAACCCTAAAACCTAAACATTAAGCTAACCCTAAACCCTAAACCCTAAATATTAAAAAACCCTAAACCTTAAACCCTAAACCTTAAACCCTAAACCCTAAACCCTAACACTAAACCCTAAACCATAAAACCCTAAACCCTAAAACCCTAAACTGTAAACCCTAAAAACTTAAAAATTTAAACCTAAAGAAAATAAATCCTAAAAATAAAATAAATAAAAATTCCTTTAAAATAAAATAAAATAAAAAATAATGATAAACTAAAGTATAATAAATAAAAACCTAAACTAAACTAAAAATAAATTATGCTTATGAAGAAAAAACCTAAATAAAATAAAAAGTAAACATAAATAAAAATAAATTAAACCTAAAATAAAAGTATAAACCAAAAAATAAACTAAAAAATAAATAAAAAGTAAATCCTAAACCCTAAACTAAAAAAAAACCTAAACCTAAATTAAAGATAAAATAAACAAGATAAAATAATCTTAAACCTAAACTAAAATAAACTAAACTAAAATAAATAAAACTTAAACCTAAAATAAACTAAAAATAAACCTAAACCTAAACAAAAAAAATAAACCTAAAAGTAAACCTAAAATAAAACCTAAAACCTAAACTTAAATAAATTAAATTAAAACTAAACTAAACCTAAAATAAAAAATAAAACCTAAACCTAAAAAATAAAATAAAAAATAAAACTCACTAAAAATAAACTTAAACCTTAAAATAAACTAAAATAAATAAACCTAAAATAAGTAAACTAAACTAAAAAAAAAAAAAAATAAACCTAAATAAAACAAAAAAAAAATAAAATGAACTAAAATAAATAAAAAATGGACTAAATAAACTAAATAAACAAAACCTAATGGTAATTTAAAAAAAAAACCCTAAACCCTAAAACAAACCTTAAACCCTAAATCCTAAAACACTAAACCCTAAACCCTAAATCCTAAAACATTAAACCGTAAACCCTAAACACTAAACCCTAAACCCTAAAACCCTAAACCTAAACTATAAACCCTAAACCCTAAAACCCTAAACCCTAAACCCTAAACCCTAAACCCTAAAAACTAAACCTTATAACCTATAACCCTAAAAAACCCAAACCCTACTAAACCCTAACCCAAGCTAAAACCCAAACCCCAAACCTATACCCAAAATCCTAAGAATGGGCAAAACCTTGACTACAAGAACATCACCATCAACTAGGCTCAGTCTAGATTTGGCAATGGAGGCTAAGGCATAGGCAGTGATTATCACAGTGGTGGTGGGGTATCTAGAGGGTGGATATGAGGTGGTGGTTAGAGGGGCTATGGAGGTGAGGAGTTATAAGATTACAATGGGGTGGTGGGAGGGAGAGATCGGGAATATGATGATAGATCCCACTACTAGAGAGGTGGGGGTGTTTCTGATGGGAATTAGAGAAATTGAAGAATGGTTGATCCGATTTGCTGCTTATAGAATTGTGTCTTTATAATAGAGACAAATTTACTTAATTAGAGTTTTTCATTTGCTCTATGGGTGCTCATTTTTTATCTATGTCATCGTTTGTGTCTTAGAAAATGTGGGGTGCTTCCTTGTTGATGAAATCAAAAAGAAGAAATGTTAAATATTAATTTATTCTCTATTAAAAAAACCCCTAAACTCTAAACCCTAAACCATAAACCTAAACCATAAAACCTACAAACCTAAACCATAAACACTAAAACCCTAAATCATAAACCCTAAACCCTAAACCCTAAACCTTAAACCCTAAATACTAAACCACAAACATTAAACCCTAAACTAACCCTAAACCCTAAACACTAAACTAACCCTAAACCCTAAACTCTAAGAATGGATAGAACCATGAAGGCAGGAACATCACCATCAACTAGGCTTAGTCTAGATCTGGAGATGGAGGTGAATGCGTTGAGGCGGCAATTATCATAGTGGTGGTGGGGGATTTGGATGTGCTGGTGGATATATAGGTGGTGATCAAAGCAATGATAGATATGGAGGTGGGAGGAGCGATGGAGGTTATAGCCATGTGGGTGGCAGAGGGAGAGATCGAGGGATATAATGGTGAATTCCACTACTCTAAAGGTGGGGTTGGCAGAACTAGAGAAACGAAGAAAGTGATCCATTCTACTACTTATGGAACTATCTTTATACTAGAGATGATTCTACTTATCTAGGGTTTTTGATTTGCTCTATGATTGCCCATTTTTATATCTATGTCTTGTCTTAGAAAACTTGGGATGCTACTTGGTTGATGAAATTGAAAAAGAAGAATGTTGAATCTGAATTTATTCTCTTAAAAAACATTAAACCCTAAACAAACATAAACTAAAACCAAAACCTAAACCCAAAACCCTAAACCTAAAAACTAAAACTAAACCAAACCTCCACAAATCCTAAACCCTAAACCCTAAACCCTAAAACCCTAAATCCTAAACCCTAAACCCTAAACCCTAAAACCTATAACCCTAAACCCCAAACCTTAAACCCTAAACTAACCCTAAACCCTAAACCCAAAACCCTAAACTAACTTTAAGCACTAATAATGGTCAAAACCTTCATGATAGGAACATCACCGTCAACAAGGCTCAGTCTAGATCTGGCAGTGGAGGCAAACACAAAGGCGATAATTATTGTAGTGGTGGTGGGGGATCTGGTGGTGCTGGTGGATATGGAGGTGGTGGTTAGAGCAGTGGTGGTTATGGAGGTGGGAGGAGAAATGAAGGTTACAGTCATGGTGGTGGTGGAGGGAGATATTGGGGATATGATGGTGGATCCCGCTACTCGAGAGGCTAGGGTGGTTCTCATGGGCACTATAGAAACTAAAGAATGACCAATCTGATCTACTACTTTTGGAACTATTCCTTTATAGTAGATACAATTCTTCTTATCTAGGTTTATTAATTTGCTCTAAAGGTGCCCATTTTTTATCTATGTCATTGCTTATGTCCTAGAAATTTTTGGGTGCTACTTGGTTGATGAAATTGAAATGAAGAAATGTTCAATTTGAATTTGTTCTCTATTTAAAAAAACCTAAACCCTAAAAGCCCCAAACCCTAAACTCTCAACCATAAATCTACAACCCTAAACCCTAAACTCTAAAACCGTGAACCTTAAACCCTAAAACCCTAATCCCTAAACCGTAAACCCTAGACTGTAAAACCTAAATCCCTTAAACCTACAACCCTAATCCTAAACTAACCCTAAACCCTAAACTTTAAGAATGGGTAGAACCTTAATGGCAGGAACATCACCGAGGCACAGTCTAGATCTAATGGTGGAGGTAAAGGTGAGACTGGATTGTGGGGGAATGAACGCGGTGGATATGGAGGTGGTGGTCAGAGTAGTGGTGGTTATGGAGGTGGGAGGAGTGCCAAAGGATACCATTTGGTGGGTGGAGGGAGAGATAGAGGATATGATGGCAGATCCTGCTACTCAAAAGGCAAGGGTGGTTCTAATGGGAACTGGAGAAATTGAAGAACGACCATTATGATCTGTTTCTTATGTAACTGTGTCTTTATAGTAGATACGGTTCTACTTATCTAAGGTTTTCTATTTGCTCTATGGGTGCTCATTCTTGATCAATGTCGTCGCTTGTGTCTTAGAAAATTTTGGGTGCTACTTCATTGATGAAATTGAAAAGAAGAAATGTTGAATTTGAATTTGTTCTATTAAAAAAACACCTTAAGGCCTAAACAAAACTTAAACCCTAAACCTAAAACCAAAACCCTAAACCAAACCCTAAACCTAAACTCCCTAAACCCTAAACACTAAACCCTAAACCCTAAACTCTAAACCCTAAAATAAAACCAAAACCTAAACCATAAACTATAAGCCCTAAACACTAAAACCTTCAACCCTAAACCTAAACCCTAAACCCCAAACCCTAAACCATAAACCCTAAGCCTTAAACTAACCCTAAACCCTAAACTAACCCTAAACCCTATACCCTAAACTAACCTTAAACATTAACCCTATACCCTAAACCTTGAGTAAAGATGTCATTAGGAGAAGTTCTAAGGAATGACCTAATCCTAACATAGTTTTGGTAGCTAAAGAAAATGTCTTCAAGAGACTTTCCCTTGACTATTAGAGATTTGAATCATATTATAATACCATTTATTATATTATAATGTAGCATCATATATTTGAGCATGTAGTGATGTGTTTTTGGATGTTATAAGATGTTTTGACATGTTTTAGTATATTATGGTATTGTTCCTTATAGTCTATATTAATATAAATCATAAAAATATCGATTTAATAAATCAGACAATGAAATTTGTTAAATTTGAAGTGGGAATCAAGTTGTAGTACCAAAGGTGTGTTATGCCACTTGTAGTCTAAAAAGTAAGATTTTATGTTACAAATTAAATATTATATGTTGTAGCATAGTATAGCATCATATATCATAATATATTATTCTATGCATTTTAAATTATTTTAGTATTTTTCAATCATGCAGTCAAGCCTACACAAGCATTACTTATAAAAATGTTGAATTAGACTCTAAAATGGTGGAATTTGGCCAAATCAATAATAGGTAGAGCATGGCATCAAACTATAATGTTTAAATTTAAAATATGTAAGTGAAACGACTAAAATATATAGTTTTTTATTGCTTAGACTAATTTTATGATTTTTTATCTTAAGCAATCCCTTGTGATGTGATATGCAATATAATATAATATAATATAATATAATATAATATAATATATTATAGTGTATTATAATATAGGATTCCATAGCATAGTGTAGCATTATGCATTATAGCATACTATTATGTATTGTTTAGCATTTTTTAGTTTGTTATAGTATGATGTAGTAGGGTGTGTATTTATAAAAATACTGATTTATAAATTAAGATGATGGGATTTGGCCAAATTTAAGGTAAGCTTTAGGGAACATCATTGGGGTGTGCTATGGTGTGTTATTTAATCAAAAGAATGTAGTTTTGCATCCAAAATAAATGTTCATTTTTCAATGAAATTTTATAATTTTTTGCTTAAAGTGATTCATTTTAAGGTGTAATGTAAGATAATATATTATATGAAAGCAAATTAAAATATAATATACATAACAATATAACTTCACATATATATATATGAATTTGGTGGTGTGTTACTATATGTTACTGTACATTTTAGTATGTTTTAGTTTTTTTATAATACATTAGGTAAAAACTTAGAAAAATGTTAATTTGATGGTTGAGATGGAAGAATTTGGCCAAATTCATGGTACACACCAAGAAGCAACACCAAAATTATGTTATTTTGTACCATTTCTAATAGAAAAATAACAATTCTACATCCAAAATGAACATTATTCATATTTTGAGAAAATATTTTTATTTGTTCTTTTTAAGTGATTCTAATGAGGTGAAATGTTAGACATATATATTATATTATAGTAAATTATAATATAACATCATATATTATACTATAATATAATTTGTTAATTCACACTATAACATGTTTAGCATGATATTGTATAGTTAGTTTGAACTTCAACCATCACAAATCATAGAATTTTGATTACAATGTTAAGATGATGTAATTTGAACCAATACATTGTTATTTTTTAGTTGAAGTATTAAAGGTGCATAAGAGAAGAAATAAGATTTGATGAGAATTCCATGTCAAGGACATGGAGGGAGATCCTCTAGGGGATCACACATGCATTGGACCTGACATGTGAGGGGTCTATGTCGAGGGCATAGAAGAAGAAAGTCTGTTAGGGATAAGGTTTGAATTTGATTTGATTCTATGATTTATGGAAAGAAGATCCGCTAGGGATAAGAATATATAATCCATCGGGGATTAAGATCAAATCAAGTTTAATTTATTTTGTTCTAATAGATGTGGAGGCACATCTACTAGAGACATGGGCTTGAGTCCACTGGGGATCAGGTTTATGAACCTTCCACTATAGAAGCAGGTTTGAGCTATCCATTAGGGATTTAGATTTGAGATTAATTTCATAGATTTGTTTGGGGATGTATTTACTAAGAATAAGAGTTTGGTTGGATTTCTTTGATTTAGACTCTACTAGGGGAGTTGGTTTAATTTGGATCCACTAGGGAGTTTGGTTTTGAATTTGATTTGTTTGCTTGACTTATTTATATATGATTTGGGGCTCCACTAGGGCAAAGGTTGTGATATAACTCCATTGTGGAAAATTAAATTTTGTTTAATTTAATCTGAGTTATTGTATGGACCCTGTCGATGTGCGATGGACCCACTGCGAAGGGGCTATATCAACCTTGACCTACCTCAGGTTTACAAATCCAAAGGGATAGTTTACCAGCTGCGGGGTAGAGCTAGCCAACCTAAGGGGTTGCCTTTTGGTGTGCAATGACTATGCTAGGAAAAAGGCATAACAGACTTACATCTTCTAAAGCGAGGAACAACTGTTAGGTACTTATGTCAACTCAAATATACTCAAGATTAATTTTATCTTAATTTAATGTGATTTGGTATGGTTTATTTAGTTTAATTTGATTTCGAATTGAGGGCATATCCGTTAGGGATGTGAGCACGGTCTAATTTGGTAGATTTAATTTATAGAATGTGTCGATGTGCGATGGGCCCACTGAAAAAGGGCTATATTAGACTTATCCTATCATAGATTTACAAATCCAAAGGAATAGTCTACTTGTTGTGGGGTAGAGCTAGCCAACCTAAGGGTTGTTTTCGTGTAAACGACCGTCAAGAAGAAGCATAGAATTAAATCTTCTAAACCAAGGAACAACCACTGGGTAACTTGCTAGCAGCACAATAACTAGAACCTTAATTAGGGACGACTATTGAGTGAATGTTGTTGAAGACTTATATCAACTCAAGAGTAGTCAGACGATTCTTATAAAGAGTTTTGCTGACACTACCCTAAAGATAGGATTCCTGCTTGGGGAAAGCCACCTTTACGGGTGTCCTCCTAATCCACAAGTTAATATATTTTTTGTTTATATGTTTACATGGACCCTATTGGTGTGCGAGGGACCACACTGAGAAGGGGCTATGTCAGCCTTGACTTATCTCAGATTTACTGGACCAAGAGAATCTGCATAACCACAGGATGAATTCTCCAATGACAAGGGTGGTTACTAGAAAAGGGAAACTGTCCAATCCAATAGTAACGGGTAGTGTCTAAATGGGGTCGCAAAAGATGTGATCTAAATATAGTGCCCACAGGGGAGGTGCTGCTAGGGGCATTATCCTGATCCCTGGAAAAAAAAAGCCTATAGGTGTACTGTGGCCAACTCAAGGAGAAAGCGTAGCAGACTTACATCTTCCATGAGTGGTGTATCCTAAGATGTGAGAACCAACCAACCTAAGGTGTATCCAAGCATGAGTGGTGTATCCGTCAACATAGTGGGAACCAACCAACCTATGGTGCCCGCCATAACAATCAATCTGGAAAGAAAGCATGCTTACAACTTTCTAAGCAAAACCGATCATCGAGATAGTCATCTTGGGACAAATGTTATCTCACTTAGATTAACTGCTGAGCACCCTAAGGAAGGACTGGACCCACTTGAAGCCAGAAGAAGAAGGAGCCAAGGGACTTATCCTAAACCTCAAATATACTCGACCCAACAAGACAAGGCTAATCCAAGAAGAAAGCATAAGACTCACATCCACTTAAACAAAGCCAACATGAGATAGCTTAACCATGCAAGATGGCCTACTACTAACAGAAAGTGAAGACTCATCCACTTAAGTAAAGAAGGAAAGTGTAGTGCACCCTAAACCTTAACTAAAATAAGATAACCTTAAGAATAAAAAACCATAATAAAATTAAAACTAAATGTAAAATAAAATTAAAATAAACATAAAATAAAATAAAATATAAACTAAATAAATACTTAAACCTAAAAAGTAAATTTAAAAATAAATAAAAAATAAAACCTAAAACCTAAACTAAAAAAACCTAAACCTAAAATAAAAATAAAATAATCTGAAAACTAAACTAAATTAAAATACATAAAGCATAAACCAAACCTAAAATAAACTAAACCTAAGCCATAAATAAAATAAAAAAAAGTAAAATAAACCTAAACCTAAACTAAATAATACCTAAAATAAACATAAAATAAAACCTAAAACCTAATTCTAAAATAATAAACTAAAACCTAACCAAAACCTAAAAATAAAATTAAAACCTAAACCTAAAAATAAAATAAAATAAAACTAAATTAAAAAAAATAAACATAAACCTAAACCTAAACTTAGAAAATAAACTAAAATAAAACCTAAACTAAAATAAATAAACTTAAAATAAATAAACTAAATTAAAAATAAATAAAAGTAAACCTAAATAAAATAAAATAAAATAAACTAAAATAAATAAACTAAATAAACCTAAACCTACCGCTACTTAATTTTTTTTTTAAAACCCTAAACCTAAACCCAAAAAACCCTAAACCCTAATCAAAACTAAACCTAAACTCCTAAACTAACCTTAAACCCTAAACCCTAAACCTACAATCTAAACCCTAAACATTAAAACCATCCTAAACCTAAACCCTAACCTAAACCCTAAATCCTAAACCCTAAACCCTAATCTAACCCTAAACCTAAACTCTAAACTAACCTTAAACCCAAAACCCTAAAAACCCTAAACCCTAGAGCATAAACACTAAACCCTAAGCCCTAAACTCTAAACCCAAATAATAAACCCTAAACCCTAAAAGCTTAAACCCTAAACCCTAAACCCTTAACCCTAAACCCTAAACCCTAAGCCCTTAAACCTAAACCTAAACCTAAACCCTAAACCCTAAACCTAAAAACCTAAACCTAAACTAAATAAAACCTAAATAAAAAAAAACTAAACATTAATAAAATAAAATTTAAAATAAAATAAAAACAAAAATAAAAACCTAAACCTAAACCTAAAAATAAAATAAATTAAAAATAAAAAATTAAAATAAAATAAAGAAAAACCTAAACTAAACTAAAAATAAAATTAACCTCGAAATAAAAAACCTTAATAAAATTAAAACTAAATGAAAAATTAAATTGAAATAAACCTAAAATAAAATAAAATAAAAACTAAATAAAAACCTAAACCTAAAAAATAAACCTAAAAATAAATAATAAATAAAACCTAAACACTAAACTAAAAAAAACCTAAACCTAAGATAAAAATAAAATAAATAATATAAAATAAACCTAAACTTAAAATAAAATAAACTAAACTAAAATAAATAAAACCTAAACGTAAACTTAAAATAAACTAAACCTAAACTAAAAAAAATAAAATAAACAAAAAATAAACCAAACCTAAAAATAAACCTAAATTGAAAACTTAAAAGCTAAACCTAAAAAATAAAATAAAAATCTCGACCTAAACCTAAACCTAAAAAATAAAATAAAAATAAAACTCAACTAAAAAATAAACCTAAACCTAAACCTAAACATAAAAAATAAACTAAAATAAAAAACCTAAATTAAAATAAATAAACTAGACTGAATTAAAATAAAATAAACCTAAATAAATATAAAAAAATAAAATAAACTTAATAAACTAAAAAAACCTAAACCTACTAGTTTACTTAATTTAAAATAAAACCCTAAACCCTAAATCCTAAATCCCGAATCCTAAACCCTAAACCCTAAACCCTAAAACTAACCCTAAGCCTACAAACCCTAAATCCTAAATGCTAAACAACCCTAAACCCTAAACCCTAAAAGCATAAACCTTAAAACCCTGAATCCTAAACCTTAAACCCTACACCCTAAACCCTAAACCCTAAACCCCAAACCCTAACCCTAAACCCTAAACCTAAACCTAAATAACTAAACAAAGTAAACCTAAACCCTAAAACCTAATAAACCTAAACCTAAACCCTAAGAATGTAACTTGACGGGCACCGCCAACCAAGCTCCCTAGATCTAGCAATGGAGGCATGTGAAAAGAATTATCGCAAAGGGGTGGAGGGGATCTAGAGGTGCCGTGGATATGGAGGTGGTGGTCGAGCAGGGTGGTTATGGAGTGGGAGCGAGAGGTTATAGCCATGGTGCTGACAAAGGGAGAGATCGTGGATATGATGGTGGATCCCACTACTCGAGAGGCCGGGGTGGTTCTCATAGGAACTAAAGAAATCAAGAACAATCGATTTGATCATCCATGGAACTATGTCTTTATCCTAAAGATGGTTCTAGTTATCTAGGGTTTTTGATTTGCTCTATGCATGCTCATTTTTTATCTATGTCGTCGCTTATGTCTTAGAAAACTTGGTGTGTTACTTGGTTGATCAAATCAAAAAGAAGAAATGTTGAATATGAATTTGTTCTCAATTAAAAAAACTAAAAATAAAAAAAACCCTAAACTAAAACCCAAACCCTATACCTAAAACCTAAACCCTAAACCATAAGCCTTAAACCCTAAAACCATAAACCCTAAACCCTAGACCTTAAACTATAAACCCTAAACCCTAAACCCCAAAACCCTGAAATAACCCTAAAACCCAAAACCCCCAAATAACCCTAAACCCCAAACCCGAAACCCTAAACCTTGAACTAGCCTTAAACCCTAAACCCTAAACCCTAAAAAGTTAAAAACTTAAAAATAAAATAAATAAAAAAACCTAAACCAAAATAAAACAAAATAAAAACCTAAACTAAAACATAAACATAAACCTAAACCTAAAAAAGAAAATAAAATAAAAATAAAAACTAAATTAAAATAAAATAAATAAAACCTAAACTAAACTAAAAAATAAAAAACCTAAATAAAATTAAAACTAAATTTTATATAAAAATAAAATATACCTAAAATAAAAAAACTAAATAAAAACCTAAACCTAAAAAATAAATCTAAAAAAACCTAAAATAAATAAAGAATAAAAATTAACCCTAAACTCAAAAAAAAACAAACTTAAAATAAAAATAAACCTAAACCTAAACCTAAACTAAAATAAACTAACTAAAATAAATAAATCCTAAACTTAAACCTAAAATAAACTAAACCTAAACCTAAACTTAAACCCTAAATAAAATTAAATAAACTATAATTAAACTTAAACCTAAACTAAAAAATAAAACCTAAAATTAAACCTAATGTAAAAACCTAAAACCTAAACCATAAAAAATAAAATAAAAAAATAAACCTAAACCTAAAAATTAAAAAATAAAACTTAAACCTAAAAAATAAAATAAAAAACAAAAATAAATTAAAAAATAAACATAAACCTAAACCTAAACCTAAACTTAAAAAGTAAGCTAAAATAAAAAACCTAAACTAAATTAAATAAACCTAAAAAAATAAACTAAACTAAATAAAAATAAAAATAAACCTAAATAAAAATAAATAATAAAATAAACTAAAATAAATAAGAAATAAACTAAATAAACTAAGTAAACTAAATAAACCTCAACCAAACGATTTAATTTAAAAAAACACTAAATCTTAAACCCTAAACCCTAAACCCTAAATCCTAAACCTAAACCCTAAACACTAAACCCTAAAACTGATCCTAAACCCTAAACCCTAAATCATAAACCCTAAACCCTAAACCCTAAACTAACCCTAAACCCTAAACCCTAAATCCTAAACCCTAAATGCTAAACCCTAAACCTAAACCCTAAATCTTAAACCCTAACACTGACCCTAAACTTTAAACCCTAAAACCTAAACCCTAAACCCTAAAACCATAAACCTAAAGCTTAAAATAACCCTAAACCCTAAGTTAACATTAAACCCTAAACCCAAAACCCTCAAAACCTAAACCATAAAGGCTAAACACTAAACCCTAAACCTAATCCCTAAACCCTAACCCTAAATCCTAAATTTTAAAACCATAAACCATAAAACCCAAAACCCTAAACCTAAAACCCTAAACCCTAAAAACCTAACAACCTAAAAATAAAATAAATAAATAAAACTAATACCTAAATAAAATAAAATAAAATAAAAACCTAAACCTAAACCTAAAAATAAAATTTAAAAGTAAAAAGAAACTAAAATAAAATAAATAAAAACCTAAACTAAATTAAAAAATAAAACATAAATAAAATAAAAACTAAAAATAAAATAAACATAAAATAAATTATAATAAAAACAAAATAAAAACCTAAACCTAAAAAATAAAGCTAATAATAAAATTGAAAAATAAATTTAAAAAAACCTAAACTGTAAATTAAAAAAAAAATCTAAACATAAAATAAAAATAAAATAAATAAAATAAAATAAATATAAACTTAAACTAAAATAAAATAAATATAAATAAATAAATCCTACACTAAAAAATAAATCCTAAAAATGAACCTAAAATAAAAACCTAAAACCAAAACCTAAAAAATAAAATAAAACCAAAACCTAAAAAATAAAATAAAAATCAAATTAAACTAAAAAATAAACATAAACCTAAAATATAAACTAAGATAAAGAACCTAAACTAATATAAATAAACCTAAAATAAATAAACTAACATAAATAAAAATAAAAATAAAATAAACTTAAATAAATAAAAAATAAACTAAGTAAATCTAAACCTACCGGTTTATTTATTTAAAAAAAACCTTAAACCCTAAATCCTAAACCCTAAACCCTAAACCCTAAACCCTATGCTTAAACCCTAAAACCTAAAACAAGAATCCTAAACTACAACCTTAAACCATAAACTCTATACCCTAAAACCCTAATCCCTAAACCCTAAAACCCTTAATCTTAAACCCTAAACCCAAAACCCTAAAACCTACAACACTAAACCCTAAACCCTAAACTTACCCTAAACTAACCATAAACCCTAATAAGAATGTAACCTTGATGACAGAACATCACCAACCATGCCTAGATCTAGCGGTGGAAGCAAAGGAGGAGGTGGTGGTTATCATAGTGGTGGTGGGGGATCTCAAGGTACTGGTGGATATGGAAGCTGGTGGTCGAAAAGGGTGGTGGAGCTGGAGGAGCGAAGGTTACATATGTAGGTGGCGGAGGGAGAGATGTGATATGATGGCGGATTCTGCTACTCGAGTGGGAGGGATGGTTGTGAAGGGAATTGGAGAAAAGAACGATCGATTCTATCTAGTGCTTATGGAACTGTATATTTATAGTAGAGATGGTTCTACTTATCTAGGGTCTTTAATTTGATCTATGGGGGCTCATTTGATTTATGATGTCTCTTATGTCTTAGAAAACTTGGGGTGCTACTTGGTTGATAAAATTGAAAAGAAGAAACATTGAATCTAAATTTGTTCTTTATTAAAAAAAAATCTTAAACCCTAAACCCAAGACCCTAAACTAAAATGTAAACCCTAAACCTAAACCCTAAACCCAAAACCCAAAAAACTCTAAACCTTAAACACTAAACCCTAAACCCTAAACCCTAAACTTACAACCCTAAACCCTAAACCATAAACCCTTAACCTAAAACCCTAAACCCTAAAATCCTAAACCCTAAACCCTAAACCCTAAACCCTAAAATCCCAAACCCTAAACCTTAAACCCTAATCCCTTAACTAACCCTAAACCCTAAACCTTAAATAAAGAAGTCATTAGTAGTACATTTGAAGAATGACCTAATCCCAACATACTTATGAAGAAATTTCTCATGACTTTCCTTGACTATTGGAAAAAATTTCTTCAAGAGACTTTCCCCAAGGAAGGATTGGACCTAGACTTGAAGCAGTCAAGAGGGAAGGAGTCACTAGGGGACTTATCCTATATTTGTGTGTAGTTTATGTTTGTGTTGTGTCAATGAAGGATAGGATGTCGCTCGTGTTCCTTACACCTACCCTAAACACATCATGGCAGATTTGCAAACAGGAATACTTTCAACATGGAAGAGATTGAATTAATAATAGAATTTTCATTGATGATAATTATTTTCAAACATGATTTATAATATTTATTTAAGTAAATCTCATTGATTGGGAGCTTTGGGTGCTCTCCCTTATGATTAATAAGCTGATAAGATCCTGCTTAGTAGGTCTTCTCTATGGAAAAAAAGCCTTCCTAAGTGGGTTCAAACTTACCTCGCATCTTACGAGGGGCAACAACCAGTCTCCTTAGAACTAAAATAAGCTTTCCTACTTGAAAAGATCTAGGATGGACCAACTTATTGTGAGCTCAACTCATTTTATCTTTATAAAACTTGAGGTTTTGGCATGCCCGCAGCCTTCTCTCCTCCAAACCTTCAAGCTCTTCAAACCGTAACTTGGCATTCAACTCTATTGTGATCTTACTACCCACAGCTATCCTTAGTGATGGGAGTTGGACTTCTAATGATAGAATAGCTTCAGATCCATACACTAAGGAGAAAGGCGTAGACTAAGTTGGAGTTCAATTTGTCATGTGGTAGGCCCACACAGCTTCAACTAACTGCTCATGCCACTATCGCTTGTTATTGTCAAGTGTCTTCTTTAATATTTGGATGAGAGTTTTGATGAGCGATTCTGCTAAGCTATTTTTCCTAGGGTAGTTGATGGAAGAATATCTCCAATTTATGATGTGTCTTTAGTCAAAGTTGTTGATCTCAGTGCTCTTTAATGTAGTACCATTATTAGATATAATTCATCGACACACTTATTTCCTATATACAATATGATTCCTAAAAACTAGAGCACATGCTGAGCTGTGACCTTTCTGAGCAGAATCATCTTCGTCCATTTGGAAAAGTAGAGCAGCTAAGATGAACCAATGACCCTTGGAAGAAGGATGATCAATCAAACCCACTATGTTTGTACCCCAACACTCAAATGGCCATGAGGCCAATGTATGATGCAGAATGTTAGGTGGTTGGTGTAGGACCACATTGTGCATTTAACATTAGTGGTGTCTCTTAAGCGTATCCATGCAATCTTTGATTATCGACAGCTAGTAATATCCTAGTCTCATGATCTTGGCTTTCATCTTTGGACCAGATTAGTTAGCTCCACATAATCTTGAGTGTACCTTGGTCACAATCTTACGGACTTCATGCTTGTCTAAATAGCATAACCATATATGATTGGAAGACCTCCGGTATAAGACACCATCCACAAGAGCGTAGGAAAGTGCTCTCTACTTCATCCGAGCAGGTTTGGAAACATGATGAGTCTTGTTCAATAACTTATCTATTTTAGACCTTTATCCAATAAGGACTCATCCTCTCGCATTACGCCAACACTTTGGAAAGCTTGGCTAAAGAATACACTATGATGTTCTCTCCTTGAGGAATCTTATAAATGGTAACCTCTAGGATTGGGCTAACAACTCTATGGTGCACTTGGGGTAGTGATGGAACTTGGGCTTTATAACTATATAGGACCCAGTGATTTGGTTGATAACTAGCTGAGAATCTCTGAAGATGTTGATGTTCTGGATTCTTATAGTAATGGATAACTCCTGATTGGAAATCAGAGCCTCATATTCAACTTCATTGTTGGTGCAAGGATTGGACAGATGATACGAGAATCTCATCACATCACTGTGTAGAGTCAAGAGAACAATCCTACCACTACCTTTCCTGAATAGTAGATTAAAATTCTTCTCCTCTTTGAGAGGAAGTCGCACCAACAAATTTCATATCCCAATGGTGAATGCTAGCATCCCCTAAGTTCATGATTTGTTCATCAGGGAAATCATCACTAATCGGGGAGTTAGCAAGAACTGGGTGTGCCGCTAAAAAATCTTCTACCACTTATCCTTTCACCACTCAAAGGGGTACGATGGTAATGTCAAACTATGAGAGGATCATAGACCTTTGTGCCAACCGTCTGAATAACGTCGGTGGTGTCATGAGATACTGTAGTGGATTGATCTTAGAGATTAAGTTCACCTTATGAGGAAGCATCTAGTGTTGTAGCTTTTGGGATGCAAAGATTAAAGCTAGGAAATGCTTCTCAATCGGTGGATAATTAGCCCTAGCAGGGATTAGATGATGGCTGAGATAGTAGAGTATGTTTTCCTTCCCTTCATCATTGGCTTGGGCCAACAAATCACCAAAGGAGTTATCTAACGTAGTAGTGTAAAGTATGAGTGGCTTGCCTGAGATAGGGGCTGCTAGAACTGGCAGCGTCATTAGGTAATGCTTGATGTCTTCGATGGCATGCTCACAGTTATCATCCCACTTGAACTTTGCATCATTTTTGACAAGTTCTTAGAATGGCTGACATCTTCCTAATAGGTTGGATATAAAGTGTCTTAGCTACGTCAACTGACTTTAGAATGATCTGAGTTGAGTTAAACTTTTAGGGGTGGCATTTCTAATATTGTCTTGATCTTCTCTGGATCAATTTTGATTCACTGCTGTTAGACAATAAACTCAAGGAATTTCCCTGAAGCTTCTCCAAATGCACACTTTACGGGGGTTCATTTTGAGGTTAAATTATATTAACTATTTGAAAACTACTCTCAAGTCAAAGAGATGGTCTTCATTTTCTCTACTTTTGATAATGAGGTCATCGACATAGCACTCGACTTGATGATGAATGAGTTCATCAAATATTTGAGTCATAGACCGTTGGTATATAGCACCAACATTTTTAAGGCAAGTACCGAATCCTAAGCAATAATTACCATCATCGACTGGACCCAATATACCAAATCCTAGTCTTAGTCTTGATTGATAGCTTTTGCATTTATTCTTCTATATTCTTTCAAAGTAGTCTTACCTATGCTTTGACCAAGTATGTGGGATTAACCCTTTCTCTGTTAAATTATGAACACAAGGAAAGTACCACTCAAAAAGTAATTCTATGAAATCTTTATATGAATCATCCTCAAGTTCTACATTAACTTCTTGACTTGAGGATGATGCTCCTAAAAAGGACCTTTGAGTCTTAACACATGTGGATGATTAGGGACTTCTTTAACTACAAAACCCTTAGCTTTTTGAGAGGAAAGTGGGGTTAGAGCTAAGGTTCCCAATTGATGCCTAACTGTTTCACATATAGACTTGGATACACTTATGCATTGCTTTGGTGCCCGCCTTCATCGCTATCCGCTCAAGTGTCACCTACAAGGGAATCTACAGAGAAGAGTCGGTCGGTGTGCTAACCATATAAGACTCATCCTATGAACTAGATTCTAAGTCTATATGGATAATAGGTATACTCTTGGTAGCTGGGACATATCTTCTATTGGGTGGCCAATAAGGAGGTTTTCTACCCCTGGGACTGCCTCTGAACTGGCCTCTTCCTCTGCCTAGTAGAGGTCAGGTCATCCTACCCATATATTAGAATGGAGTAACAAACTGTTGGTGGAATTTAATGTCATGTTCCACTTCCTCCTCCAAGTCTATTTCTACTCCCTTTTATTTTTTTTCCATTTTATTTTTTCTTTTCTTTTCTTTATATTCTTCTCTTTCTTTTTTTTTTTTTTTTTTTTTAACTTTGGCCAAGTTCGCGAGAATAGACTTGTTGATTTTGAGGGAGGTAGTAAGCCGCATCCTCATATATGTTGACCTGAACTGTAAATGCTTGAGATCTCCTTTGACAGTAGATGATCCCACCTCTCACAAACTTCATACACTAATGTATAGAGGATGGAACTATGTTGTTCTCATGTATCCAAGTCTATAATGTGAAACTTGGCTTCTATCTTCTAATCATCTAACTCTAAGCACGACACTATGGAGCCTAAGGCTTGTTGACCTCACTTTTGGAGTGTGGATTCAATCTTCCCTACACTTAGGAGTCTTCTAGACACTAAGACTTCCATAGTCATAAGACAATTCTAATAATTAGGTAAACACTTAACCTAAGCCTAAAGACTTAGAAGGGTTAAATATAGGATTAGGTTATGCCTTAGGGATTAAGATAATCCATCTACCCTACAACCCAAATCTAATCCATGTTCACCTTTTGAAACCAAACCTCAAGTTCAATTCAAACATCAAATTCAAATCCAAATCCAACCCAAATTCCAAAACCAAATGATTGAAGCCCATGATCATATTCAAACTTGAAACACTTCCTAAACCATATGACTATCCCATTTTACCAAAATCAATCTAAAATAAATTTATTTTCTTATAATAAATTTATATCTTCATCATATTCCTAAATATAAATCAAATCTACATTCAAATGATCAAAACTAAATCAAACTAAATCAAATTAAATCTAACCTTTCTTAAGCCATATGACTTATCCCATGGACTTAGCCAAATCTTAATCCAAATCAAGTCAAACTAAATTTATTTTCTCACAAATTAATCATATTTTCAATCATATTCACAAATTTAAATGAAATATACATTTAAATCAAAAAAATCAAACCAAATCAAAATCCAATCCTAAGCCACATGACCTAACTCCATGGACTTAGCCAAATTCCTTCATTCCAAAACTAAATTCAATTTTTCTCATGAATCAACCATACCTTCAATCATATTAACAAATATAAATGAAATCTACAATCATCAATCCAAACCAAAATCAACCCAAGTCAAACCCAACATAACCCTTTTGACTGGAAATGTTCAAATGAACCAAAACCCATTTGAACTCAATTTGAATTTATTTATCAATCCCAAATCCATATATAAACTCAACAAAATCAAACTCAACCCAAAATAAACCAAACTAAATCCAATTGGTCCACCTAACCCAAAGTGGCTAATTTGACCTATTTGAGCCAAGTCTTAATCCTACTCAAATTAGATTGAACCAAGCCCATCAAAACCTTCCATCATGATTGTTGATAACCTTAGGTTGATTAATTATCACAAATTAGGTCAAACAAAGTCAACCCCTTAACCCATATGAACCCAAACTAGCTAAATTGCAACCTAATCCAATTCCTTTAAAACTAATGATTGTTACCAAATCAAAATCAATATTTGAATATGACTTGACCTTCAATTGAGTCAAACTAAACTCAATTGGCCCACTTGACTCAAGTTGACTCAAATTGACTTAAAAGAAAAAATTGGGTCAAAATAAAATATAAACTAAATTTATTGCAACCAATGGCTCAAGTCCATTCTAAATTGATTGTTGAACTTGACCAAAGCCATGATTTGACCCAATTGAACCCAATTGACCTATTTAGCCTAAATTGATCTAAAGGATCAACTTGGCCTAAGTCAAAACCAAATTCAAATTAATTGAAACTAAAGCCTACAATCATCTTCAATTGGTCAACTAAACCCAAAACAACACCCAACCCAAGCCAATTTGGCCAATTTGGTCAAATTGGTCAACATACCCATTTGAGCCCAAATGATTTCAAATGAGCCAAAATCAAATCTAAGCCAAACTAATCCAAACTAATTGAACCAAAACATCCCAAATGATCATATTAACTTGACCCAACCCTTAGTTTGATCCAATTTGACCAATTGGTCAACTTGACCCAACCTAACCCAATTTGACCTAAATGAGTCAAATCGAGCCAAACCTAACCAAATCAACTCCAATTGACTTGAAATTTTGGCAAACCCACTTTTTGCTCATTTCAAATCCAAATCATCTCCAATGCCAAATGATCATTCCATCCTTGGGTCAAGGGTATCACATGGGACAAATCACCCATGTAAGTGGTCATTTCCATTCCTTGGCCACTTGGTACTCTCCCAATGATCTAGCTAGGCACCTATGACCCTGCCCAACCTGACCCAAGGGGTGGTTGGGTCAGCCATGACCCATGTAAGGTGAAATCATTTCACCCTCCCCATTAGAGCATTGAAAACCCATAGAACACTCATGATTCCTCCTTGCTAGCCACCTCCACACCTTTAACCAACCAAGTCGAGCCAACTCACCTCCTCCCTGCCACCCATGACTCCCTGAGATGGTCAGACGGCCACTAGAATCCAAACCAGATACCATCATCTGATCAAGATGAAGGGGTATACACCACCTCGTTTCAACTCTAACACACAAAAAAATAATTTGTTAGAGCTCTAGCTCGCTAAAATAATTATTATTTAGAGCCACCATTCTCGAGCTCCAAAGCTCCTCAAAAAAAAAAAGTCCATTTTTGTCTATCTTAAAATAAAACACTCTCATTTCTGAATTAAGTTCCCTATTTCTCCATCAAACTCAAATTAATTTTGTAAGGACCTTCCTTAGGCCTCATCAAGCAAAAATAAATTATCTCCCAAGCTTTCCGAGCACCGAAGGTGGGACCTTGATCAAAGCTAGGCTCTAAATCATCGATTCATGGCCTTCTGAGGGAACATCGAGGAATTGATCTAATTGCTTCTCAATAGGGCTTCGTCTCCACTAGATGAAGCTTCCTCAATTGTTGGAGCCGTCGATCTTGAGTTCCGATGAGGTATGCTTCCAAACTCAATCCTTAGGCAAAAATGGGTTCGAGCTTTTTAAAGAAAACTTGTTTCTCATGTGATATTGACTGTTAGATCCCCTATGATCGATGTCATGAAGGTGTGGGATTCTTTTAGAGTTGATCTGAGCTAGGGTAAGCTCAGATCAAGTGAGCAATGGCGGATGGACTCCATTCTCCCTCACTTGTGTGACGTTAGATCACGCACTGTCTGCTCCATGAGATCGGAAAGGATGGTCGATTAGATCCACTAGATCAATAGGATTTAATCATATTAAGCTATGGGATTAATCATAGCCATTTGATCTTAGATCGAATGGTGGAGGAGAAATCACTTCTATTGTCGCCACATAGGCGTTGAGTCGGATAAGTTTTAAGTAGTCAATCCCACGATGCCACGTGGAAAGCACATTGCATCAGTGTGTCACATGGAACCAACAAGATTAAGCTTTAATTATGCTTAATTAATAATTTTTAATGGCTGAAACTTCTAAAAATCATAAAAAATCATAGAGAAATAAAAAAATGCAAATAAATACTCATTTTAAAGTTATTTGAGAGAAGAATTAATTAAATACTAATTTTAATAAATTTGAATTGTAATTAAGGTTTAATTACAAAATTTATTAGCTTAATTACTTCTAGATTACTTGAGCAATTAATCCAAAAAAATTTTGGTTAATTTAATTGGACGACCTCTGCTTCCCATGATTTTCTTGGGATTAATTGCTCACTTAATTAGGAAAATTGACTAATTAAACCTTAACTACTCTTTTAAGTTAATTAATGATTAATTAATCTCATGAATAGTATTAAATTAATTAATTAAGTTTATTAATCATTGTTTAATAATAAGTGAACTAAGGAATATGGTTGGGACCCCTTTATCTATGTTCATTTCACCCTTTTTTAGAATGAAACTAATTAAGAGTTAACTAATTAATTAAATCACTTAATCAAACTGAAATCATAATCACATCAGACCTTAATTAATTAAATCATGGGATAGACCTTTAGGTGTTTAATAACCTAAAGGAGTTTAATGAAATTAGGGTTAGTCCACATGTGTGGGAAAACCATAAGAGTAATTAATTAAGTCCCTTAATCTTATTAACTATTCATCATGAGCCAATTGCATTAGGCCCCTTTTATTTCCTAGGATCATTGCAAGTTTATTTTCCATGCATATCATAGCTCATAATTATTTAGTTAGTTACCTTAAGGAGACATAGGTAAGGGTAATTAATTCATATAATTAAGGGTTCAACTTAATGAACCCATAAAATCAACTTAATTACATTTTCTTAAATTAAATCAAATCACTAATGTCAGAATGGGTTTAAAATAGCAAGTGATGATTTCTCATCTCCTCTTTAAATCAAATCAAATCCAAAACTTAATTAATAAAGCTTTGGTTTGCTTTTAAATAATCTTGTTTGATTTGATTGCCCTTAAGAACTAGTTTGGTTGAATGAATCACATGCTTATATTTGATTGGCATTTTTCCAATCATGTTAAATTTGGTAAGTCATTTGAATTCATGCATCCATCTTTTCAAAATCAAGTAAAATAAAATGGATTTCTTTTATGTAAGATTGCATGTGTTGATTTAATTTAATATATATTATTATCACTATGAAATCCAAATGTATTTTTCAAAAGCTTATAAATGAATAATAATATGTGTTATGATGCTAGTTATAAATACATAATACATTTTTTTAAGTGTATGAATATTGTGCTCCCTTTCTTCTATTAATGTGCTGATTTATATAAGATTGAATGGTAATGGGTATATAGTCTAGATATCCTGGGAACACGAGGCTTTAGCTAGCCCCAAGGAGGTCATTTCATTAAATCACTTCCCTGATTTGATAATGGCACGTACCCATTTGATTTCAGTCTTATGTATTTCAACATTATAATTTGGATAGAGCTTTAATTCATATATATATATATAAATGATTCAATCAAACAAAATATACAATGTTTCCATGATTTTCTTTCCCTCATTTATGTATACATCCATGTGTGTCAAAGAAAAGTAAGTATATAGTCTGGACATCCCGAGAATACAAAACTTTAGTTATCCCCAAGGAGGTTGTTTGATTACCTCACTGCCTTGGTTTAACAATGACATGTACTTGCATATATCTTTGTACATGTATATGTATATGTAATTAGTGAATGAAAAGCCTATTATATATTAAAATTGCATACATTCATAATTGACTAAGTGGTTGAATTAATTAGCCATATGATTTAGAGCTTACTTCCTATGTTCATGTATACGAATTTACATATGTTTGAATGCAAATGGGTCTAAAGTCTTGACATCCTGAGAATACGAGGCTTTAGCTAGCTCCAAGGAGGTAATTTGATTACCTCACTTCCCTGGTTTAACAATGCCACATGCCTATTTAATTTCATTCTTATGTTATTTTTGTATAAGAATTTGGATAAAGTTTTAAATTAATATGTTCAAATAATTCAATCAAATAAAATATAAATTCTAAACATACACATACATTCATCATTTAAGTATGCTAAAATATATTGCATGCATAGATACACTTAGGATTAAATCATATGCATGTTACATGTGATGAAAAGGAATGATTTAATATATGTGATGTGGTACTAATTCAATTAATGTATTCTTAAGATGCCTTTCATTTTGAATAGGATTATTTAAAGTGAACCTAAACATAGGATTATTTTATATGATGTATTTTTTTTTATGATGTATTATTTTATATTGGATGTTAGGGTGTATGCTTCATAGACTGTATGATAGGCCAATATTAGCCTAATCATATTTTTTGCAGAGGATTATGCTTAAGGGATGCTTAAAAATAAATGTGAATGCTCTTTTTTTTGTTTGCTTAAATCCTTAAGCATAATCCAAGTTAGGAGAGGAGGACTTAGTTACCCATTTGTAGGGTGCTAAGTCCAAATTAGAAATACAGCTGCTTGGGATTATATGTATATTTAGCCAACCTCTATTTTGCAGGTGTAGTTAGATTTACTTTCCCACATAAATGTAATTTTAGTAATAGAAATTAGGATTAGTGCTATGGGGAATTAGGATGAGTAGTTGCCAAAAGGCTTTGTCTTGGGGTGCCCTATGATGCCTTTGAAGCAAGCACTATGCAAATCAAAGGAAGAACCAAATCAGAAATAGAGATATGAAGAAGAAAACCCCCATATCATTGAATACAATTATAATTATTCTTTCATATTCTAGGTTGAATAAGGGTATTCTGCTATCCATCTTTTTTCTCTTGTACGGGTACCACCATCGGCCTTTTATTCTTTTATGATAATTTATAAATTGTTTGATGTTATGTTTGTATTGTGCATTAGGACAACATGTTTTTTCATAGTTTCTTAAATGATTGAAGCTTTAATGTGTGGCTTGGATACGATTAGGTTCTTAGGATAAAAATAACTTTTCTACCCAACTAATCACTCATAACTAAATTTTAAACAACTCATAACCTCATCATAAAGCCTAAGCCATAAATAAGATAATTAAAAGATTTAGCAACCACTTAGCTATATGGTTGTATGTTTCACATCATGCATGCATATTCTTTTCCTTTTGACAAGAAGGATCTCCATCTTTGCACGATAATGGAATGCTTGAACTGTGAGGGCATCCCTTGTGGTAGAGAACACCTTTTTCTAGCTAATTTGACCCATAACCTATTTCATCATGCATTTAGGCATAAGAGATTTTAAAGCCTCTATCAAAATGATGTGTCTAAAATGAAATAAAATTTGAAAATATTTTGCATCTATATATTAAGTCATATGCTCATACCACTCATGGTCTAGTCACTTAAGGAGTGTGTATAGGATTTTAGTCTCTTTCTAATTAAATAACAACCATAGCTATCTTGCAATTCATAAGACCATTCTACATGGTTTTAAAATTGTAGGAGTTAGCTGGAAGCCACTCCAAGCTATTATAAGTCCAGAAGTCGAACAATTTATTCTCTCTTATGGAGGTAAACCCTTATGTCCACCTGTCTCTTAGATTTAGGATCCAAGATAGCTATTTCCTTCAGGCTACAAGCATAAATCCTCACCTCTTAGGCATTCCCACAACCTTGTATTGCTTTATAATCTAATCAAATCAACTCAAAACATATCCTCAACTTCAAAATTATAAATCCCAACCATAGGATAGATTGGAATGCTTACTAGGCTTCCTAGTATCATGAGCATTTCTTACTTATTTTATTTAAATTCCAAAAATAAGTCTTCTCCTTGAACTTTCCCAATTGATTTTCCAAATACAACTAATCCTTTGATAGTCTAACCTTGAAATCTTTGGAGATGATAATTGTCTACTTTAATCGAGAGTATTCTTAGATATTTCATTTCCTAAGATGTAATTAACTATGGAGCCTCCATGAGAACTTAAGAACTTGGTTTAATACAAACAATGTAAAATGTAAGACATTCAAGACCCATCATGCCTTAGGAGTCCTTATTAAATGATTTGGTTCATTCTAAAGTGATTCCTCTATCTTCTGAGATAGTATATCATACCTCAACATAATACCCGATCACCTAAAAAATACTCCCCCCATGCCTTAGGGTTGAGGTTTAGTTTATTTTAGGTTTAGGTTTAGGTTTTATTTATTTTAGTTTAGTTTAGAGTTAGGTTTATTTTATTTTGTTTAATTTAGGTTTAGGTTTTTTTAGTTTAGGGTTTACGTTTATTTTTATTTATTTTAGGATTTTTTTTTATTTTTTAGGTTTAGGTTTTATTTAGTTTTATTTTTATTTTTTTTGGTTTATTTTATTTTTATTTTACATTTTATTTTTACTTTATTTAGGTTTTTTTATTTTTAGGTTTATTTTATTTTTAGTTTAGTTTAAATTTTATTTATTTTATTTTAGCTTAGTTTATACTTTTTATTTTATTTTATTTATTTATTGAGGTTTTATTTATTTTATTTTTTGGTTTATTTAGTTTGGTAGTTTTAAGTGTGGAGGGTTGTGGTGGGTGGGTGGGTAAGGTTTTGTGTTTAGGGTTTAGGGTTTATTATTTTAAGGTATAGTTTAGTAAGTTTAGGGTTGTGGTGTATGGGTTAAGATTTTTTTTTATCTTATTTATTTTTAAATTAAAGTAAGTTAGGTTTATTTATTTATTTATTATTTTATTTGTATTTAGGTTTATTTTCTATTTAGTTTAGTTTATTTATATTAGAATTATTTATTTTAGTTTAGGTTCTTTATTTAGGGTTTTCTAGGTTAAGGTTTAGTTTATTTTAGTTTAGTTTTATTTTTATTTTATTTTTAGGTTTAGGTTTTATTTCTTATTTTTAGTTTTAGGTTGAGTTTTAATTTTATTTTTTTAGGTTTAGGTTGTAGGTTTTTATTTTTGGTTTATTTTTAGGTTTTAATTTTTAGTTATGTTTAGGTTTATTTTAAGTTTATTTTATTTTATTTAGGGTTTAGGATTAGGTTTAGGTTTAGTTTTAGATTTTATTTATTTTAGTTTAGGTTTAGGTTTATTTTATTTTTATTTTAGGTTTAGGTTTTTGAATTTAGGGTTTAGGTTTTATTTCTTATTTATTTTTTAGTTTATTTTTAGGTTTAGGTTTTTATTTCCTTTTTATTTTATTTTATTTTAGGTTTATTTTATTTTCATTTTACATTTAGTTTTAATTTTATATTTGTAAAACTTGCTGAATTAATCATGACATGAATCTTTCATTGTGTTAATGCTAGGGCGTCTCCTAGAAACGACGCGGTTGTATGGCTCGGTTGAAAAATGTGCAATGGTTGTGATCAACTCCTGTGCGTGTTAAATAAGCAAGGGTTCCCACATTATAAGTATATTAATTAAATACAATTATCATAATATAATACACCAATTGATTATAAATCTATTAATTAATCATAAAATAATCAACAAATATCATTAACATGTAATTTCATTAAATTATAATTAATCTAAGATGATATATTAATTAATCATTATTTAAATAAATTAAAATTAAATTAAAAATAAATCAAAATAAAAATAATAAAATGAAAAAGGGAAGAGATTGATGGATTTTGGCTTTCGAAACCCTTTGTCTTTGCTAGTACCTGAAAGAGAAGGGAGGTGTCAAAAAGGTAATCCTCGTCTCCCCTCCAACCCTCTTTCTCACTCTTACGCTTTTCTAAATCACGTAAATCACCTACAAATAGGATTTAGCAAATTTGGGTTTAACTTGTGAAAGCGGCTTTAATGGGATTACAAAAGTAGCCAATTTAACTTGTCTAAAAATACTATTTGGCAAGATTTAATTTAAATCTGGCTTAAATCTTGCTCAAATCTTATAGACAAATAGCCCCTTAAGTTGCAAAACCTGCTGCAGTAGTGGAGTAGAATTATATAAAGATGATGGTTTCAAACATGGCCTAAATCTGACGACCTGTAGAAAGATTTATGAGATTTAGACAAGCAGAAGTGCGACGAGGGTTACCTTCACCGGCTTGAGGCTTCATAAGTCCGAGTCGATCTGGTGATGGATTTACGGGATTTAGAGAAGAAAACACATGAATTCTGGATTTAGAGAAGTAAAACACAACAAGGGTGGGAAAAAGTCGAAATTAATACCTAAATGTATCTCATATCCGATCTGATTTCACCGGGGCTAGTGGGGGAATGTGCCCGCAGTGTCCCCACCCTCCCTCCGCCCCATGAAACTAGAATTAGGTTAGGATCTTGGAATATAGGTACTCTTATAGGTATGCTAATAGAATTAATAAGTATTATGGTTCATAGGAAGATAAATATTTTGTGTTCAAGAAACTAAATGGGTTGGGGAGAAAGCCAAGGAGATTGATAGTTTAGGTTTTAAACTTTGGTATTCAGGTAGAAGTCAAATTAAAAATGGTGTAGGTGTGATTATAGATAATAGTTTGAAGGATAATGTTATAAATATTAATAGATGCAAAGATAGAATTATAGCTTTAAAGATTATTGTTGATACTAAGATTATCAATGTTACAAGCATTTATGCTCCTAAAGTAGGTTTGGATGTAGGCTAAAAAGAAATTTTTTTGAATGAATTAGAGGTATTAATACAAAAGATACCTCTTAAAGAAAACATATTTATTGGAGGAGATTTAAATGGATATGTTAAAGAAGATTTTAAAAGTATTCATGGTGGTTATGGATTTGGAGTGCCTAATGAAGAAGGTTGGAATATATTGGATTTTTCTTTAGCCTATAATTTTGTAGTTGCTAATACTTTATTTAAGAAAAGAGATGAGCATATTATTACTTATAAAAATGGATCTAGTAAAACACAGATTGATTATTTTATGATAAGAAAAATAGATTGTTTAGATTGTAAAGATTGCAAGGTCATTCCAAGTGAAAGTTTAAATACCCAATATAAATTATTAGTGTTAGAATTTAAGTTGAAAGATTGGAAGATGAAAAATAAATCAAATTATTATTCTAGGATTAGATGGGGGCACTTGAAAAATACTAATAAGAATATTTTTAAAAGCAAGCTATAAGAGCTTAAAATTTAGGATGTTCATAAGGAAGTTAATGTTATGTTGGAAAATGTAACAAGTTAAATTAAGAAAGTTGCTAAAAATATGCCTGGAGAATCAAAAGAAAAAGCTTCTTTTAATAAAAATAGTTGGTGGTGGAGTGAGAATGTGCAAGAAAAGATAAAAAATAAGAAGTTTTGTTATAAAACTTGGTTTAGATGTAAAAACTCAAAGAGTTGGGAAAAATATAAAGTGGCATGTAGATATTTAAAGAAAGCAATTATGATTAAAAAATTAGCTTTTAGTGAATTATACAATAGATTAGATACCAAAGAACTTGAAAGATGTATGTATAAGTTAGCTAACCAAAGAGATAGGAGAAGTAAAGATCTAGCTCAATTGAAGTGTATTAAGGATGAAAATCATAAAGTACTTTTCTTAGAAAAGGATATTGAAAGTGGGTGGATAAGGTATTTTGATAAACATTTCAATGAAGGATCTGAAAAAAATGATTGATTTTAGCAACCTTAATACCTTAAACAAAATAGAGCATTTTGTTTTAATCATTGTATTAGTAAATTTGAAGTTAGAGAAGCTTTAAAGAAAATGAAATGTGGAAAAATAGTAGGACTTGATGATATTCCAATAGAAGTGTGGAAATATTTAGGTGATCAAGGAATTTCTTGGCTTACAAATCTTTTTAATTTTATTTTAAAGACTAAAAAGATGCCAGATTAGTGGAGAAAGAGTTTGTTGATTCCTATATTTAAGAATAAAGGTGATGCACAAGAGTGTGCAAATTATGGAGGAATTAAGTTAATGTGTCACACATTAAAATTATAGGAGAGAGTAATTGAGCATAGGTTACAATGTGATACAAAAGTTTCTAGCAACCAGTTTGGTTTCATGCCAGGTAGATCTACTATGGATGTTATACATTTGTTAAGAGGTTTAATGGAGAAGTATAGAGAAAGCAAAGAGGATCCACATAGAATTTTTATTGATTTAGAGAAAGCTTATGATAAAGCTTGAAGAGTTGTTCTTTAGAGAGTTCTAGAAAATAAAAGAGTTAATATTGATTATATTCAAGTCATTAAGAAAATGTATACTGGAGCTATTACTTGTGTCCAAACACAAGGAGGATTGACAAAATATTTTCCTATTTCAGTTGGATTACATCATGGATCAGTTTAAGCCTTTATCTTTTGCTTCAGTTATGGATGTTCTTACTAGGCATTTATAGGAAGATGTATCTTGGTATTTTTTTTGTCGATGACATTCTTCTTGTTGATAAGACTAGAGAGGGAGTCCAAGAGAAACTTGAATTATGGAGGTCAACCTTAGAGTCTAATGATTTTCGTTTAAGTACATCTAAAACTAAATATATGGAGTGTAATTTTAATTGTAGAAATTATAGTGGGAGTGTTGTGACATTAGGAGAACAAGTCATTAAAAAGAGTGAGCAATTCAAATATTTAGGCTCAATTATTCAAAATGATGGTGAAATAGATGGAGATTTTATTAGTAGAATTCAAGTTAGATGGTTGAAGTGGAGGAATGCATCTGGCCTATTGTGTGATAGAAAAGTACCACTTAAACTTACGTGAAAATTTTATAAGATGGTGGTAAGACCTGCAATGATTTATGGTGCAAAATGTTAGCTAGTAAAAGAGGAGTGTGAGACTAAGTTATGCATTACAAAGATGAGGATGCTCAAGTGGATGAGTTGGTTTACTCTTATAGATAAAATGTTAAATGAGTATGATCGGGAAAAATTTGGAGTAGCTCCAGTGGTAGATAAGATTTGAGAGAGGCACCTTAGATGGTTTGGCTACAAAAAGTGTCAGCCGTCCAATGACCCGGTTAAGAGAGTAAATGCATTAGATTTTCTTTATGTTAAGAAAGGTAGAGGTAGACCTAAAAATACATGGTTAAGATGTATAAATAATAACCTTAGTATAATTGAATTAAATGAGAATTTGGTGTATAATAGGACACAATGGAGATGAAGGATTCATGTAATCGACTCACATATGTTGTATTCTGTTATTATTTTTTTGTATTGTTGTCAGACGCTTCTTATTTTTTTTTTGTTTAGTTTAGGTTTTTAATTATTTTATTTTATTTTATTTTCTTTTTAGGTTTTAGTTTATGTATTTATTTTAATTTATTTCTTATTTTATTTTCATTTAGGTTTTTTTATTTATTTTATTTACCATAAGTTTAAGTTTTTATCATATTAAGGTATAGGGTTTAGAGTTTTTTGTTTAGGGTTAGTTGAGGGTTTAAGGTTTAAGGCTTAGGGTTTAGGGTTTAGGGTTTTGGGTTTAGGGTTTAAATTTTAGGGCTTAGGGTTTAGGATTTAGGGTTTTAGGGTTTGGGATTTAGGTTTAGGGTTTATGCTTTTTAGGGTTTAGTGTTTAGGGTTTAGGTTTTAGGTTTTAGGTCTAGGGTTCAGGTTTTAGTTTAGGGTTTAGGGTTTTTATTTTTTTAACAGAGAATAAATTTAGATTCAACATTTTTTCTTTTCAATTTCATCAAACAAGTAACACACCAAGTTTTCTAAGACACAAGTGATGAGATAAATAAAAAATGAGCATGCATAGAGCAAATCAAAAACCCTAGATAACTAGAACCATCTCTATAGTTAAGACACAATTGATAAGCAGCATATCAGATCTGTTCTTCAATTTCTCTAGTTCCCATCAAAATCACCCCCGCCTCTTGAGTAGTAGGATCCACCATCATATTTCTGATCTCTCCCTCCACCAGCACCACGGTTGTAACCTCCATCGCTCCTCCCACCTCCATAACCACCACTTCTCCTACCACCGCCTCCATATCAAGCAACACCTTCAGATCCCCGACCACCACTATGATAACTGCACATCCGCCTTCACCTCCACTACTAGATATAGACTGAGCCTGGTTGACAGTGATGTTCTTGCCATCAAGGTTCTACCCATTCTTAGGGTTTATGTTTATTAGGTTTTAGGTTTATTAGGTTTTAGGGCTTAGGCTTAAAATTTTAATTTATTTAGTTACTTTAGGTTTAGGTTTAGGGTTTCGGGTATAGGGTTAGGGTTCATGGTTTAGGGTTTAGGATTTAGGGTTTAGGATTTAGGGTTTAGGGCGTTAGGGTTTCTGCTTTTAGTGTTTAAGGTTTATGGTTTAGTGTTTAATCTTTAATATTTATTATTTTGAGGGTTTTGGGTTTAAGGTTTAGAGTTTAGGGTTAGCTTATGGTTTATGGTTAGTTTAGGGTTTAGGGCTTAGACATTAAGGTTTAGAGTTTAGGGTTTAGGGTTAGTTTAAGGTTTAGAGTTTATGGTTTTAGGGTTTAGGGTTTATGGTTTAGGGTTTAGAGTTTATGATTAGTTTAGGGTTTAAGATTTAGGGTTTAGGGTTTAATGTTTTTTAGAGTTTAAGGTTTAGGGTTTAGGTGTTATTTACTTTATTTCTTTTATTTTTATTTATTTTAGATTATTTTAATTTTTTTTTTATTATTTAGGTATATTTTTTTATTTAGTTTAGTGTATTTATTTTAGGTTTATTTATTTTAGTTTAGGTTTTTTATTTTAGTTTATGTTTTAGGTTTAGGTTAATTTTTTTACTTTATTTATTTTTATTTTATTATTTATGTTTAAGTTATATTTTTTATTTTTAGGTTTAGGTTTAGGTTTTTATTATATTTTTTAGGTTTAGGTTTCTCATTTTAGGTTTTTATTTTAGGTTTCTTTTAGGTTTTATTTTTTTGCTTTGGTTTTGTTTTATTTTTAGTTTATTTTATTTTATTTAGTTTAGGTTTATTTTATTTTAGGTTTAGGCTTAGGTTTAGGTTTTATTTATTTTAGTTTAGTTTATTTTAGTTTAGGTTTAGGTTTATTTCATTTTTATTTTAGGATTACATTTTTTTTAGTTTAGGGTTTATGTTTTATTTCTTATTTATTTTTAGGTTTTAAATTTAGAATTATTCTTTAGGTTTAGGTTTTATATAGTTTGAATTTTATTTTATTTTAAGTTTATTTTTTTTATTTTAAGTTTAATTTTTTATTTTATTAGTTTAGTTTAGTTTTTTATTTATGTTATTTTAGTTTAGTTTTTTATTTAATTTTCTCTTTAGGTTTAGGTTTAGGTTTAGGTTTAGTTTATGATTATATTTTATTTAATTTTGGTTTAGGTTTTATTTAGTTTAGGTTTAGGTTTTGGGCTTTTTAAGGTTTACGATTTAGGTTCTTTTTGGGTTTAGGGTTTAGGGTTTAGGGTTTAAGGTTTAGGGTTTAGGGTATAGGGTTTAGGTTTTAGGATTTAAGGTTTAGGGTTTAGGGTTTTAGGTTTTAGGGTATAAGGTTTAGGGTTTAGGGTTTAGGGTTTTTAGGGTTTTCAGGGTTTAGGGTTTAAGTTTTAAGTTTTGGATTTAAGTTTTAGTTTAGGATTTAGGGTTTTTTTTTTTTTTAATAGAGAACAAATTCAGATTCCACATTTCTTCTTTTTGATTTTATCAACCAAGTAACACACCATGTTTTCTAAGACACAAGTGATGACATAGATAAAAATTGAGCACACATAGAACAAAGTAAAACACTAAATAATTAGAACTGCCTGTACTGTAAAGACACAATTCCATAAGTAGTAGATCGGATCGGCCGTTCTTCAGTTTCTCTAATTCCCATCAAAACTAGCCTAGCCTCTAGAGTAGCGAGATCCACATCATATCCCCAATCACTCCATCAACTACCACCACGGCTGTAACCTCCGTCGCTCCTCCTGCCTCCATAACCACCACTGCTTCGACCACCACCTCCATATCCACCAGCACCTCCAGATCCCCCATAACCATACCGATAACTGCATCCTTCGCCTTTGCCTCAACCCACCAGATCTAGACTAAGCCAAGTTGATGGTGATGTTCCAACCGTCAAGGTTCTGCCCATTTTTAGGGTTTAGGTTTATTAGGTTTTAGGGTTTAGGTTTATTTTTAATTTATGTAGTTATTTTAGGTTTTGGTTTAGGGTTTTGCATTTAGGGTTTAGTGTTTAGGGTTAGAGTTTAGGACTTAAGGTTTAAGGTTTAGGGTTTACAATTTAGGGTTTAGGGTTTAGGGTTTTAGAGTTTTAGAGTTTATGCTTTTAGGGTTAGGGTTTAGGGTTTAGGGCTTTTTAGGCTTTAGGGTTTATGGTTTTTCTTTTTATTTTTTACATTATGTAAATCGATAGGTTTATGTTTATTTAGTTTATTATTTTATTTATTTTAATTTGTTTTATATTTATTTTTTACTTAGGTTTATTTTTTATTTTTATTTAGTTTAGCTTATTTATTTTAGGTTTACTTATTTTAGGTTTATTTATTTTAGGTTAGGGTTTTTATTTTAATTAATTTTCTGTTTAGTTTTATTTTTATTTTTAGGTTTAGATTTTATTTATTTATTTATTTATTTATTTAGGATTAGGTTTTATTTTATTTTATTAGAAGGTTTCAGGTTTTTATTTTAGGTTTATTTATCAGTTTTATTTTTTAGTTTAGATTTAGGTTTCTTTTTAGTTTATTTTATTTTATTTAGTTTAGGTTTAGGTTTAAGTTTAGTTTATTTTAGGTTTAGGTTTTATTTATTTTAGTTTAATTTATTTTAGTTTAGGATTAGGTATATTTCATTTTTATTTTAGGTTTAGGTTTTTTTGTTTATGGTTTAGGTTTTTTTTATTTTAGGTTTTATTTTTAGGATTATTTTTTTTAGGTTTTATATAGTTTTTATTTTATTTTATTTTATTTTATTTTATTTTTATTTTAAGTTTAGTTTTTATTTTATTTAGGTTTTCCATTTTTTAGTTTATTTTATATTTTTATTTATATTATTTCTGTTTAGTTTTAATTTTATTTCATTTTCTTTTTTAGGTTTAGGTTTAGGTTTAGGTTTTAGTTTATGCTTTTATTTTATTTTATTATTTTATTTTGGTTTAGGTATTTTATTTATTTTATTTTTAGGTTATGTAAGTTTGGGTTTAGGTTTTTAGCTTTTTGGGGTTTAGGGTTTTCCTTTTGGGTTTAGGGTTTAGGTTTTTGAATGATAGGGTTTTAGGGTTTAGGATTTAGTATTTTTAAGGTTTAAGGTTTAGGGTTTAGGGTTTTGGTTTTAGTTTAGGGTTTTGGGTTTTTGCTATTTTGTTAACAGAGAACAAATTTAGATTCAACATCTCTTATTTTCAATTTCATCAACCAAGTAACACACCAAGTTTTTTGAGACACAGGCGATGACATAGATAAAAAATGAGCATGATAGAGCAAATCAAAAACCTTGGATAGCTAGAACCGTCTCTACAGTAAAGACACATTTCCATAAGCAGCATATCATATCCGCCATTCTTTAGTTTCTCCAGTTCCTGTCAGAACCACCCTGGCCTCTGAAGTAGCGGGATCTACCATCATATCCTTGATCTCTCCCTTCGCCACCACCATGGTTATAGCCTCTATCGCTCCTCCCACCTCCATAATCACCACTGCTCTAACCACCACCTCCATATCCACTAGCATCTCCAGATCCCCCACCACCACTATGATAATCAGTACATCCGCCTTCACCTCCACTCTTAGATCTAGACTGAGCCTGCTTAATGGTGATGTTCTTACCGTCAAGGTTCTGCCCATTCTTAGGGTTCAGGTTTAAGTTTAGGTTTATTAGTTTTTAGGGTTTAGGTTTATTTTTTAATTTATTTAGTTACTTTAAGTTTAGGTTTAAGGTTTAGGGTTTAGGGTTTAGGGTTTAGGGTTTAAGGTTTAGGGATAAGGTTTAGGGTTTTGTTTGTAGGGTTTAGGGTTTAGGGTTTTAGGATTTATGCATTTAGGGTTTAGGGTTTAAAGTTAGTCTTTAGGGTTTAGGTTTTAGGGTTTAGGGTTGCAGTTTAGGATTTAGGTTTAGGGATTATTTATGTTTTTTTTTTTAAATTAAGAAAACTGATAAGTTTAGGTTTATTTAGTTTATTTTTTATTTATTTCAATTTATTTTATTTTTTTATTTCTATTTAGGTTTATTTTTTATATTTATTTAGTTTAGTTTATTTATTTTAGGTTTAGTTATTTTAGTTTAGGTTTTTTATTTTGTTTATTTTTTAGGTTTAGGTTTATTTTTCAGTTGACTTTTATTTTTATTTACTTTTTTAAGTTTAGGTTTTATTTATTATTTTTAGGTTTAGGTTGAGGTTTTTATTCTATTTTTTTAAGTTTAGGTTTTAAGTTATTATTTTAGGTTTATTTGTCCATTTTATTTTTTAGTTTAGGTTTTGTTTATTTTTTAGTTTATTTTATTTTATTTAGTTTAGGTTTAGGTTTAGGTTTAGTTTATTTTAGGTTTAGGTTAAGGTTTTATTTATTTTAGTTTAGTTTATTTTAGATTAGGTTTAAGTTTATTTTATTTTGTTTATTATATTTTTATTTTAGGTTTTGGTTTTTTTAGTTTAGGTTATAAGTTTTATTTTTATTTATTTTTAGGTTTATTTTAGGTTTATTTGTTGGGTTTTTGTTTTTATTTAGTTTTTATTTTATTTTATTTTTATTTTATGTTTAGTTTTTATTTTAGTTAGGTTTTTTATTGTTTAATTTATTTTATTTTTTTAGTATAGTTTAGCTTTTTATTTATTTTATTTTTGTTTATTTTTATTAGTTTATTTTATTTTTATTTATTTTTAGGTTTAGGTTTTAGTTTAGGTTTTTCTTTTATTTTATTTTTTTATTTTATTTAGGTTTAAGTTTTTTATATATTTTATTTTTTGGTTTTATTTCATTTAAGTTTTAGAGTTTTTAGGTTTTATTATTTATTGTTTAGGGTTTTTAGGTTTAGAAGTTAAGGGTTTAGGGTTGGGTTTGTTTATGGTTTAGGGTTTATGCTTTAAGGTTTAGTTTTAGTGTTAGGGTTTAGGGTTTTTTAGTATTTTAGGATTTAGAGTTTAGGGTTTAGGGTTTAGGGTAGGGTGGATTTAGGGTTTAGGGTTTATAAATTAAATTTCTTTTAAATTACAAACCCATGGTTTAGTTTATTTACTTTATTAAGTTTAATTTTTATTTATTTTTGTTTATTATTTTTATTTAGGTTTATTTTTATAATTTTATTTAGTTTAGTTTATTTATTTTAGTTTATGTTTTATTTTATTTTATTTATTTTATTTTATTTTGGTTAATATTTTATTTAGTTTAGGTGTAGGATTTTAGCTTTTTAGGGTTTAGGGTTTATGGTTTAAGATTAGTTTGGGGTTTAAGGTTTGGGGTTTATGATTTAGGGTTTATGATTTTTTAGGGTTTATGGTTTAGGGTTTAGGGTTTAGGGTTTAGAATTTAGGATTTAGGGTTTTGGGTTTAGGGTGTCTGAAATAGCTCAAACCTGTAATACCAAGGAAGGTTTGCTAGTTGCAAAGGATAACTCGGGGAGGGTGATAGCAGGTGAGCTCAGCATTTGCTCGGGATAGTCTAGTAGCACAGCCACCGTCCGAGTCCAGTACCTCCTCCACCATTGCAACTACCACCTCTTCTACTAGCTCCTCTTCTACAAGCAAGAGCATTGTATCTACAAATAAGGGCATTATATTCCTTTTCTTATTTTACTTGATCTATCATGTACCACCGTCTGAGTCCAGTACTTCCTCCACCACTGCAGCTACCACCTCTTATACTAGCTCCTCTTCTACTAGCAAGAGCATTGTATCTGTAAATAAGGGCATTAAATTCCTTTGCTTATTTTACTTGGTCTATCATGTACCTCCACCCAAAAGAAAATTAATGACGAAAGCTGATTCTACTTATATATTGTCTACTTCTGATGCTCTTGATTTTATTCTTATTGAAAGTTCTCCAAGTATAAATAAAAATAATAGCTCTAGTAGTTCCAATCCTTTTCTCTCTGATTCAGAGTTGGACTATCCTTATCTAAATCAATCAAGTTCACCTCTTGAGATTGACATGGAGTCAACTGACTCTGAGGATCCCATAGGAGAAGCTGTAGGTATGCCCGATGAGAAGGTAGAACTTTCCGCAAGCTCATCATTCTAAGAAGTCAACCTGTCAACAGCACCTCGTGATAAGAGTAAGTAGGTCATTGTTTCAAGTGAGCAGATAGCCCCTCCATATGATGCTCCATAGATGCATATGCTTATGGAGGACCAAGCCAAAGTCGATTACAATGTCCTAACTCACTTTAGAAATTTCCAGCTAAGTTAAGCATTTATGATGCCCTTGTCTTATCCACAAAAATAAGGGAATCTTTAATCAAGGCCTTACTTGATCTAGAGATGTGCTTAGCTCAGCTGACCACTACAAAAGAGGAGGCTTCCCACTTGAAGGACATCTTAGAAGTTACATTCAACGATGAGGACTTACTCCTAGAGACAACCATACACAACCACCTCTATACATTACAGTGGATGTTGGCAGATATAGGCTATCCATGGTTCCGGTTAACCCATGTGTATCAGTCAACATTATTAGTCTAAAAACCCTTGCCTACTTAATAATCGACATCTCCAAACTCTAAAAAGAAAGGATGATGTTGAGAAGATTCAATGGATAAGGAGAGAGGGCCTTGTGGTGTTTATTTTTGGATGTTGGGCAGGGGGGACACCATGTATATCATTGGTGGGTACTTTTTGAGGTGACCGAGTACAACATTGAGGTATGATGTACTATCTCAAAAGATAGAGGCATCACCCTACAATAGACCTAATCATAAAATAAAGACTCCTAAGGCATGATGGATCTTTGAGTGTACCAAAGATTTTTCCCCTACTTTACATGGATGAATAAAGTAGGGTTTATATTAAACCAGGTTCATTAGTTCACCATGGAGGCAAGACTCCATAGTTAATTGCATCTTAGGAAATGAAATTTCCTAGGAATACTCTTGATTAAAGTTGATAATTAGCATCTCCAAAGATTTCAAGGTTAGACTATTAAAGGATTGGTTGTATTTGGAAAATTAATTGGGAAAGTTCAACGAGAAGACTTATTTTTGGAGTCTAAATGAAATAATAAGAAATGCTCATGATATTAGGAAGCCTAGTGAGCATTCCAATCTATCCTATGATTTTACTTTATAATTTTGAAGTTGAAGAGATTTATATGTTTTGAGTTGAAATTTAATTAAATTACTAAGGCTTATAATCACTAACACAAGGTTGTGGGAATGCCTAAGAGGTGACAATTTATGCTGGTAGCACAAAGGAAATAGCTACCTCAGATCCTAAATCTAGAGAGCTTTAGTACAAGCTAAAGCACAAACTAAATCAAAGCGACAAGTGGGCATATAGGTTTACCTCCATATAAGAGAATAAATTGTCCGACTTCTGGACTTATAACTACCCTGAGTGGCTGCCAGCTAACTCCTCCTATGATTTTAAAACTATGTAGTCTTGTCTTATGAATTCCAAGATAGCTAGGGTAGTTATTTAATTAGAAAGAGATTAAAGTCCTAAACACACTCCCTACATTTATGTAGGAAAAGTAAATCTAACTGCACCTGAAAAGTGGTGGTTAGCTAAATATACATATAATCTCAAGCAATTATATTTATAATTTGGACTTAGCACTTTACACATGGGTAACTAAGACCACCTGTCCTAACTTGGATTATGCATAAGGATTTAAGAAGAAAAAAAGAGCATTCAGTTTTATTTTTAAGCATCCCTTAAGCATAATCCCCTGCAGAAAACATGATTAGGCTAATATTAGCCTATCATCTAGTCTATGAAGCATACACCCTAACATCCAATCTAAAATAATGCATCAAAAAACAAATCATACATCACATCGTACACCATCTTAACTTAGAGTTAGAAGTGGTGACTTAATTCTAATGTGTGTATTATGGATTGTGTTGTTAGTCTTTTAAGGCAATAGTGTTGTATTTTCTATGTGAAGAAGGATTCAATTTAACATGAAAGGTTGATTTCACGTGAAGCAGTTTAATTGATTTGAGAATTTAATTTGTGTTTTCTTTTGTTTCATTTTATGACACTCAGCAACTAAGTGTTATAATGAGAGGAAAAGAGGATTGCCCAATTTCATCCCTACCTTAAGTCACTCTCGAAAGTATGTTAATTTGATTTAGTTCTCTTTAGTGAATGGCCAATAAATGATTTAATTAATCCAAAGTTAAGGTTCACTTTAAGTAATCACATTCAAAATGAAAGGCATCTTAAGATTAATTTAATTGAATTTTTACCACATGACATATATTAAATAATTCCTTTCCCTCACATGTAACATGCATATGATTTAATGCTAAGTGTATCTATACATGCAACATATTTTAGCACACTTAAAAGATTGAATGTATGTGCATGTTTAGAATTTATATTTTATGTGATTTAATTATTTAAACATAATAATTTTAAATTTTATCCAAATTCTTATACAAAAATGACATTAGAATGAAATTAGATAGGCATGTGCCATTGTTAAACCAAGGAAGTGAGGTAATCAAATGACCTCCTTGGAGCTAGCTAAAGCCTTGTATTCTCGGGATGTCCATACTATATACTCATTTGCATTCAAACATATGTAAATTGGTATACATGAAGATAGGAAGTAAGCTTTGATTCATAGGGTTAATTAATTCAACCACTTAGTCAATTATGAATGCATGCAATTTTAATGTAAAATGGTATTTTCATTCACTAATCACATAAACATATGCATGAGAAATGATATTGAAAAGTATGCATCATTGTTAAACCAGAGAAGTGAGGAAATCAAATGACCTCCTTAGGGCTAACTAAAGCCTCATTTTCCCGGTATGTCCAGACTATATACTTTCTTCTCTTGGACACACATGGATGTATACATAAATGACGGAAAGAAAACCATGCAAAGATTGTATATTTTTATTTGATTGAATCATTTATATATATTAATTAAATTTCTACCCAAATTCTAATGTTAAAATACATAAGAATGAAATCAACTGGGTACGTGTCATTATTAAACTTAGGAAGTGAGGTAATCAAATGACCTCCTTGGTGTTAGCTGAAGCCTCATGTTTCGGATGTCCAGACTATATACCCATTACCATTCAATATTATATAAATCAACACATAAATAAAGGAAAGAGAACTCAACATTCATAAAAATTATGTGAATCATTCAGCCAAACTAGTTGTTAAGCATGTGATTCATTCAAATATAAGCATATGAGTCATTCAACCAAACTAGTTCTTAAGAACAATCAAATCAAATAAGATTATTTAAAGCAAACCAAAGCTTTTTCATTAATTAAGTTTTGAATTTGATTTGATTTAAAGTGGAGAATAGAAATCATAACTTGTTATTTTAAACCCATTCCCACATTAGTGATATTATTTAATTTAAAGAAATGTAATTAAGTTGATTTTATGAGTTAATTAAGTTGAACCCTTAATTAGATGAATTAATTATTCTCATCTATGTCACCTTAAAGTAATTAACAAAATAATTATGAGCCAACATGATATGCATGAAAAATAAACTTACAATGATCCTAGAAATAAAAGGGACCTAATGCAATTGGCTTATTATTAATAGTTAATTAGATTAACAGACTTAATTAATTACTCTTATGGTTTTAACACCCTTGTGGACTAACCATAATGTCATTAAAGTCATATAGGTTATTAAACACCTAAAGATCTACCCCATGCTTTAATTAATTGAGGTCTGATGTGATTATTATTTTAATTTGATTAAGTGATTTAATTAATTAGTTAAATCTTAATTAATTTTATTTTAAAAAGGGAGAAATTATCTTAGGGAAAGGGGTCCCAACCCTATTCCTAAGTTGACTTACTGTTGAACAATGATTAATAAACTTAATTAACCAATTTGTTGCTGGTCATGGGATTAATTAATCATTAATTAAATTAAAAGAGTAGTTAAGGTTTAATTAGTCTATCTTCATAATTAAGTGAGAAATAAATCCCAAAAAAATCATGGGAGGCAGAGGTCATCCTATTAAATTAACCAACAAAATTTGGGAATAATTGCTCAAGTAATTGAGGAGTAATTAAGCTAATTAATTTTGTAATTAAACTTTAATTAAACCTTAATTACTATTCAAAATTAGTTAAGATTATTTTTAATTAATTATCCTTTGAAATACCTTTAAAATAAGTATTTATTTGCAATTTTTTATTTCTCTTTGGCTTTTTATGATTTTTAGAAGTTTCAGCCATTAAAAATAATTAATTAAGCATAATTAAAGCCTAATCCTATTGGCACCATGTGGCACACTAACGCGCACTTTCCACATGGCACTGCGTGATTTGCTACTTAAAACTTATCATACTTAGTGCCTGCATGGTGGCAACAGATGCGCTTTCTCGTCCACCATCCAATCTAAGATCGAACGGTTATGATTAATCCCACAACAAATCTAATAACGATTGTCCAATTCGATCATGTGGAACGGACAATGCGTGATCTAACATCATGTGAGTGAAGGAGAATGGAGTCTGTCTACCATTGCTCACTTGATCCAAGCTTACTCGAGCTCGGATCAACTCCATAAGGATCCCACACCTTCACGACATCAATGGGAGGGGATCCAACAGTCAAGATCATATGAGATGCAAGTTTTTTTCGAAAAGCTCCAACCCATTTTTGCCTAAGGATCAATTTTGGAAGCATGCCTCGTCAGAGCTCAAGATTAATGGCTCGAATGATTATGGAACCTTCATCTAGTGGACACAAAGCCCTATTAGGCAGTAATTAGATTAATTCCTTGATGTTCACTCAGAAGGCCATGATGCAATGATTTGGAGCTCTACTTTGATCGAAGTCTAACCTCCAGTGCTTGGGAAGCTTGGGAGATGACTCGTTCTTGCTCGATGAGGCCTAGTGAAGGTGCGCGCAAAGTTAATTTGAGTTTGATGGAGAAATCATGAAGTTATGTTGGAAATGGCAGTGTCCTATTTCTGGACGGACGATAATGTTATTTTCTGATTGAGGAATGAGCTTGGGAGTTTAGGGAATGGCTATAATGGCTCATCTTAGATAGTTATGGGTCTGAGGAATGATTTTTGTGTGTGTTTGAGTGGAAGCAAGATGGTGTATACCCCCCTTCATCTTGATCGGATGGTGGGATCGGGTTTGGCTTTAGTATTATCCGCCAACTCAACGAGTCATGGGTGGCAGGGAGGAGGTGAGTTGGCTCAGTTTGGTTGGTTGAAGGGGTGGAGGTGGTTTCCAAGGAGGAATTATGGGTGTCCTATGGGTTTCAAATGCTCCAATAGGGAGGTGAGGTGATTTCACCTCCCATGGGCCATGGCCAATCCAACCGCCGATTGGGTCAGGTTGGGTAGTGTCCTAAGAGCTTAGGTGGACCATTGGGAGAGTACCAAGTGGTAAAAAAATGTAAATGACCACTTACATGGGCGATTTTTCTCATGTGATGCCTTTAACCTAAAGGTAAAATGATCATTTGGCTTTGGATTTGATTTGGGCAGATTTGAGATGAGCTAAAAGTGGCTTGGCCCAAATTTCAAGTCAATTGGAGTCGATTTGGTTACATTTGGCTCAATTGGACTCATTTAGGTCAAATTGGGTTAGCTTCGATCAACTTGACCAATTGGTTAAATTGGTTCAAACCAAGGGTTGATTCAAGTTCATATGATCATTTGGGATGTTTTGGTTAAATTGGTTTGGTTTAGTTTATCTTAGATTTGATTTTGGCTCATTTGAATTCATTTGGGTTGAATGGGTTAAGTTAACCAATTTGACTAAATTGGCCAAAATGGCTTGGGTTTGGTGTTGGTTTTGGTTTAGTTAACCAATTGAAGATGATTGTAGGCTTCAGTTTCAAGTAATTTGGATTTGGTTTTAATTTTGGTAAACTTGAAACATTGGTCAATTTGGGTTAAGTAGCTCAGTTTGGTTCAATTGGGTCCAATCATGGCTTTGGTCAAGTTCAACAATCAATTTGGAATAAACTTGAGCCATTGATTGCAAATAATTTGGTTTATATCTTGATTTGACCCAATTTGGTCTTTTAAGACAAATTGGGTCAACTTGAGTCAAGAGAGCCAAATGGGTTTGGTTTGACTTAATTGAAGGTCAAGTCATATTCAAATATTGATTTTGATTTGGTATGAATCATTGGTTTCAAGGGATTTGGCTAAGGTTGCAATTTGGCTAGTTTGGGTTCATATGGGTTAAGGGTTTGACCTGGTCAAACGACCAAGTTGACTTGGTTTGACCCAATTGATGAAAATTGATCAACCTAGGGTGATCAATAATAATGATGTCAGATTTTGATGGGCTTGGTTCAATCCAATTTGGGTAGGATTAGAACTTAGCTCAAATAGGTCAAAATGTTGACTTTGGGTCAAGTGGACCAATTGGATTTAGTTGGCTTAATTTTGGGTTGAGTTTGATTTAGTTGAGTTTATAAATGGATTTGGGATTGATATATAAATTCAATTACAATTAGCTTGGTTTCAAATGGGTTTTAGTTCATTTGAACATTTCAAGTAAAAAGGGTTAAGTTGGGTTTGACTTGGGTTGATTTTGGTATGGCTTGATGATTGTAAATTGCATTTACATTGGTGAATATAATTGAAGGGTATGATTGATTCATGAGAAAATCAATTGAATTTGGGTTTTGGAATGAAGGAATTTGGCTAAGTCTATAGTGTTGGGTCATGTGGCTTAGGTTTGGATTTTGATTTGGTTTGATTTAGTTTTGATGATTTAAATGTATATTTCATTTAAATTTGTAAATATGATTGAAAATATGATTGATTTGTGAAAAAATTAATTGATTATGACTTGATTTGGATTAATATTTAGCTAAGTCCATGGGATAGGTCATATGGCTTAGGAAGGGTTCTGATTTAATTTGATTTAGTTTGATTTAGTTTTGATAATTCGAATGTACATTTGATCTATATTTAGAAAGATGATTGAAGATATAAATTGATTATGAAAAAATAAATTAATTTTGGATAGATTTGGATTAAAATTTTGGTAAGTCCATGGGATAGATCATATGGCTTAGGAATGGTTTCAAGTTTGGATTTGATCATGGGCTTCAATCATTTGGTTTTGGAATTTGGGTTTGAATTTGGATTTTAATTTGATGTTTGAATTGAACTTGAGGTTTAGTTTGAGAAGGTGCACATGGATTGGATTTGGGTTGTAGGGTAGGTTGATTATCTTAATCCCTAAAGCATAACCTAATCATATGGTTAACCCTTCTAAGTTGTAAGGTTGTGTTTCCTAATTTTTGAAGTGTCTTATGACTAGAATGCCTTAGTGTCTAGAAGACTCTAAGTCTAAGATGAGAAGATTGAATCTTCACTCTAAAAGTGAGGTCAAGACTTTGGATCCATAGTTGCCCTTGGAGATAGATGAAGACCCCAAGTTTAACATTATAGACTCGGATACATTTTTCAACACTTTTCTTGGGAGACCATGGATACATGAGAACAATATAATTTCATTCTCTCTACATAGTTTAGTTTATTTGAGTTTAGGTTTAGGTTTATTTTATTTTCCATTTAGGTTTTTTTAACTTTAGGGTTTAGGTTTTATTTTTTATTTATTTTTAGGTTTTATTTCTAAGTTTAGGTTTTTATTTAGTTTTTATTTTATTTTAGGTTTATTTTATTTTTATTTTAGATTTAGTTTTTATTTTATTTAGGTTTTCTATTCTTAGTTTTATTTTATTTTTTTGGTTTAGTTCATGTATTTATTTATTTTATTTTAATTAATTTTTAATTTTTATCTTATTTCTCTTTTAGGTTTAGTTTTAAGTTTTCATTTATGTTTTTATTTTATTTATTTATTTTTAGGTTTAGTTTATTTATTTATTTTATTATTAGGTTTTATTTAGTTTAGGATTAGGTTTTAGGTTTGGGTTTAGGGTTTAGTTTAGGGTTTGGGGGTTTAAGGTTTAGGGTTTAGGGTGGTAGGTTTTAGGGTGTAGGGTTTAGGGTTTGCTATTATGTTTAGGGTTTAAGGTTTAGGGTTTATATTTAGTCTGGTCTGGGTTTTAGTTTAGGGATTAGAATTTTTTTATAAACAGAGAACAAATATAGATTCAATATTTCTTCTTTTCAATTTCATCAACCAAGTAACACACCAAGTTTTCTAAGACACAAGCGATGACATAGATAAAAAATAAGCACGCATAGAGCAAATTAAAAACCCTAGATAACTAGAATCATCTCTATTATAAAGACATAGTTACATAAGTATTAGATCAGATCCATCATTCTTCAGTTTCTCCAATTCCCATTAGAACCACCTCGGCTCTTTAGTAGCGTGATCCACCACCATGGCTGTAACCTCCGTCACTCCTCTAGCCTCCATAACAACCATCACCTCCAGATCCCTCACCACCATTGCGATAACCAACACCTCTGCCTCCACCACCGGATCTACCGAGTAAGCTAACTGATGTTCTGTCAGGTTCTACTTATTCTTAGGGTTTAAGTTTATTATGTTTTATGGTTTAGGTTTATTTTTTAATATATTAAGTTACTTTAGGTTTGTTAGTTTGATGTTTAAAGTAGGGTGTAGCTCATTTATGGTTTATGCTTTCGGTTTAGTTTGGGGTTTAGTTTAGGTTTAGAGTTTAGGTTTAGATTCTGCTTTTGTGGGTTTAATAGATTTAAGTTTAGTTTAGTGGCTATTTTGTAGGTTGGTTAGGTCGTGATCGCAGGTCCTAGATGGTGGGGTTTTAGGCTCAAGTTTTAGTTTGGTCAGATTAGGTTTCCAAGGGTCATTTGGGTTTAGTTTTTAGTTAGCCAGGAATAGTCAGGTTTCCAGGGCTCAGGTTTAGGGCTCAGGGTTTTAGTTTGGGCTCAGTTTTTAGGTCAGTGCCAGGGTTTAGGTTGTGTTTAAGGTCATGGCTATTTGATTAGGTTAGTAGTCCTTTGGGGGTTTATTAGGATTTAGGATTTAGTAGTTAGCTTCTTTAATTTAAACCCGCAGTTGGTTTATTTAGTTTTATTTCATTTATTTTAGTTTATTTTAGTTTCATTTTTATTTAGGTTTATTTCTTATTTTAGTTTAGTTTTATTTATTTTAGGTTTACTTATTTTAGTTTAGGTTTTATTTTAGTTTATTTTTAGGTTTATGTTTATTTTTTAGTTGATTTATTTTTTTATCTTATTTTGTTTAAGTTTTATTTTTATTAAGATTTAGTTTAGGTTTTTTATTTTATTTTGAGGTTTAGGTTTTTTATTTTTTTTTAGGTTTAGGTTTTTTCTTTTAGGTTTATTGGTTTATTTTAGTTGTTTAGGTTTATTTTAGTTTATTTTATTTAACTAGTTTAGGGTTTATTTTATTTAAGTAAGTTTATGTTTCATTTATTGTGTTTATTTTAGTTTAGGTTTAGTTTTATTTATATATTTATTTTAGTTTAGTGTTTTTAGTTTAAGGTAGGTTTTATTTTATTTATTTTTTATTTTTTATGTTTATTTTTATTTTTATTATATTTATTTATAATTTATTTTTTATTTTATTTAACATTTAGTTCTTATTATATCCAGGTTTTTAGGTTTATTTTATTTTTATTTAAGTTTTATTTATTTTATTTTAGTTTAATTTTTATTTTTTATTTTCTTCTTTACATTTGTTTTAGGTTTAGGTCTTGGTTTAGTTTAAGTTTTTATATATTTTATTTTATTATTAGGTTTAGTTTATTTTATGGTATTATTTAGTTAGTTTAGTCTAGACTTTAGGGTTAGGATTTAGGGCTCACGTCCTAGGGTTTAGGGTATTATGTTTAGGGCTGGTAGGGTAGGGTTTAGGGTTTAGGGTTTAGGTTTAGGGTTTTAGGTTTATGGTTAGGCTAGTTTTCTTTTTTTAATTTTTTAATTTTTTAATTTTATTAATTTTTTAAATTAAGTAACCCAGTTTAAGTTTAGTTTATTTTTTTTATTTATTTTAGTTTATTTTATTTACTTTATTGCTATTTAGTTTATTTATTTTAGGTTTATTTATTTTAGTCTCAGATTTTATTTTAGCTTATTATTTAGGTTTAGTTTAGGTTTAGTTTTAGGTTTTAGTTAGTTTATTTTTTTAATTTTGAAGTTATTTATTATTTTTTAGATTTAGGGTTATGGTTTAGGGTGTGTGGTTTAGGCTTTATGGTTTAGGGTTAGTTTAAGGGATTAGGGCTGGGTTTGTGGGCTTAGATTTAGGGTTTAGGCTGAGGGTTTTTTTTTTCTAAATCAAACCTGGTAGTTTAGGTTTATTTAATTTATTTAGTTTATTTTTCATTTATTTTAGTTTATTTTATTTTTTATTTAGGTTTTATTTATTTTATTTAGTTTAGTTTTTTTTATTTAGGTTTATTTATTGGGTTTAAGTTTATGTTTATGTTTTTATTTTAGTTTAGTTTTATTTTTTATTTTTTTTGTTTAGGTTTTATTTTATTTTTGGTTTTGGTTTATGTGTTTCTTTAGGTTTATTTTAGGTTTTATTTTTCAGTTTAGTTTAGGTTTATTATTAATATTTTATTTTATTTAATTTAGGTTTATTTTATTTGGTTGGTTTATTTTATTATTTTTATTTTATTTTTAGTTTGTTAAGGTTTATTTATTTTACTTATTTTAGGTTTAGGTTTTCTTAGTTTACAATTTATGTTTATTTTTTTTATTTATTTTAGGTTTATGTTTTAGGTTTAGGTTTTATTTAATATATTTAATTTTATTTATTTTATTTTTTTATATGTTTAGTTATTTTATTTAGGTTTATTATTTTAGGTTTATTTTATATTTAGTTTAGTTTAAGTTTATTTATTGTATTTAGTTTAGCTTTTATTTTTATTTTATATTATTTTATTTTGTTTAGGTTTAGGTTTAGTTTAGGATTTTATTTTATTTATTTTATTTCATTTAGTTTGGTTTTTTTTATTTATTTAAATTAAGTTTATTTAGTTTAGGTTTTTTTTTTTAGGTTTAGGTTTAGGATTTAGAGTTTAGGGATAAGTTTGCCTAGGGTTTATTAGGTTTTAGTGTTGTAAGGAGGTTATGACTTTTATTTTTTATTTTATTTTGGGTTTATTTAGTTTATTTAGTTTTATTGTTTATTTATTTTAGTTTATTTTATTTTTATTATTGTTATTTAGTTTATTTTATTTATTTTTAGGTTTTTATTTTAGTTTATTTTAGGTTCAGGTTAGTTTATTTTTAAGTTTTGTTTTGTTTTATTTTATTTTTTTTAGGTTTATTTTTATTTTAGTTTTTCTTTAGGTTTTTTATTTTATTTTAGTTTATTTATGTTTTTAATTTAGGTTTTTGTTAAGTTTTTTTGTTTAGTTTACATTTTTTTTTTAGTATATTTTATTTTATTTAGCTTTAGGTTTAGGTTTATTTTAGGTTTATTTATTTTAGTTTATGTTTAGGTTTATTTTATTTTATTTTAAGTTTAAGTTTTTTTTATTTTAGGGTTTAGGTTTTAATTGGTTTATTTTTTAGGTTTGAATTTTATTTAGTTTTATTTTATTTTATTTAAAGTTTATTTTATTTTTTAGTTTAGTTATTTTATTTATGTTTTTTTGTAGTTTTTAGTTTTATTTATGTTATTTTAATTTTAATTTTATTTTTATTTTATTTTTTTTAAGTTTATGTTTAAAATTAAGTTTTAGTTTTGCTTTTTATTTAATTTAATTTTTTATTTTATTTATTTTAGGTTTTTTATTTATTTTATTTTATGTTTTATTTAAGGTTTTCATTTAGTTATGTGGGTTTTGATTTGGCTTGTGTTAGTTTGAGGGAGGTTTAAGGATTAGGGTTTGTGGATTAGCATTTCGGATTTATGGTTTTGGGTTTAGGGTTTAGGGTTTAGGATTTAGGGTTTAGGATTTAGGGTTTCAATTTTAGGTCTAGGGTTCAGGTTATAGTTTAGTGTTTAGGGTTTTTTGTTTTTTTTAACCGAGAGAAAATTCATATTCAATATTTATTCTTTTTGATTTCATCAACCAAGTAACAAACCAACTATTCTAAGACACAAGCGATGACATAGATCAGAAATGAGCATGCATAGAGCAAATCATATACCCTAGATATCTAGAACGCTCTACTATAAAGACACCATTGATCAAATTCATTCCTCGTTTCAGTTCCCATCAGAACCTCCCTGACCTCTTGAGTAGCATGTTCCACCATCACATCCCAGATCTCTTGCTCGCCACCACCAAAGTTGTAAGCTCTGTCACTCCTCCTACCTTAATAATGACCCTTGCTCCAACCACCACCTCCATTTCCACTAGCACCTCCAGATTTTTGACCACCACTGCGATAACCACCATCTTCGCCTTCACCTCACCATCTAGTTGAGCCTTTGATGGTCATGTTCTGCCATAAGGTCACTCTAAGGTTTAAGTTTATTTTTTTAATTTAGTTACATTAGGTTTAGGCTTAGGTTTACGATTTGGGGTTTAGGGTCTAGGGTTTAGGGTTAGGGTTTAGGATTAGGGTTTAGGGTTTAGGGTTTAGGGTTTAGGGTATATGCTGTATGATTTAGGGTTTAGGGTTTAGGGTTTTAGGGTTTATGTTTTTAGGGTTTAGGTTTAGGGTTTAGGGTTAGTTTTTGGGTTTAGGGTTTTCTTTTACAAAAAAAAAATTAAGTAAACCTCTAAGTTTAGGTTTGTTTAGTTTACTTAGTTTATTTTTTATTTATTTTAGTTTACTTTATTATTTATTTTTATTTTGGTTTTTTTATTTATATTTAGTTTTTTTCATTTTAGGTTTATTTATTTAAGTTTAGATTTTTTATTTTAGTTTATTTTTTTAGGTTTAGGTTTAGGTCTAGTTTTATTTTTTAGTTGAGTTTTATTTGTATTTTAATTTTAGGTTTAGGTTTTAGGTCTTTAGGGCTTAGGGTTTAGGGTTTAGGGTTTAAGGTCAGTTTAGGGTTTAAGGTTTTTAAGGTTAAGGGTTTAGGGTTTTTTGTGGTTTAGGGTTTAGGGTTGTAGGTTTAGGATTTAGGGTTTAGGATTTATGGTTTAGGGTTTAGGATTTAGGGTTTAGAATTTAGGGTTTAAGTTTTGGGATTTGGGGTGGGTTTAGGTTTAGGGTTTATGGTTTTAGGGTCATGGTTGCCCTGCATTTGGTATCGCAGTAAAAGGAATGGTAAAGGATTACTTTATAGATGTTTAGTTGAGAGCTTTACAAATTCATGACTTTATATGGTTGACAAAATGTAATGTAAAGTAACAAGGTTTGACGTACAAATGAAGTGAATCTGATAGGTGATGCATGGCGCAACTCAGGCGACGTGGATAGGCAGCTAGGGGCGAGTGGCGAGTGGCGGCGGCGGCGGCAATGCCGACCGGTGGCAACGACGGCTGATGGCGATGGCCGCTACTGCAATCAGAAGATTCTTTACATTGTTCTGTGTATTTGGAATTCGCCCAGATTTGGGTGAATTCCTAATACATGCAAACTGGCCTTTCTGGTGTATTTGAAATGCACCGAAATTTTACTTTACTTGGAACCAAACGCTTGAAATGTTCAAAAGCGTGCATTTGAATGCAGTGCAATCCAAATGCACGCTACCAAACAGCCCCTTAGGATTTTTTTTTAATTAATTAAACCCATAGATTTTGGTTTATTTAATTTATTTCTTTTAATTTTATTTAGTTTAGTTTATTTATTTTAGGTTTATTTCTTTTAGTTTAGGTGTTTTTATTTTAGTTTAGTTTTTAGGTTTAGGTTTAGGTTTATGCTTATTTTTTAGTTAAGTTTTATTTTTATTTTATTTTTTAAGTTTAGGTTTTGTATTTTTTTTAGGTTTAAGTTTTATATTTATATTTTAATGTTTAGGTTTAATTTTTTATTTTTTTAGGCTTAGGTTTTAGGGTTTTATTTTAGGTTTTTTTTAGGTTTATTTTAGGTTTAAGTTTTTCTTTAGTTTATTTTTTTATTTAGTTTAGGTTTAGGTTTAGGTTTAGTTTATTTTAGGTTTAGGTTTAAGTTGTATTAATTTTAGTTTAGTTTATTATAGTTTTGGTTTAGGATTATTTTGTTTTATTTATTTTAATTATATTTTAGGTTTAGTTTTTTTTTAGTTTGGGATTTAGGTTTTATTTTTTATTTATTTTTAGGTTTTATTTTTAAGTTTATTTTTTTAGGTTTAGGTTTTTATTTTATTTTATTTTATGTTTATTTTATTTTATTTTTACATTTAGTCTTTATTTTTTAAAAAATTTTTATTCTTAGGTTTATTTTATTTTTTAGTTTAGTTTAGGTTTTTATTTATTTTACTTTAGTTTATTTTTATTTTTATTTTATTTTATTTTTTTTAGGTTTAGGTTTTAGTTTAAAATTTTATTTTATATTATTTATTTTATTTTTTTAGTTTTGGTTTATTTATTTATTTTATTATTAGGTTTTATTTAGTTTATGTTTATTATTTTAGTTTTATAGGTCTTATGGTTTAGGGTTTTAGGTTTTGGGTTTTTGGTTTAGTGTTTAGGGTTTAGGGTTTAGGGTTTAGGGTTTAGGGTTTTGGTGTTTCGAGTTTAGGGTTTAGGATTTAGGGTTTATGGTTTTATGGTTTAGGGTTTTGGGTTTAAGATTTTTAGGGTGAAGGGTGTAGGGTTTAGGGTTATGGTTTTAGGTCTAGGGTTCAGGTTTTAGTTTAGGGTGTAGAGTTTTTGGTTTTTTTTAACACAAAAGAAATTTAGATTTAACATTTCTTCTTTTCAATTTCATCAACCAATTAACACACCAAGTTTTCTAAGACATAAGCGACGACATAGATAAAAAAATGAGCATGCATAGAGAAAATCAAAAACCCTAGATAGCTAGAACTATCTTTACTATAAAGACATATTTGCATAAGCAGCAGATCGAACCAACCGTTCTTCAGTTTCTCTAGTTCCCATCAGAACCACCCCTCTCTCTAGTAGCGTGATTCACCATCATCTCCCTGATCTCTCCCTCCAACTACATAACCAACCCATCGCCTCCTCCTCCATAACCACCACTACTTCGACCACCACCTCCATATCCACCAGCACCTCTAGATTCCCCACCACCACTTTGATAACCATAGCATCCACCTTTGCCTCTATCGTCAGATCTAGACTGAGCCTGATTGACGGTGATGTTCTTGACGGTTGCCCATTCTGGGTGGCTTATTAGGTTTTGGTTTAGGTTTATTATTTAATTTATTAAGTTACTTTAGGTTTATGTTTAGGGTTTGGCTTTTATGGATTAGGATTTAAGGTTTAGGGTTTAAGGTTTACAATTTTGTGTTTAAGGGTTATGGTTTAGTGTTTAGGGTTTAGGTTAGGTTTTTTTGGTTTTAGTTTAGATTTTGGGTTTTGTTTTATGGTTTGTTTAGGGTTTAGTGAGTTTAGGCTTTAGGGTTTAGGGTTTGAGGGTTTAAGAGGTTGAGTTTAGGTTTAGGGCTCAGTTTAAGGTAAGGTTTGGGTCAGTGTAAAGTTAAAGGTGGTGTGGTTAGCCAGAGTTTATGGTAGATTTTGTCAGGGAGTGGGTTATGAGTTTAGGTAGGGATGTTAGGGTCAGGTCAGTTTGTGGTAGGGTGATGGGGTTGGGTAGGGTTGGTAGATTTGGGTTAGTAGGGTTTAGGGTTTAGGGTGGATTTAGGGTTTAGGTTTAGGGTTTAGTAGTTTAGGATTTTTTCCAAAATTATACAAACCAGTAGGTTTATTTAGTTTATTTAGTTTATTTTATTTATATTAAGTTTATTTTATTTTATTTAAGTTTATTTTAATTTTAATTTTGTTTAGTTTATTTATTTTAGGTTTATTTTAGTTTAGGTTTTATTTTAGTTTATTTTAGGTTACATTTAGGTTTATGTTTAATTTTAGTTTACTTTTTATTTTATTTTTTTTTTATGTTCAAGTTTTATTTTTTTTATTATTAAGTTTAGGTTTATGTTTTATTTATTTTTTTTTAGTTTTTTTTGGTTCAGGTTTTTTTATTTATTTTAGTTTTAGGTTTATTTTTTCTTATTTTATTCATTTAGTTTAGGGTTTATGTTTAATTTATTTTTAGGTTTAGGTTTAGGTTTTATTTAGTTTAGAGGTTTATTTAGTTTAGGTTTATCGTTTATTTTTTTATTTATTTTTTAGGTTTGGTTGTTCTTAGTTTAGGGTTTACATTTTATTTTTATTTATTTTTATGTTTAATTTTTAGTTTAAAGTTTTTTATTAATTTTTATTTTATTTTATTTTGGTTTATCTATTTTTTATTTTAGTTTTTTATTTTATTTAGGTTTTGTATTTTTAGGCTTATTTTATTTTTTTTAGTTTAGTTTAGATTTTTATTTATTTTATTTTTTCATTTAGGTTTAGGTTTAGGTTCATATATATGTTTTAGTTTATGTTTTTATTTTATTTAAGTTTAGGTTTTTTATATTTATTTTATTTTTAGGTTTAAGTTTTAGGTTTTAGGTTTTAGGTTAAAATTTATGGTTTAAGGTTTTGGGGTTTAGGGTTTAAAGTTTAGGGTTGTAGGTTTAATGGTTTAGGGTTTAGGGTTTAGGGTTTATGGTTTATGGTTTATGGTTTTAGGGTTTAGGGTTTAGGATTTAGGCTTTTATGGTTTAGGGTTTAGGGTTTAGGGTTTAGGTTTAGGGTTTAGGGTTTTAGGGTTTATGCTTTTAAGGTTTAGGATTAGGGTCTAGGGTTTAGGGTTTAGGGTTTTTTAGGGTTTAGTGTTTAGGGTTTAGGGTTTTGGGTCATAGGTTTATGGTTTAAGGTTAGTTTTTGGGTTTTGGATTTAGGATTCAGGGTTTAGGGTTTTTTTAGGTTTATTTGGTTTATTTAGTTTATTGAGCTTTTTATTTATATATTTTAGTTTATTTTATTTTTTAATTTTATTTAGGTTTTTTATTTTAATTTAGTTTAGTTTATTTATTTTAGGTTTATTTTTTTTTTGTTTAGGTTTTTTATTTTAGTTTATTTTTTAGGTTTATTTTTATTTTTTTAGTTGACTTTATTTTTATTTTATTTTTTAGGTTTCAATTTTTAGGTTTTTAGGTTTTGGGGTTTTGGGTTTCGGGTTTTGGGTTTAAGGTTTTATGGTTTATGGTTTTAGGATTTAGGGTTAGGTTTTAAGGTTTAAAGTTTAGGGATTAGTGTTTAGGCTTTAGGGTTTAGGGTTTTTAAGGTTTAGGGTTTAGGGACTAGGGTTTAGAGTTTAGGGTTTAGGGTTTTGGGTTTGGGGTTTTATGGTTTGGGTTTAGGATTTAGGGTTGTAGGTCGAGGGTTTAGGGTTATTTTAGTTTATTTGTTAGGTTTAGGTTTAGGTTTGAGTTTATTTTTTAGTTTAGTTTTATTTTTATTTTATTATTTTAGTTTAAGTTTTTTTTAAGGTTTAGGTTTAGGTTTTTATTTAGTATTTTTAGGTTTAGGTTTTAGGTTTTTCTTTTATTTTTTTTGGTTTTTTTTTAAATTTAGGTTTAGGTTTATTTTTGGTTTATTTTATTTTATTTAGTTTATCATTTAGGTTTAGTTTATTTTAGGTTTTGGTTTAGGTTTTATTTATTTTAGTTTATGTTTATTTTATTTGTTTTATGTTAGGTTTAGGTTTGTTTTTTAGTGTAAGGTTTGGTTTTATATTTTATTTATTTTTTGGTTTTATTTTGTAGGTTTATTTTTAATTTAGTTTTTATTTTATTTTATTTTTGATTTATTTTATTTTATTTTTGTTTAGTTTTTATTTTATTTAGGTTTTTATTTTTAGGTTTATTTTATTTTTTAGTTTAGTTTATGTTTTAATTTATTTTATTTTAGTTTAGTTTTATTTTTATTTTATTTTATTTTTTAGGTTTAGGTTATTTAGGTTTTATTAGGTTTTATTTTATTTTATTTATTTTAATTAGGCTTAGGTGTTTTTATTTATTTTATTTTTAGGTTTTATTTAGTTTAGGTTAAGGTTTTTAGGTTTTAGGGTTTAGTGTTTATGGTTTAGGGTTTAGGGTTTAGGGTTTGGGGTTTAGGGTTGTAGGTTTTAGGGTTTAGGGTTAGGTTTTTTATATTTTTTTAATTTTTAATTTTAGATTTTGGGTTTGGGGTTTATGGATTAGGGTTTTGGTTTTAGTTTTAGGGTTTAGGTTTAAGTTTAGTGTTAGGCTTTTGGTTTTTTTTTAGAGAATAAATTCATATTCAATATTTCTTCTTTTTCTTTTCATCAACCAAGTAACACCAAGTTTTCTAAGACTCAAAAGTGACATAGATAAAAAATGAGCATGCATAGAGCAAATCAAAACCCTAGATAACTAGACTCTTATAAAGACAAGGTTGCTTAAGCAATAGATCATGGATGTTTTATTTCTTTAGTTCCCATTAACCTCAACCTCTCAGTGGATCCATCATATCCCCATCTCTCCCTCCACCACAACCATGGCGTAACCTCCGTCGCTCCCACCCCACTAACCACCACCGATATCCACTAGCACCTCAGATCCCCACCACACGATGCGCCGCTCCACCTTTGCCTTCATTGCTAGATCTAGACTGACCTGGTGGATGGTGATATTCTTATCGTCAAGGTTCTACCCATTAAGGTTTATGTTTAGGTTTAGGTTTATTAAATTTTAGGGTTTAGGTTTTTTTAATTATTTAGTTACTTTTGGTTTGGGTTTAGGGTTTGGGGTTTAGGGTTTAGTGTTTAGGGTTTAAGGTTTAGGGTATAGGATTTGGGGTTTAGGGTTTTAGGGTTTATTCTTTTTTAGGGTTTAGGGTTTAGGGTTAGGGTTTAGGGTTTAGGGTTGTAGGTTTAGTGTTATAGGTTTAGGGTTTAGGGTTAGGGTTTTTTTATTTTTTATTTTTATGATTTATGTTTGAGGTTTAGGGTTCAATATTTAAGGTTTAGTGTTTAGTGTTTGGGATTTTTGTAAGAGAGAATAAATTCATATTCAACATTTCTTATTTTTGATTTCATCAACCAAGTAATACCCCAAGTTTTTTAAGACCTGAGTGACTAAATAGATAAAAAATGAACACGCATAGAGCAAATCAAAAACCCTTGATAATTAGAACCGTCTCTAATGTAAAGGCATAGTTCCATAAGCAGCAAGTCGTATCAGTCATTCTTCAATTTCCTCTAATTCCCATCAAAACCACCCCAGCCTCTCGAGTAGTAGGATCCACCATCATATCCCTATTCTCTCCCTCTGCCACCACCACCACCTCCATCACTGCTCCACCACCTCCATATCCACCCGGCCTCCAGATCACACCACCACTATGTTTTGCCTCGCCTCCACCCTAGATCTAGGCGAGCTGGTTGACGGTGATGTTCCTACCATCAAGGTTCTGCCCATTCTTATGGTTTAGGTTTAGGTTTAGGTTTATTAGGTAATAGGGTGTAGGTATATTTTTTAATTTATTTAGTTACTTAGGTTTAAGTTTAGGGTTTGTGGTTGAAGGTTTGGGTTTAGGGTTTAGGGTTTTAAGGTTTTTGCTTTTATGGTTTAAGGTTTACGGTTAGGGCTTAGGGTGTAGGGTTTAGGGTTTAGGGTTTAGAGTTTAGGGTTTATGGTTTTAGGGTTTAGGGTTGTAGGTTTGCTGTTGTAGGTTTAGGGTTTAGGGTTTAGGGTTAGGGTTTTTTTATTTTATTTATTTTTTAATTTTTAGGGATCAGGGTTTAGGGTTTTAGGTTTAGAGTTTTAGGTTTAGAGTTTAGGTTAGTTTTAGGTTTAGGGTTTAAAATTTAGGGTTTATGGTTTTTTTAAAATTTAAACTAGGTTTATTTAGTTTACTTAGTTTATTTTATTTTATTTAGGTTTATTTTTTATTTAGTTTAGTTTATTTATTTTAGGTTTATTTCTTTTAGTTTAGGTTTTATTTTAGTTTATTTTTTAGGTTTAGGTTTATTTTTTAGTTGCATTTTATTTTTATTTTATTTTTTAAGTTTAGTTTTTAAGGTTTTTAGGGTTTAGGGTTTAAGGTTTAGGGTTTAGGGTTTAGGGTTTAGGGTTTAGGATTAGGGTTTATGGTTTAGGGTTTAGGGTTTAGTGTTTAAGGTTTAGGGCTTAGGATTTAGGGTTTAGGGATTTTAGGGCTTAGGGTTTATGTTTAGGGTTTAGGTTTGAGTTTAGGGTTTTAGGGTTTAGGGTTTAGGGTTTAGGGTTTAGTTAGGTTTTTGGTTTAGGGTTTAGGGTTAAGATTTTTTATTTTTTATTTTTTTTTAGGTTTAGGGTTTAAGTTTTAGGTTTTAGGTTTAGGGTTGATTTAGTTTAGGTTTATTTTAAATTAAGTAAGCTGGATACTAGGTTTCTTTAGTTTATTTGGCTTATTTTTATTTATTTTAGTTTATTTTATTTATTTTGGTTTAATTATTTTGTTTAGGTTTTTTTTGTTTATTTTTTAGGTCTAGGTAGGTTTATGTTTATTTCTTAGTTTATTTTTATTTTTATTTTATTTTTTTAGGTTTGGGTTTTTTTATTTTATTTTTAGGTTTAGGTTTAGGTTTTTATATTTTTTTTTATTTACGTTTCAGGTTTTTATTTTAGGTTTAGGTTTAGGTTTTATTTATTTTAGTTTCAATTTAGGTTTATTTTATTTTGTTTATTTTAGGTTTAGATTTTTTAAGTTTAAGGTTTAGGTTTTTTTTTATTTATTTTTTATGTTTTATTTTTAGGTTTAGGTCTTTATTTAGTTTAATTTTTTTTATTTTAGGTTTTTTTATTTTAGTTTTTTATTTAGATTTTATTTTATTTAAGTTTTTTATTTTTAGTTTGATTTTATTTTTTAGTTTAGTTTATGTTTTTATTTATTTTATTTTAGTTTAGTTTTTATTTTTTATTTTATTATATTTTTAGGTTTAAGTTTAGGTTTAGGGGTTTAGTTTAAGTTATAATTTTATTTTATCTTTTTATTTTATTTATGTTTAGGTTTTTTTTATTTATATTATTTTTAGGTTTTATTTAGTTTAGGATTAGGTTTTTAGGGTTTAGGGTTTAGGGTTTAGGGTGTATGGTTTAGAGTTTTGGGTTTAGGGTTGTAGGTTTTAAGGTTTAGGGTTTAGGGTTTTAGGTTTATGGTTTAGGGTTAGGTTTTTTATTTTTTTATTTTGTATTTTGTATTTTTAGGGTTTAGGTTTTAGGTTTAGGGTTTAGGGTTTAGGTTTAGGTTTTAGGTTTAAGGTTCGGGTTTTAGTTTAGGGTCTAAGGTTTTAGGTTTTCTTAGAGCACAAATTCAGATTCAACATTTCTTCTTGATTTCATCAACCAAGTAACACACCAAGTTTTCTAAGACAAGCGGCGACATAGATAAAAATGAGCATAGAGCAAATCAAAAGCCTAGATAACTAGAACCTCTATTATAAACAGTTCAATAAGTAGAAAATGGATATGGGTTCTTGATTTTATCAGGACCACCCGACCTCTCGGTAGCGGGATCCACCATCATATCCCGATCTCTCCGTCCCATAACCTCCATCGCTCCTTTTACCTACATAACCACCACTACTTTGACCACCACCTCGATATCCACTGAGATAACCACTCCGCCTTTTCCTCCCAGATCTATCTTGAGCACGGTTGGCCGGTGATGTTCCTACTCAAGGTTCTACCCATTCTTAGGGTTTTTATTAAGTTTTGAGGTTTAGGTTTATTTTTTAATTTATTTAGTTACATTAGGTTTAGGTTTAGGGTTTGGGGTTTAGTGTTTACGGTTTAAGGATAGGGTTTAGGGTTTAGGATTTTGGGTTTAGAGTTTGGGATTAAGGGTTTCAGGTTTAGGGCTTAGGGTTGTAGGCTTAGTGTTGTAGGTTTAGGGTTTAGGGTTAGAATATTTTTTTAAAATTTTTAAGATTTAGAGTTTATGGTTTATGTTTGAGGTTTAGGGTTCAAGTTTTAGTTTATAGTTAAAGGTTTTTTTGGTTTTTTTTGAGAATAATTTAGATTCAACATTTCTTCTTTTCAATCTCATCAACCAAGTAACACATCAAGAATTCTAAGACCCAAGCGACGACATAGATAAAAAATGAGCACACATAGAGAAAATCACAAATTCTAGATAATTATAACTGTCTCTACTATAAAGACATAGTTCCATAAGCAGCAGATCGTATCGACTATTCTTCAATTTCTTCCAGTTTCCATCAGAACTTCCCGACCTCTCGAGTAGCGGGATCCACCATCATATCCTGCTCCCTCGCCACCACCACCCTTTTCGCTCCTCCACTCTATAACCACCAATGCTCGACCACCACCTCAGATCCACCAACAACTCCAAATCCCCACCCACTCATGGCCTTGCCTCCACTTCCAAATCTAGGCCTAGTTGACGGTGATGTTCACGCCATCAAGGTCTCCCATTCTTAGAGTTTAGGTTTATGTTCAGGTTTAGTAGGTTTTAGGTTTTTTTTTAAATTTATTTAGTTACGTAGGTTTAAATTTAGGGTTTGGGGTTTAATGTTTAGGTTTTTGGGGTTGGGGTTTAGGGTTTAGGGTTTATGGTTTATGATTTTAGGGTTTAGGTTTAGGTAAGCTTAGGGTTTAGGAATTAGGGTTTATGATTTAGAGTTTAGGGTCTTTTAGGGTTTACGATTTAGGGTTTAGGGTTGTAGGTTTAGTGTTGTAGGTTTAGGGTTTAGGGTTTAGGATTAGTTTTAGGGTTTAAAGTTTAAGGTTAGGGTTTATTTTTTATTTTTTATTTTTTTATTTTTAGGGTTTTGGGTTAGTTTTTGGGTTTAGGGTTTAGGGTTATAGATTTATGGTTTAGTATTTTTTTTAAAAATTAAGTAAACTTGTAGGTTTAGGTTTACTTAGTTTATTTAATTTATTTTTTGTTATTTTATTTTTTATTTTTATTTAGGTTTATTTTTTTATTTAGTTTAGTTTATTTATATTAGGTTTATTTCTTTTATTTTAGGTTTTATATTTATGTTTATTTTTTAGGTTTAGGTTTAGGTTTAGGTTTAGGTTTATTTTTTGAGTTTTATTTTATTTTATTTTTTAGGTTTAGTTTTTTATGTTTTTAGGGTTTAAGTTTAGGGTTTAGGGTTTTATGATTTAGGGTTTTAGGGTTTAGGGTTTAGGGTTAGGGTTTACAATTTAGTGTTTATGCTTTAAGGTTTAGGGTTTTAGGGTTTAGGGTTTAGGGTTTAGGGTTTAGGGTTTAGGGTTTTAGGTTTGGGGTTTAAGGTTTTAGGTTTTAGGTTTAAGGTTTAGGGTTGTAGGTTTAGGGTTTATAGTTAGTTTAGGGTTTAGTGTTAAGGGTTAAAGATTTTTTTTATTATTATTATTGGGGTTTAAGGTTTAGGGTTTATGATTTAGGTTTTAGGTTTAGGTTAGCTTTAGTTTAGGTTTATTTTTTAAATAAGTGGTAGGTTTAGGTTTTTTTAGTTTATTTGGTTTATTTTTTTATATATTTTAGTTTTTATTATTTATTTTAGTTTAGTTTTTTTTTATTTTATGTTTTTTAGGTTTTGTTTATTTTTTTAGTTTAGTTTTATTTTTAATTTATTTTTTAGGTTTAGGTTTTATTTTTAGGTTTAGGTTTATTTTTTTACTTTTTTTTTAGGTTTAGGTTTTAGGTTTTATTTTTTTTATTTTTAAGTATTATTTTTAGTTTAGGTTTAGGTTTATTTTTTTGTTTATTTTATTTTATTTAGTTTATAGTTTAGGTTTAGTTTATTTTAGGTTTAGTTTAGATTTTATTTTATTTTAGTTTGTTTATTTTAGTTTAGGTTTAGGTATATTTTATTTTATTTATTTTAGGTTTAGGCTTTTTTTTAGTTTAGGTTTAGGTTTATTTATTTTTTAGGTTTTATTTTTTTAGGTTTAAGTTTTTATTTTATTTTATTTTAGTTTAGGTTTATTTTACTTATAATTTTGGTTTAGTCTTTATTTTATTTAGGTTTTTTTATTTTAGGTTTATTTTATTTTTTTGTTTTTTATGTTTTTATTTATTTTATTTTAGTTTAGTTTTTCTTTTTTATTTTATTTGTAGGTTTAGGTTTAGGTTTTAGTTTAAATTTTTATTTTAACTTATTTTTTTTATTTTATTTAGGTTTAGGCTTATTTATTTATTTATTCTTAGGTTTTATTTAATTTAACTTTAGGTTTTAGGTTTTCAAGGTTTAAGGTTTAGGGTTTAGGGTTTAGGGTAGAGGTTTTAGGGTTTAAGGTTTTGGATTTTGGGTTTAGGGTTAGGTTTTTTTTTTTTTTTATTTTTTTTTATTTTTAGTGTTTAGGGTTTAGGGTTTAGGGTTTAGGTTTGAGGTGTAGGTTTTAGTTTAGGTATTTTGGTTTTTGTTTTTTTTTTAATAGAGAACAAATTCAGATTCAACATTTCTTCTTTTCAATTTCATCAACCAACTAATACACCAAGTTTTCTAAGACACAAGTGATGACATAGATAAAAAATGAGCACGCATAGAGCCAATCAAAATCCTTAGATAACTAGAACTGTCTGTACTATAAAGACACAGTTTCATAAGCACTAGATCGGATCGACCGTTCTTCAGTTTCTCCAGTTCCCATCAGAACCACCCCATCCTCTTGAGTAGTGGGATCTACCATCATACCCTCGATCGCTCCTTTGCCACCACTACGACTGTAACCTCAGTCGCTCCTCCCACCTCCAAAACCACCAATGCTCACCACTATCCATCCAACACCTATATTTCCCACCACCACAATCAGCCTCTCCCTTGCTTGACCTCTAGACTAATTCGGTTGGGTGATGTTCCCCAGTCAGGTTCTACCCATTCATTAGGGTTTTGGTTTAGGTTTAGGTTTATTAAGTTTTAGGGTTTAGTTTTACTTTATTTAGTTACTTTAGGTTTTTTTAGGTTTAGTTGGGTTTAGGTTTAGGGTTTAGTTTTAGTTTAGGGTTTATGTTTTAATTTAGTTTAGTTAGGTTTAGGGTTTAGGCTTTTGGGTTTAGGGTTTAGGGTTTATGGTTTAGGGTTAGTTTAGAGTTTAGGTTTAGGGTTGGGGTTAGGGTTTAGGGTTTATGGTTTAGGGTTTAGGGTTTAGAGTTGTAGGTTTAGGGTTTCCAATTTAGGGTTAGTTTTACTATTTAGGGTTTAGGATTTAGGGTTTAGAATTTAGCATTTAGGGTTTATGGTTTAGGGTTTAGGGTTTTTTTTTTAAATTAAGTAAACTAGTATGTTTAGGTTTATTTAGTTTATTTTTTATTTATTTTAGTTTAGTTTATTTTTATTTTTATTTAGGCTTATTTTTTATTTTTTATAGGTTTATTTATTTTAGTTTAGGTTTTTCATTTCAGTTTATTTTTTAGGCTTAGGTTTAGCTTTGTATTTGTTTTTGTTTTTTTAGGTTTAGGTTTAGGTTATTATTTTATCTTTTTAGGTTTAGGTTTTAGGTTTTTATTTTAAATTTATTGTTAGGTTTTATTTTTTAGGTTTAGGTTTATTTTTAGTTTATTTTATTTTATTTAGTTTAGGGTTTACGTTTAGTTTATTTTTGGTTTAGGTTTAGGTTTTATTTATTTTAGTTAAGGTTTAGGTTTATTTTATTTTGTTTATTTTAGGTTTAGCTTTTTTTTAGTTTAGGTTTTATTTTTATTTATTTTTAGGTTTATTTTTATTTTAGGTTTTATTTTATTTTATTTTATTTGGGTTTTATTTTATTTTTGTTTTTTTATTTTAGGTTTATTTAATTTTATATTTAGTTTAGGTTTTATTTATTTTTATTTTATTTTATTTTTATTTTATTTTATTTTTTTTATGTTTAGGTTTTGGTTTATGTTTAGGTTTACTTTAGGTTTTTATTTTATTCTAGTTTATTTAGGTTTACGTATTTTATTTATTTTATTTTTTAGTTTTATTTAGTTTAGGTTTAAGTTTTTAGGTTTTTAATGTTTAGGGTTTAGGGTTGTAGGTTTTAGGGTTTATGGTTTAGAGTTTAGGGTTTAGAGTTTTTAGGTTTAGGGTTTAGGGTTTAGGGTTTAGGGTTTAGGGTTGTAGGTTTAGGATTTAGGGTTTAAGGTTAGCGTTATTTTTGTTTTATTTTATTTTTTTATATAGGATTTAGTGCTTAGGGTATTTTAGGGTTTAGGATTTAAGGTTTAGGGTTAAGGTTATATGTTTAGGTATTTTGGGCTTTAGGGTTTTATGGATTTAGTGTTTAGGTTTAGGCTTTAGGGTTTAGGGTTAGTTTTAGGTTTAGTTTAGAGTTTATGGTTTAAAGCTTTAGGTTTTGAGATTTAGGGTTTATGATTTAGGGTTTAAGGTTATTTATTTTATTTTTTAAATTAAGTAAAGTGATATGTTTAGGTTTATTTAGTATATTTAGTTTATTAATTATTTATCTTAGTTTAGTTTAGGGTTTAGGGTTTATGGTTTAGGATTTAGGGTTTAAAGTTTTTTATAAAAAAAAAAATTAAGTAAACCGGTAGGTTTAGGTTTATTCATTATATTTAGTTTATTTTTTATTTATTTTACTTTAATTTATTTTTAATTTTTATTTAGTTTTATTTTTTTATTTTAATTTAGTTTAGTTTATTTATTTTAGGTATATTTAATTTAGTTTAGGGTTTTTATTTTAGTTTATTTTTTAGGTTTAGGTTTAGGTTTTTTTTTTTTAGATTTAGGTTTGGCTTTATTTTATTTTTTTTAGGTTTAGGTTTTAGGTTTTATTTAAGGGTTATTTTAGGTTTTATTTTTTAGTTTAGGTTTAGGTTTATGTTTAGTTTATTTATTTATTATGTTTTAGGTTTAGGTTTAGGTTTAGTTTATTATAAGGTTTAGGTTTTTATTTATTTATTTTAGTTTAAGTTTATTTTATTTTATTTTGTTTAGTTATTTTTATTTTAGGTTTAGGTTTTTTTTTTTTTAGTTTAGGTTTATTTTTTTTTATTTTAGGTTTATTTTTTAGGTTTAGGTTTTTTATTTCTTTTATTTTAGGTTTTCTTTTTTATTTTATTTATTTTTATTTTATTTAGGTCTTTTATTCTTAGGTTTAATATATTTTTAGTTTTGTTTAGGTGTTTATTTATTTTATTTTAGTTTTTTTATTTTATTTTATTTTATTTTTGGTTAAGTTTAAGATTTTATTTTATTTTATTTAGGTTTAGGTTTTTTATTTATTTTACTTTTAGGTTTTATTTAGTTTAAGTTTAGGTTTTTAGATTTTTAGGTTTTTAGGGTTTAGCATTTAGGGTTTAGGGTTTAGGGTTTTAGTTTTGTTTAGGTTTAGGTTAGTTTAGGATTTAGGGTTTGGGTTAGTGTTTAAACTTTTGGGTTTAGGGTTTTAGGTTTAGGTTATCAGGTTCATGGCTAGTTAGGGTTAGTTTAGGGTTTAGGTTTAGAGTTTAGGGTTTAGGGTTTAGTTTAGGGTTTAGGGTTTAGGGTTTTTAAGGTTTAGGGTTTAGTGTTTCGAGTTAGTTTAGAGTTTAGGATTTAGGGTTTTAGGGTTTAAGGATAGGGTTTGGATTTAGGGTTTAGGGTTTAGGATTTTTTTTTGGGAAATTAAGAAAATTTTATTGCCACAAAGAAAAGGTGCAAATGCATTAGAGGGTAAATCTCTAAGCTAATGCTCAAAGAATAAATAAAGAGATAAACCTAACTATTACAATAATTAGGAAAGAAAGCAAAAGAACAAAATGACCAAGTAACCAATAATAGAAAATCTATGTAAGCAACTTCATATGGTCCTTTTGATGCCAAGATCCACTTGCAAGTGTCTGTAAAGAAATCTTCAACATACTTTTGAAAGGTACAATTAATCAAGCATAAAGAGTAGAGCGGATAAAAGGAGTAAAGTAAAGAAAGGCTCGCTCAATTACAATCATCTCAGGAGCAACACTATATGTAAGCATCAAACTTGAAGGGTTACAATTACATATATGCTATGAGGAAAGAAGAAAAAAGAGGACATCAAGGCCATCATTGCCCACATACTGTAGCACATTATCCAAAGATGGTCCTCACAAACACAAAACCCTCCAAATAGCAAAGGTAACAGTCAACCACCAAGCCACCAGAATAACCAAGCTTAATAAGATAGATAAGCAAGCAACCCATGAGGATAGTAGCAAAACAAAAGGAGGACAACCAAAGCCACCACCAAAAAGGAATACCAAAATCAACAGGACCAAACATCATGATATGGGTAACAAAGCTAAACAAAGACAAATAAGAGCAAAAAGGAAAACCATAAGTGCTCAGATCCTCCCTGAACAAAATAGAAAAGGAGAAATAATAAAAAAAAAAGCCTAACAGCAAAAGGGAAGGGGGGGCAAGGCTGCCACCCAAACAGGAAAAGGGGATGTTGCTATAGCCAAGAGAAAGAGGTCAAGCGAAACCAGTGAAAAAAACACTAAAGACAATGAGGTTCCAGAATAATCACCAAATGAGCAGAAAAACACACAAAGTAGCCACCCCTCCAACCAGTCGACCAAAATGACCAACCCAACCATCCAACAAATCCTCCTAGCAAACCACCTCAACAACAAAGATCCAAGTCATCCAACCCAAAACATCGAATAAGACCAACAATATTCATCAAGCCAAAACCATCCAAGGCACCGAAAGGGTAGAGAGGCAGACAAACCCCAATCAAGGAAAAAAAAATCCAATCCATAAGGGTAGGAAAACCGAGGAGACAAAAGATACAAAGCCTAGTAAGATAGAAAATAAGCCAACCAACAAAAAACAACATTAAAGGCACTCAACCAACCAGCCAAGAATAAAATAACAACCACGGTAGCCATCAATTAGCCATTTTGAATAATACCCAAACCCAAAGCTACAATAGTATAGGAGGAGGTCCAACCCATAACCAAAAGAATAAAAACATAAATAATGAATCCTACCACTAAACCCCAGTCAACAAAACTTTCCAACCACCTCCACCATGCCAAAATCAAGCCAAAGATAAACCACTAAAAAAAGCCAACCAACCAACCCAACTAACCAAAAATGCCAATAGCTAGCCAACAAAAAACACCGACCACCACAATAGTAGATTTAATAGGTTTGGAGTATGCTAGAAAGGAGGAAAAACCCATATGAAGAAAAGCCTACAATAAAAGCAACCTAGAGGAAATAAGAAACAAGGGAAAATTTTGGTAAAAGCCAAGTGATGAAACCACCAAAAAAAAACCAAAAACCCCATGCTACACTTACAAAAACTACCAGGGAGAAACAACAAGGCCAAAATAAAAAGCAGGAGTTGAAAAACATAGACCCAAAGAGGGAAAATTAATAGATCACCACAACCCAAAGATGGTTTAATGAGGGCAAAAACAAAAACAAGGGATCATAAAAAATAAATAATAAAACCAAGCTAAGAAATTATAATCTGAAATAAGGCAATCAAGTGTTATCCAAATTAACCAAACCTCATAATAATTTTATGAAATGTTTAGTTGTCAAATAAAGAGAAATTAGTTAAGTTGGCACAAAAATTAGCTAAATAATCAGTATAACCATTACCTTCATGAAGGATGTGGGAAATTTTAAAATAAACATGAGAAAGTAGAATTTTAGAATGATTAAGAAGATAAAACAATTCAACATTATTTTATTGATTCCATTCCATTTTATTGGAATTAAGGATGTCAAGAAGCAAGAGAGCATCAACTTCAATCCAGATGTTGAGGAAACCTTTATTCAAACAAATTTCAATTGCTTTATTAACAACCATAAGCTCAGCAAAGAGAACAAAATAGGCTTTGAGAGGATAAGCAAAAGCACAAATGACTGTACCTTTAGAATCCCTAAGGATACCACCACCATATTTATTGGAAGCAATAGAACCATCAATATTAACTTTAATCACATTGTCTTTAGGTTTGATCCAACGGATAATCCTAGCACCTTTATGAGAGTCTAGATCAGGCAAAATGATACCCAATTTTTTACAAATTTGTAACCTCTAAAATGAATGTTACTAATAAGATTGGCATTAAAATGAGCATGAATTTTTCTTTAGTTCTAGCCAAGATCCTTTTATGGTTCATAGGAATACCATGATATTTAGCATCATTTCTATCCATCGGATGAACAGATAATGGTAATAGCATTTAAAACTTTTATATGACCTTTCAGTGTTTTGAAATAGGCTTCCAGAAGTTGATATAAAGAAAGAGAACCATGAAAATATTTGGTATTAAATAAATCATCATCCCAAAACCATAATTTAGTAGCAACAACTCCATTGACAAAAACATGATTTACATTTTCAATATGAAAGCAACAATAGCACTTTGAAGGTAAATAAAACCATTTAGTCCAGAGAAAAGAGTTTATAGGAATATAGTTATTCAAAATCCTCCAAGCTAAAACCAAATTAGAAATGGGAATGATAATGTTCCAAAGTTTAATAAAACATTAGAAGGGTGATGTTTATCTCTAATAAAGTTCCAAATCTCTTTAAGAACAAAATCACCATTATGAGAAAGTTTAATAAAAATTTGGTTAGGTTTGTTGGAAGTAATGGGAATATTATTAAATTTGTCAATAAGAGAAATAGGGATATAGTTCTTAAGTTTGTTTCATTCATTATTGTTATTAAGCCAAAAATAATTAACTTTGATAGTAGTAGTAGAGTGGGTAGATAAATGGGTGTCAATAGATGATGCCCATCCAATTATCTTGGTAGGAAAAAATTGGTGGATACCCAAGATATTAACAATTCAACAACCCATTTAATGGAACAAAGCCTTTTCCAAATCAGAGTCACCAACTTTATAAGCATAGTTAAGAGGGTGTTTACCTTGGCAATATTTTTCATCATAAAATTAGCCCAAAGGTTATAATTCTTCAATTTCCACCGAGTTTATGAGAAAATGCGTGATAGCTTCAGAATAGGTTTGCAACCAAGAGCACCTTCACCAAAAGGACCACACCATTTATTCCAAGATGTCCAATGCATTCTTTTGGTAGAATTGGGAGCCCCAAAAAATTTGTTAAGCATGAGCGATAAGTGTAGCATTAGTGGGAATAATAGTTTGAATCAAATTAAGAGGCATAGAGTTCAGAGTGTTTTAAAGGATAGTGAGCCTACCACCAAAGGAGAGTAAATGGAATTTTCAAATAGATATGTTACTTGAACTTTTTTTAATTAACTCATCAAAGTGATGGGAACATTTTGGGCCTTTAAAAAGTGGAGCACCCAAGTACTTAGAGGTAATTGTTGATGTTTAAAATTAGTGATATGAAGGAATTGATTGATTTTTTATTGGAGATGCTAGAGGAAGTGATAAAATAGCTTTTTTATCATTTATTGAAAGGCCACTTTCTGTACCAAATTTATTTAAAATGTTTAAGATGCTTGATGTGATGAATAGAAGCATTGCAAAAAATAATAAAATGATTAACAAAACTTAGATGGGAAACAGGGAGACCAGCAAGAGTTCTATAGTACATATTAGGCTTATTTAAGAATAAATCATTGAAGCTCCTAGATAAGTACTCAACAATAATAATAAATAAAGCTAGAGATAAGGGATCCCCTTGTCTTAAGACATGGGAAGAGGGAAATAAACCCGGGCTTCCCATTAAGCAAAATCAAAACCATGCATTATGGATACAATTTTTGATAAGAAAAATAAACTTTTTTAGAAAACCCAAATAAATTCAAAATCTAGTAAAGGAAGTCCCAAGAGATGTTATCAAAGGCTTTGGTAATATCTAATTTGAAAAGAATGTTGCCCCCTCTAGTCTTAACATCAAGATCATGAATTAGTTCTTTAGCAAGTAAAATATTATCAAAAAGATTTACCTCTAACAAAATTAGTTGGGTTGAGGGAGATAATTTTAGAAATCAGATTATTGAAGAAGGTGCAAAGATTAATAGGTCTAAAATCACCCCAATAATCCAGGTTATCTTTTTTGGTATGAGAATAATAAAAGTAATAAAAAATACTTGAGAAAAGGATTACCATTAAAAAAAATCAATCCTCAATCAAATCATTTTAATGATAAACCAACATTTTGAAAAAATTGAGTAGTGAAACCTCGGACCAACAAGAATCAATGTTCATGCTATTTAGAACATTAAAAATTCATCTTCATTAGGCACAATGGTAAGCAAATCATTATCATCATTATTAATAATGGAAAGAATCAGGTGCGATTTGGAAATAGCTTCATAAGAGCAATTCTTGTTAAGCATATTTATAAAGTAATTAATAACCAAATCCTTAATCTCATTTTTCTTCATAATCCAATCTTCATAATCATTTTTAATTTTTCGAATATTATTCAAAGCTCTCTTTTTCTTAACCAAAGCATAGAAATACCTAGTATTCCTCTCACCATTCGTAATATCTTTACTACTAGCTTTTTGGGCTAGTAAGTCTCTTCCATATTTTAAAAATTGACAAGTTTATCTTTCGCTTCAGTCAATTCTATAAGCTTAGAAGGATTAGACATAACAGAGACTTCAAGTCTTTTATGTTTAAACCAAAGTCTATTCATCCCCATAATCGAATTATCTTGATGTAAAGGGGCTTTCAAATTCTTAGCTACAACATCAAGGAAATTAATATCTGAATCCACATGTTCTAAAATCTAAAAGAGATGATTTTTTAATTTATTAGAATTATGTTTAACAGAAACCAGAAGAAGAGCATGATTAGACAAGGTTCTTAAATGATCAACATAAGTAATAGACCATTGAGTAATCCATGAGTATTAAAAGAATCCTCCAACCTTTGCCAAAGTCTAAAGTTTTCCCAAGTGTAATTAGAAACTTAGCCAATATCAACTAAATTACAATCAAGGATCATATTGGAAAATTCTTCCATAGAATAAATATTGGAGAGCAACCACCACTCATTTGAAGAAAATAAAATAGTGTTGAAATCACCACTAAGGTTTGTTGACGAGGTAGTAAAATTTCTCAAATTATCCCAAAGGAGGTTTCGACCAGATCTATAACAAAATGCATAAACAAAAGAGCCCAAAACACAATAGTCACCATAAGAGATTTGAGCATTAACAACTTGTTCAAAATCATCAATAATAAAAACCTCAATGAAATTATTCTAAAAACACTAGATCTTATTACTAACATTGGAGTAAAATTTGTTTGTAGATCATTCTAGCAACATGATTAATTTTATTAGCATGAATAAGAGGTTCCAAAATAATGAGTAAAGAAATATTATGAATGTGACAAAGATTTCTAATATGATTGAATATAGGGTACTAATCATCTAATGTTCCCAATAAGAAAATTAAACATAATGAAAGTAAAAGGGGAAAGAAAAGGATAATTAAGAGAAGAGTGAGATAGCAGATCTAGTGTTTTTAGACAGTTTGTGATGGTAATTTTTAACACTTTTTTCTTTTTGGCATGATAAGTTTGAAAACCATTTCCTTTTCCCCTAGAGTCATCATCTAAGTAAGATTTAGTAACATTGGTCACCAATTTAGGAGACTTCTCCAAGTGTTTATAGGGGAGTTCACCCTCTTCCAAATCCAAATTAAGTTGAAAAGTAGGATTAACATGAATACCAAGATTAGAAATGAGAGGATGATTTAGAACCATTAAAGCAAAAAGGTTAAATCCGGATCATAAATATTTTTAGCCTGTTCATCATTTAAATCTTCATTGAAAACTTAATTTTCATCGATCAAAGTTGGCATAGAAGCAATGATAGAATCAAAGGAAATAGAATCATCATCCAATAACCTTGAAAATTTGTTATTCTTCACATTAGAAATTTTTAAATTAAAAGAAGAGGTAAGAGGTAAATCATCTTTCCCATTCTAAAAAATCTGAAACCATAGCAAGGGATCCAAAATTGGTTCAATAGAAATGACCTTGATATTCAAGGAATCAACCTTAATAGCAGCCTTCATACCATTCTTAGTATCTGAGGCTGATTTTTGAACATATGTAAGGATCGACTTATGACTAGGAACAAGATTTTATTTGGGAGGATTTGTCTTTCTTAAATGAGGATGGAGAATAAAGCAATCAAAAGTTTCATGGCCATGAATTTTATAGTTAGAATAAAAAATTGGAAGATTCTCCAATTCAACCTTTTATGAATACCCATATTTTTCAGAGCCAATCCAAACTTCCTTAGGGTATTTTTTAGTTATGTCTAATTCCACTGGATCAAGCCAGGAGATGCTCAAGGTCGTTGAGTTGCAAGCGGACAAAAGAGCCCCAACCAAAAAAAGCACATGATGTGTAACAAAATGAATGGGCATATCAAAAAAAGATAACCACACAAGGACAATAAGAGATTTTTCCTTAATGTCAAAAAGGGGTGACCACCTCAGTAAGCGCATTTGATAATTAAAGATGAAGAGTGATGCACAAAAATACATGCATAATCTAGATCATTAGAAAGTTGAATCAGAATATGCTGAGGGTCACTAAGACCAATCGAGAAGGCACCCGCAAGCTTAAGATGATGAAAAAAGGTGCAATTTTATCCAAATTCAGATGTAAAGCAAATTTTCTAAGAGAGAATTCAAATGGTTTCACCAATAATTCAACATCCACATCAAAGCACATAATGACTGGCAAACCATGAAAGAAGCTGAAATGAGATTAACTAACTCAACAAGGTGAGAAGTTTTACTAGAGTGCGCTTCCTTAAAAGATTTAGTAGAATTTGTAGCATTTGGGCAGCTGATCCCAAAAATGTTCGATGTCTTAGCCAAAGCTTCCAAAATTTGAGGTGGAGCCATATGAATCAAACTCACCATAGCCATGAAGGATGTAATTGGATATGCCATTCAAGCCTTTGAATTATCAAATGAAGCCAAAATTATAGAGATCCCAGACGAGATGCCATAATGAGGATGCAAAAGATAAAATGAGCATGCATGAAAGCAAATTAAAACCCTAGATAACTAAAATTGTCTCTACTATAAAGACATAATTCCATAAGTAATAGATTGGATCGAATATTCTTCAGTTTCCTTGGTTCCCATCATAACCACCCTGGCCTCTCGAGTAGAGGAATCCACCATAATATCCCCGATCTCTCTCTCCACCATAACCACGACTGTAACCTCTATTACTCCTCGCCTCCAAAACCACCACTGCTCCAACCGCCACCTCCATATCCACCAGCCAAATCTAGACTGAGCCTAGTTAATGGTGATGTTCCTGCCCATGCATAGGGTTTAGGTTTAGGTTTAGGTTTATTAGGTTTTAGGTTTATTTTTTAATTTATTTAGTTACTTTAGTTTAGGTTTGGGTTTGGGTTTAAGGTCTGGTTTATGGTTTGTAGGTTTAGGGTTTAGGTTGGGTTTTAGGGTTTATGCTTTTAAGGTTTAGGGTTTAGGGTTTAGGGTTAGGGTTTAGAGTTTAGGGTTAGGGTTTAAGGTTGTAGGTTTAGGGTCAGTTTTAGGGTTTAGGGTTTTAGTTTAGTTTGGATTTAGGGTTTGGTTTTTTTAAAAAAAGAAAATTAAGTAAACCAATAGGTTTAGGTTTATTTAGTATATTTAATCTATTTTTATATTTAGTTTAGTTTATTTTATTTATATTTAGTTTAGTTTATTTATTTTAGGATTTATTTTAGTTTACATTTTTATTTAAGTTTATTTTTAGGTTTAGTTTATTTTTAAGTTGAGTTTTATTTTTATTTTATTTTATAGGTTTAGGTTTTATTTTTTATTTTTAGGTATAAGTTTATTTTATTTTTTTAGGTTTAGGTTTTAGGTTTTTTTTTAGGTTTATTTTAAAGTTTTCTTTTTTTGTTTTGGTTCAAGTTTAATTTAAGTTTATTTTATTATATTTAGTTTAGGTTTAGGTTTATGTTTTATTTATTTTAGTTTAGTTTATTTTAGTTTAAGTTTAACTTTTATTATTTTATTTTATTTTATTTTTATTTTAGGTTTAGGTTTTTAGTTTAGGGTTTTTTATTTATTTAGGTTTAGGTTTTATTTATTTTTTATTTTATTTTAGGTTATTTTATTTTTATTTTATGTTAGTTTTATTTTATTTAGGTTTTATTTTTATTTATTTTTTCATTTAGTTTAGGTTTTATTTATTTTATTTTAGTTTAATTTTTTTTTAATTTTTTAGGTTTAGTTTATGTTTTAGCTTAGGTTTTATTTTATTTTATTTTTTTATTTTATTTAGGTTTTGGTTTTATTTATTTTATTTTAGGTTTTATTTAGTTTAGGTTTTAGGGTAGTTTAGGGTTTAGGGTTTATGGTTTAGGTTTAGGGTTTAGGTTTAGGGTTTATGGTTTAGGGTTTAGGATTTTAGGTTAGGGTTTAGGGTTTAGGGTTTGTAGGTTTTTTAGGGTTTTAGGGTTTAGGGTTTATTTTTTTTGGTAAAAAAGGGAATTTTTTTTACCAAAAGTGAAGGATACAATGTCCTTAAAGGGGATAAATCTCAAAGACTAATGCTCAAAGAGCTACAGAAAGACCTAAAGAGAAAAATCCTCTAACTAATACAAAAGAAAAAAAGCCAAAGGAAAACTAAAAAAAGAACAGCTACAACACAAAATCCCTGAGCAGATTAGCATACCACCTGAAGAGAAACAAAGGAAACCTACAGGAAAAAAACTAAAGCAGAGATAAGCACAATTAAAATAAAATAAATGGACATAAAGAGAAATGAAAGAAAAGCTAAGGAAAAGGCTCAGGATCAATCACAAACTTTAGAAGGGCCAAAAAAAATTTGTGAGTAGACAAACTCCAAAAGGAGGGTTACATAAAAAATGCTACCAACCAACAAAATAAACATAGCCATCATAGCCAACAAACCTCACAAAGGCACCCGAGCACACACCAATAACCAATAAAGATCTAGAACCAGCCACCAAAAAAAGGAAGAACAATAATAGAGCCACCAGCCAAACCGGGCAACAGTAGAAAAAACTGAGCCAACAAAGAAAAAATTCCAAGTTAGCACAACCATCCAACCACCCAAAAGTAGTAGGAGAAAGAAACAAAGTCACCAACCAAGGAAGAAATATCAGAAACAGAAGCTAGGGGGGAAGAAGAGAAGCAACCAGCAAGCTCACCAACTCCAACTAGACTAAAGAAACCAAAAAAGACCAAAGTAACCACCAACCAAAATAAGTAACAACACAACCACCAAATCCACAAATGAAAGTAGCAGCCACACAAAACCAAACCAGCCCAACCTGCTATAATGAAATAAAAGGAAGAGTAGCACAACCAACATCACATCCAGAGAAGGCACCCAAAACCAAGAAGCTCAAGGAGACCAACCACAAATCCCCCAAAGAAAGCCAACCAACCAACCAAAAGCCAAAAAATAAACCCACAAGAGATACCACAATAGTAAGAGAGAATCAATAGCCTGATAACCAAAATAGCAAAGCCATCATTCCAACCTATAAAATACAAGAATAAGAAAAAAATAGAAAGTGCCCAAGAAAGGATGAGCCAACAAGAATCAATAAAACCAAAACCACCATAAGCTCCCAAACAGAAGCCCCAAGAAACCCACCAACAGGAAACAAAGAAAAAAATACTAAGAAAATCTAACATAAGGAAAATCAGATTTATCTACATTTGATAGCCCTCTTAATTTCTTAGAAATATTCACATTGGTAAACAAAGTAAAATTAGAGAGATTACAACCCAAACCAGCTAAGAAATCCGTACAAGCATTACCTTCTCTTAAAATATGAGTAATTTTAAAAGAAAGTTTAGATATAATAGCTTTAATATTTCTAATTTAATAAAATCTCGCTTTTTACCCTTATGGTTAGAATTGATCATAGTAACAACCATCTTAGCATCAGATTCCAACCAAATTGTATGAAAATTTCTATACAAACAAAGCTTAAGAGCACGATAAACAACCAATAATTCAGTAAAAATAATAGAATTAGTAGAGAGAGGAGTGGAAAACCAAGATAATATTCCCAAGATTATTTCTAAAAAATACCACCACAACCCCAACTTGTTCTATGCAATGATCCATCAATATTGATTTTAATACAATAATTAAGAGGCTTAATCTAATGAAGAATTTTATAATCTGGAGACAAGTGATAATAACAAAATTGATACCCAATTTAGAGGCAAGAAACTTGCAACCTCTAAAATTAGTACCACTAAGAAGAGTAGCCTTATGTAAAGAAAAAATCATATCTCTAGTCCTAGCAATATTCCTCTTATAATTCAAATGCACATTATGATGCTTAGCATCATTTCTGTCAAGCCAAATAAACCAAATCAAAGTAATAGCCACCATAATTTTGATATGCCCTTTAAGATTAAGAAAATAAGAGTCAAGAAGTTGCATTAAAGTTAAATTACCATTAAAACAACTTAATTTAAATAAATCCTCATACCAACTCCAAACTTTAGATGTAATGGCACCATTAACAAAAACATGACTAACATTCTTAATATGATAGCAACACATGCATTTAAAGGGTGGATAAAAATTTTTGTTTAAAAGTAAACAATCAATAGCAATATAATCCCTTAAAATTCTCCACACAAGAATAGAATAAAATGTAGGAATAATATTATTCCCAATTTTAAGGAAAATAGGAGAAGAGGATTTTTTTAACTCTAATATAGTGCCAAGTATCTATTGGTGTTTTCTAATAGAGATGAAATGACACCACATAGAGTTTAGAAATATTTTATTTAGATGACCAAATACAACATTAAGGAATAAACATATTATCTCAAAAGATAAACATGCTCTCCTATAATGGATTCAATCATTTTAATAAAATACACCTAAGGCTAATGGCCTTTCGTACTGAGTATTTTCCAACTACATGGAAAAGTAGAACAGGTTTATTTTATCTTGGGATCATGGTTTCAAAAGGAAGCCTCTATAGTTAATTACATCTTAGAAGGGTCTCATCCTAAGAATACTCTCGATTAAAGAAATAAATGGTTATTCTTAAAGACTACTAAGGTAGCTTTCAAAGGATTGATTTTTGGAAATTTGATTCGGAGAGGTCCAAATTAGAGAGAGTCATTTTCAAGAGTCAAATGGGAATGAGTAGGAAATGCCTATTGATACTGGGATACCAGTAGACATTTCAACTATCCTATGATTGGGCTTCAAATTTGGGATTTAATTTTAGATTTTAGTTGTCATTTTCTTAGAAATCTAGGCTTAGATTCTAAAGACAAGATTGTAGAAATGCCTAGGGTTGAAGACTTATTCCTAAAAGGATGCTGAACCTAGTCTATAGGAGCTTGACACATGTAAGATTTCAACCTTGTTCTACCTTAGAAATCATTGGCCATTCTCCTCACCGAGGGAACTAGCCTATTCACTCTTCTGACTTACAACCGCATGGAGAAGGCTACCATAACACCACCTAATATTTTAAATTTATGAAGTGTCACATGAATGCAAGATGGTTGGGCTATTGCATTTTAGGAAAGAAATCTATGAAACTAGACTCTTTAATCCCTAAGATCATGTATATGAGGATGCATCTAACTAATGCATATTTTCAAGTTTTATGAATTTTGACACAAGATTCATTTAGGTCATAGAATGAAATTTATGCCTAATGCATGCAATTAGAAAAAGGTTATGGGCCAAATCAGAATAGAAGGTGTTCTTCCATCATAGGCTCTCAAAGGTCAAGCCCAAGTTCTCTAGCAAAGATGGAAGCCCTTCCTTAATCAAGAGTGAAATATATAATTTATGCATTATGTTAAAACATCCAGCTAAGGGGTTGCTACATATTTTATCTTGCTTTAATGCCTAGGCTTTTATATGAAGATTATGAATTGCATTTATTTTTATGTTTCATTGATTTAGGTAAAAAAAATTTAGTTTATCCTATGAGCCTAATGTAGAATACATCACAAAGACAAACATAGCACAAAAAAGAAACCTAGAAAAGCATGTTGTTTCTATTGCACACCCAAAATAAATCAAGCCAAATTAAATTATATAAGAAAAGGTCGATGCGGTACCACAACCCCTAAGAAAGAAACATGGGCACCGAAGTTTGCCCTTTATACAACCCGCCTAGAACTACAAGTTTAGATCTATGGGTCTTCTTCGAGGAAAGTCTCCTTCTTTAGACATCCATCGGCCCACAAGGGACCACTACACCATCTCTTGCTTGCTACTAATCCTAGACCCCATAGATCCTAACCTAATTCTATGCAAAAATTTACATTTAAAATTTAAAAGAAATCCTACACCTAGCAAAATAGATGTTTGGAAATACACACAGCACACAAAGCAGTTTATATTTCACAAACATACGGGCTTAGCATTAGTTGCATGCTAAGCCCACCTGTCTTATGGACTATGTTAAAGGATTTTTATCACCTAGAAGCAAACAAATATTTTATGATTTATTTATTATAGCTATCCCTTTAACACAACCCCTTGCAAAAAAATAGTGTTAAATTTAGAAAGATCGCCCTAACATCCAGTCTAACAAAGAACAAGCCTAGGCATCCAGTCTAATGAAGATCACATTTTGGTTGAAAATGACCACAACTGAATTCCTTAAGGAAAAACTCAAGCTCGTTAATGGTATACTTCAATTCATTGGATGATTGGCTTTAGCATTGATCCTAGAGTTTTGAAACCTCAATTGAACTTGCCAAAGGAATTGGGTTAATTCCACATCGATTGTTCCTAGACCAACCCTTGGCTTGAAAATTTTAGCTTTGGTGGTTTGCAATGGTTAAGGACACTTGGGAGGGGAAGACTTTCATTTGGCTTCGCTTTGGATGTATGAAGGTGAAGGGAACTTCACCTCCTTAGGAAGATTGTATCTATGTTTTTTATGTGGTAGAGCTTTAAAGCACTTTTTGGCTAATCCTTGGTCAGCTAGGGGCATGAAGAGAGCTTGAAAGCTTGTTAGATCCCTCCTTTACAAGTGTCTAGGCTGAAGAGGTGGGAAGATAGAGAAAGGAAAATGGATTTTACCTTCCCTTGGTGAATTTTTTTAATTCATTTTGGGTTTTCTAATTTAGTTCTTTAAGTGTCTTAGTTAAGGAGATTAATTAGCACTAATTCCCTCATTAGCAAGGCTTAAGAGGATTAGTCTCCATCCCATATGCATTGGTTGAAAGTGATTTGAATTTTCCTTGGGTTTGATTTTAATGTAGCCTATTTAGGTTATTTTGATTTAAGGAATTTAACTTACCTAATCTAGGCCTCAATGGACTCAATTTTCTTTGTTATTGTGATTAAACATGTTTATTTGATCATTTAAAATTATTTTGATGATTTAATTTGGTCAAATTTTAGTGGGTTGACTTTTTGACCATTCTACCTAAGTCAATCGTAGGTTGACTAGAGTTAACTTTAGGTTTGACTTTAAACTTTCCATTTTTTCATTGATTTACTTGATTTAATTTATGTTGGATATTTGACTTGGTTTTGCATCAAACTAAGTAGATTGGATTTAGCTCAAAATGCATTTCCTAAGTTACTAAGCATAATGACTTGGATATTGAATTAGAAAATTTCTATTTGAACTTAAGATCTTCTCATTGCTAAAATGACCTCTTCAAAATGAGGTCAATTGGACCCCAATATGTGTAGTGGATCAGCCATAATACACTGCACATATTGGTGAATTATATGATCAACATACAACCATAAACTTGGGGTTCCAATTCATGATTTTGATTTTGATTTGAATTTCTATTTAGGTTTTGATGAAAGATAGGTATATGTATACCTATCTTTGCTTTGAGGTGTGATTCATTCCTAGAAACTTAACTTCATTAAGTTCTAGGATGAATAGGAATGGAATCAAAGAATGATCAATTCCCAATGCAATCACTATGCTCAAAGGGACTTACTCTTAAAATAGAATAGTAGTGATCCATGTGATTAGCTAATAAGATGGGGTTGTTAAGGGCATGGTCCATCCTAGTTAGCTAAAGAGAGGAGAGGGTCTTTAAAGACATGATCCAATCCTCAAAAGCTATGCTAGGGAGAAGTGGCTTGAAATGCTTGATCCTAATCCGCAACACTTTGACTATTAAATAGGGGTCGCATGGACTTAATCCTATTTGAGTAGTCCAAAGAAATGGGGACTTCAATGGCTTGGTTCCATTCCATAGAAATTTGAATAGGAAGCCAACCGGGAACTTACTCTATTTTTGAAAGAATGCCGACTAGAGAACTTACTTTTCGATTAGAAAGAATGCCAACCGGGACTTACATCTTTTATTAGCTAATAAGATGGGGTCATTAAGGGCATGATCTATCATAATAGCTGAAAGAGAAAAGGGGTCCTTAAAGACATGATCCAATCCTCAAAATAGATGCCAAGGGACTTACTCTAATGTGATAATAAGATGGTCAAGGGCATAATCCATCTTAATTAACTAAAAAGAGGAAAGGGGTCCTTAAAGACATGATCCAATCCTCAAAATAAGATGCCAATGTGGGGACATACACTTATGTAGGGTGCCGAGTGGGGGACTTACTCTTACTTTATTAGAAAGAATGCCAAGGAGCTTACTTCTTCTAATTAGAAAGAATGCCACTGGACTTTCTAATTACCTAATAAGATGTTAAGGGCATGATCCATCCTAATAAGCTGAAAAGAGGAGAGAGGTCCTTAAAGACATGATCCAATCCTCAAAATAGGATGCCAACTGGGGGACTTACTCCTAGATGTTTAGAAAAAATGCTAACTAAGGGACTTACATCTTTTTGGCTATTAAAAAGGTGTCATAAAGACTTGAACCAATCTAAATAGCCTATGTAATATGAAAGGGGTCACAATGACTTGATCCAATCATGTACACAATAGTAGGATGCCGACTGGGGGCTTACTCATAGATGTTTAGAAAGAATGCCAACTAAGGGACTTACATCTTTTTAGCTATTAGAAAAGGGTCATAAAGACTTGATCCAATAATTTACACAATAGTAGGATATCGGCTAGGGGACTTACTCCTGAGTGTTTAGAAAGGATTTCAACTAGGAGACTTATATCTTTTTGGCTATTAGAAAGGGGTCCTGAAGACTTGATACAATCTAAATAGCTAGTGTAACATGAAAGGGGTCACAATGACTTGATCCAATCATGTACATAAAAGTAGGATGCCGATTGGGGGCTTACTCTAGATGTTTAGAAAGAATGCTACTAAGTGAATTGCATCTTTCGGCTATTAGAAAGGGTCGAAAGACTTAATCCAATCTAAATAGCCTTTGTAACATGAAAAGAGTCACAATGAATTGATCCAATCATCTACACAATAGGAATGGTGCCACAAATGGCTTGCTCGAAACCTATGGAAAGTAGGAATGATGCCATGAAGGGCTTGCTCCAAACCTACAAAGATAGTTTTTCATTGGAATGGTGCACGAAGGCTTACTCCAAACCTAAAAGGACATGAGAAAGGTGCCACAAAGGGCTTGCTCCCATCTCAAGTAATGTATAGGAAAGGTGCCACAAAGGGCTTCTCACCTTATAGGTGATATGAATGACAAAAAAGGGGTCAAAGTGACTTACTCCTAATCCCCAAAAGTTTTGACTAATAAGCAAGAGTTTCATGAACTTAATCTTTACTTGATCGTGTCTAACTTGATGAAAGGGTGATGGAAGGTTTGCTTCCATTTCTTGATTTCACTAATACTCCTTACACATGAAGAAGTTTAGTGAAGAAGGTTTCAAAGAGTTGGAATTTATTTTTTTGAAGGAGGATTTTGGTAACCAAATTCTTTACTATGCCATGAGCATAGAAGTTCATCATTTTTCTTTCTTTCTTCTTCTCATCTCAAAGTTACAATGAACCATGCTAGATGTCCATGTCACCAAAGGCAAGACATCATAGGGTACTAACATGAGAATTCTATCTTTTTGAGCTTGCATGTGGTTGTGTAGTTATTTAGGTAGTAAGAACCAAAGTCAACCAATGCTTCGCAAATGTAATTTCTATTTCTTTTTATTTAGACATGTATGTCATTTTTTCTTTTGTTGACATGAATCAATACTTAGGGCATTCTCTTGGGATCAATAGGGATCAAAAGATTACTTTAAAGCTTTTCATAGTGAATGAGAATCAAGATAATCTTTTGGATTCTCATGGAGACAAATATTTTATCCCTAATCAATAATGGAATTGAAAGGATTAACTTATTAGAAAAATTAAGATTCTCCTAATAAGTTTGAAATTGAATTTCTTCAATTAATTTATTATTCTTTTAAAGGATATATGAAATGAAATTTCATAATTGTCTTTGATTCATTTTTTTTTTTTTTTGCATTTTGATCCTTTTATTTTTACTACAAGGTCTTTGAAATTACTTCAAAAGTAAATTTCAAGACTCTATATGTAATAAGATTGTTCTTCAAATCACCGATGTTTCTTTTATTTTCTTTTTCTTCTTTAGAAAGATTTTCAATATAACCCTCAACCAAATTGAAAGTGGGACTATAAGAAATCTTGAGCAAGACCCTTTTTGCTAAATTGCCCCAAATATTTTGAGATTGAATGATATGACTCTATAATAGAAAATTCTTGTAAGGATTTTGAATGTCATATCATATGCTTTCAATTCTTATTTTCTAGAATTATTTTAATTTGATAATTTTCAGATAAGTTATCCTTAAGAAGGATAATCTTATGCATGAAAGCCTTTTTTGATTTTAAAATGAAATATGGGTAATATGAACCCATTTTCAAGGTAAAGATTATACCCTAGTCCTAGGATGTAATCAATAATGATGTTAGCTAACCAAGAAGAATGTTTTCTTCATGTACATCCATCATTTTCTAGCTTTTAATTTAGCAAAAAAATTTACTTTTCTTTTGAATTTGACCACAATCATCAAGGGACTTAGTTTATGGGAATGGCATCAAGCTTAAGTTTATAGACCACTACATCTGGAGATCATTCCAATTTATTTCAAGATAAAGTAGTCTTTAAACCCAAAAAGATAGGTTGATCAAGTCATCAATAGCTAACTCATTAAAGAGTTAGATCATTGATATCAACTTGTCAATTATGGAATGGGATTTTTCTTCAAATTCTAAGAGTGCATCCTAACTTGAAGACTTTATAAATCTCCAAACACATCTAAACAAAATTTATGCATTGTACTAGAGTGCCTTTGAAAAGAAAGTTAGGACCCAAACTATAAGCTTTTATCCTACAATGGCTCTTTTGATTCCATAACTTTTCTATTTATGGTTATAGGCCACTTGCAATGGAATTAGAGTATACTCAATGAGATCTTTCCATACAAAGGATATGGACCCCGGAAAAGAAGATCCATTATCTTTTCTTTTAACCTTTGTCTCACAATCATCAAAGGCTAAAATGATAAAGTATGTGATATGCTTATTTTTGTTTAGCTAGGACAATTTTTGACTTCTAACCATACCACTTTATTTTCATGTGGAAGTTTGAAGTTAAAATGTCCATTTACATTAGGTATTTTCACTTCATTTGTAATGGAATCATAGATACTCAATGAGACCTTTGACATTCAAAAAATATGGACTTAAAAAAGAAGATCCACTATCTTTTGTTTAACCCGCCAAGTGAGCTCACCCAATCATGGAAAAGGCTAAAATGACAAAGCATGAGATATGATTATTTTTGTTTAGCTAGGGACAATTTTTTAACTTCTAACCCTACCATTTTATTTTGATGTGGAGAATTTTAAAGTCAAAATGTTCACATGCTTAGAAATTTTAGACTTCATTCTTTTGTTCTTGGATATAGTCCTTTCCATCCCTTTACTTTTCTTTCTTTCTTTATTTCTTTTGGTAATATTCTGATTTCATTTCTTTATGAAAGGTTACATTTGGTAATTTTCTAGTTACAAGATTCACTAAGAAGATAAATGTATTTAACTCATTTCCATAATATTTCACTTTATGAAATGACTCACTAAATGATTTGCTAGAAATTTGATGTATTTGAATTTTTGCCCAAATACAACATTATATTGATTGAGTTTTTGATATGATTCAATTATTTTCTTGATTGATCATATAATATGATCCAACATTTCTATTTCTTTTTCATCTTTTCATGGAACAATAAATCTAGTAAAGCCATTTAAAATTGGTAAAAATGACTTTCTAAAGATGTTACACTTATGAATTCAAAATTATTTAGTGGAGTGAGTCATTTAAGATTGGCATAATGACTTCCTTGGAAACTTTACACTTCTGAAATCAAAATTTTCTAATGGAATCAAATATGTAGTGAGGTCATTTAGGAGTAGCAGAATGATATTCCTAAAGACTCAACACTTTTGTATGAATATGAACATCCTTCAACAATCAATATGTTTCTTCTTTTTCTTTCCATTTGATTCCCCTCTTTTTATTTTACAAATAGGACCATCCAAGAGCATTTAAAGATGTTTCATGAATTCTAAGTTGCTTTTTTTCATGTTTGAATTTTTATCTTCAATGAACAATGTGACTGAGACTAAGTTCTTTTTCTAGGTTGTATTTTCAAGATTGAATTTTCATGAAGCTAAAAATTACTTTCATTATTTGATTGAATTTATAAGGCTCATCTTATCAAAGCTTGATTAGAATTCTATATAAATTCACTTTCATGTTTATAATTAATGTTGACCGATGCATTGATCAACAAGTGGTTTGGAGATTTTCTTCTTTTGAATTTTCTCGACTAAAATGTCAATAAGTTCTTAGTAGTCTATCTTCATCATAGAAGATAACCCTAGAACCTTTTCATAGTGGAATGCCACATCAGGAAGTTGCTTATAGTTAAGTAAGGCAAATTTCATGATTATGTAATTCCTTGCTTTACTTTCATTTCTTTTTTCATTTTTTTATTTTATTTCATATTTCATATTGCTTTTAATAGAGCATTATGATTTCGATTTTGCAGGCAACTTCTCTAAGATGGGCAAGATATCACATTTTGAAGATGACTCATTTGCCATTTATTTTCAATGCCATTTGAGGTGGAATAACTACCATTTTGAATTTGATTTCAAGAATTTCCTTTGATATGCAGGGAAGGTAGGTCTAACTCTATCCTCAATATATAGACCTCATTATCTATTCATTTAAAGGATCAATTAAAAGAGGACCCTCTAGGTATATGTGCTATTAGAAAGTCAAGTTTGATTTTTCATTTATAGCACATATAAGATTAAAGGTAATGCATTTTGCAATGAAATCTTTGACCACCATACTTGACATTAAAATAATGTCAAATTGGTCATAAGACATAAAAGGATTCTCCTTAGATTTTTAAAGGCTATTTCCACCAAGTGATATTATGCTTAACCCTTTTAAGCTTAAGCCAAATCTCATCATACCAAATGAAGAATCATTAGAGAAAGAGGAGCACACTATAAACAATAACATCAAGAAAACTTTATCTTGTAACCACATATTTTGAAAACAAAAATTTTTAATGACATTATTGTTATGAACAACATCCTTAATAGAAACCAAAAGAGGAGCATGATTTGAGAGAGTTCTATTAAGATGCTCCAACGAAGTTAAAGGCTAACAATTTAACAAATAATTATTAAATAATGCATGATCAAATTGTTACGATAATCTATGATTATTCCAAGTAAATTGAGAACCAATGAAACCAACATCATATAGATTACAATCCAAAATCATATTTGCAAAATCTTCTATTTAATGTAAATTTGGCAAAGAACCCCTTGCTTTCATTCAAAAAGGAGCATATTGAAATCCACTAACAATCCAAGAATTATTAACAATAGAAGCAAAATTTGATAATTTATCCCAAGGAATTCTCCTCCCTAACTTGTACAAGCAAAGATAATAAACAAAAGAACCAAAAGCATGATAATAACCAAATGAAATATACACATTAATAACTTGATGAAAATCATTAATAACTTTAGTAGAAAAAGTGATATTCCAAAATAGCCAAATGTAATCATCCGGGCCGCATGCATTATTTTAGATGAAAAAAAAGAGGTTCAAGAATAACCAAGAAACCATAATTATAAATTCTACAAAGATACCTAATTCTATTTCTAACAACAAGAGTACCAATGCCCTCACATTCCAAATAATAAGGTTAAACATTAATTTTATTTGGCAAAGAAGATGAAGAAGATCGAGTAGATCTTGAAACTTTAGAGGATAATTTTAAACTATTTTTCCTTTTCACAAAAATAGTTTGAAAATTTCATTTTCCATGGATTGATCATCAAAAAAAATTTTGTCATCATTATTAACAATAGATTTAGAGAAGATCCCATTTGACAATAAGATAAATCCTCATTCTCCATTAAATGAGAATTATCACTAAGAAAAATACCATCCAAAATAACATTTAAAGAAAGGGAAGAAATAGATTTATTAACCAAACAAAAACTTGGCTGCACATTATCAACAAGCTCCATACCATCATTCTTGCCCAAATTCAAAGAAGATAAAATAGATTTATTTTAAAAATTTTTTGGCAAAAAAAGAGAAATATTTTATAATATTTTAGAACTTTCACAAATCTCCTTAGAATCAAACTAAAATAGGAAAATTATCCACTTGCAAATTTTGGAATATCAAAATAATAATAGCCAAAACGATTACTCTCCAAAATAGTTACATAAGCATTTTTTAACAAGTTATCACTACTTACATTGGAAACAACATTATAAACATTAGGAACATCATTAGAAACATCAACAATTTCTTTCAAAGACCATTATCCTTTTCATTTAAAGTTTCTTTAATCACTTTTAAATCTCCAATTTGCCACCAACCTTAAGATCTTTAACCACTTTCTTTCAAAGATGTTGATGAGGAACAAAACATTTGATACATCATGCCCATGAGTTTTGCAATGATTAGTAGGAAGTTTTAAACTCAACTAGAAATATCCATATTTATCCAATCCACACCTCCTGGAAATTTCTTTGTTACATTAATTTCAACAAGGATTTGAGAAATTGATGGCTTGATTTGGAGGGTTTTTTTTTTGCAAGGGTCTACCAAAATAGAACTATAGCATGCAAGAATTGATAATTAAAAAGTGAACCTAAATTAGGTAAAGATAACCAATGGTGCTATAGAGATTCCATTTTATAGTCAAAAAAATGGAGTCCATTTAAGAATACATTTGAAAGTTTTAGCATAATAAGATCGTAAAAGATATGACTATAATCAAGGTCATTAGAATTTAATCAGACATGTCTACCATCTAGTAAACCAATCAAAAAAATAGAAATATTAAAACATGATAGAAAATCAAATTTCTTATGAGATGTAAAAGAAAATTTTCCAATCAAAGTATACACATAAAGCTCATCTAGTTTTTAGTATCCAAGTTAGAGAACATAATAGCAGAACACCTTTGAAGGTTGTATGAACGTTTAAAGAAAGATCAAAATAGTTGAAGAATCCTACCAGATAAGGCATCTTTGAAGGATTTAGAGGCAAAGGTTTAGCTATATCCAAAGAATCAAGCTTCATTTGGATTTGGTTTTCCTAAGTATTTAGAACCACCATGGTAAATGGCATCATTTAAGATGAACAAGGATCAACCTAAGGTAGAAGTTAGCAAAATATAAGAAATTTAGAAAACAAGCACAAAACAAGAATGAGAATGAAAGGATGAATCAAGAGAAAGAAGGGGCCATGAAGGGTTTAGGATTTTGTTTTATTTTTTTAGTTTATTAGGTTTGTTAGGTTTTAGTTATTAGTTTAACTTAGTTAGTTTTTTTTAGTTTAAGGATTTTTTTACTTATTTTGTTTTTAGTGTTTAGGTTTTTAGTTATTTATTATTTATTAGATTTTTTATTTTAGTTTATTTTATTATTAGGTTATTATTATTATTATTATTATTATTATTATTGGGCATAGTTTAGTATTTTTTTAGGTTTTTTTATAGTTTAATTTTATAGGGTTTTATTATTTTGTTTTATTTTTTAGTTTATTAGTTATTTTGTGTTTATTTTTTTTATTAGTCTTTATTATTTGTTTATTTTTATTAGTTTTAATAGTTTTTAATTATTTAGTTATTTTATTTTTTTTTTCTTTATTTTATTATTGGGTTTAGGTTTATTTTTTTTTTTGGGTTTAGTTTTTAGGTTTAGATTTTATTATTTTTTTTATTTATTTTAGTTTTAATTTAATTTTATTTTATTTTAGTTTTAATTTATTATATTTTATTTTTATTTTAGGTTTATTTTTTTTATTTTAGTTTATTTATTTTGTTTTAGTTTTTTTATTTTTTTTATTTTTAGGTTTATTTTTTATTTTTAATTTAGTTTATTTTATTTTTTTTTATTTTATATTATAGTTTAGGTTTTTTTATTTCATCTTTTGGGTTAGATTTTAGGTTTTTTATTTTAGGTTTATTTTTTTTTATTTTTATTTAGGTTTATTATTTATTTATTTTATTTATATTTATTTTAGTGTTTAGGTTTAGTTTTATTTTAAGTTTGTTTTATTTATTAGTTTTTAGGATTTTTTTTAGTTTAGTTTAGGTTTTATTTTTTATTTTTTTTATTTTTTAGGTTTTGGTTTTATTTAGTTTTATTAATATTTAGGTTTATTTTATTTTATTTGTTTAGGTTTTATTTTATTTAGGTTTTTAATTTTAGGTTTTATTTTATTTTTAGTTTAGTTTGAGTTTTATTTTATTTTATTTTAGTAGTTTTTATTTTAATTATTTTTTTATTTTAGTAGTTTGGTTTAGTATGTTTATCTATTTATTTTTGATTTAATTTAGGTTTAGTTTATTTATTTTATTTTTTTTAGGTTTTATTTAGTTTTATTTTTAGGTTTTAGTTTTAGGGTCAAGGTTTAGGTTTAGGGTGGTTTAGTAGGGTAGGGTAGGTTTTATTTTTAGCCTTTTAGGTTTAGGGTTTGGTTATGGAAAGTAGGGTATTTAGGTTTAGTTTTGCTTATTTAGTTTAGGTTCAGGTTAGGGTTATTTAATTTTTTATCTTTATTATTAAGCAAATTGTTTATGTTTATTTAGTTTATTTTTATTTATTTTAGTTTATTTTATTTTATTTTTTATCTAGGTTTATTTTTATTTTATATTTAGTTTAGTTTTATTTATTTTATTTATTTATTAATTTAGGTTTTTTATTTTAGTTTATTTTATTTTATGTTTATGTTTAGTTTTATTTTTATTTTATTTATTAGGTTTATTTTTATTTTTTTATTTAGGTTTTATTTTTACTTTTTAGTTAGGTTTAGGCTTTATTTTTATTTTAGGTTTAGGTTTAGGTTTATATTATTTTATTTTAAGTTTTATTTTAAGTTTAGGTTTTATTTTAAGTTTATTTTTTATTTTATTTATTTTATTTTATCTTGTATTTTAGGTTTTATTTTTTTTTTTAGTTTATATTTTAGTTTAGGTTTAGATTTATTTTATTTTTATTTTAGGTTTAGGTTTATTTTAATTTTATTTTATAGTTTAGGTATTTAATTTTATTTTATTTTATTTTAGGTTTAGTTTTATTTTATTTAAGTTTTATAGATTAGTTTAGGTTTTATTTATTTTATTTTACTTTAGTTTATATTTTTATTTTATTTTTCTTTTATTTAGGTTTATTAGGTTTAGGTTTTAGTTTATATTTTTATTTTTATTTTTGGCTAATGTTTCTTATTTATTTTATCTTAGTTTTATTTATTTAGGTTTAGGTTTTATTCTTAGGTTTTGTGGGTTTAGGGCTAGTTTAGGGTTTAGGTTTGGGTTTAGTTTAGGGTTTAGGTTTATGTTTGGGTTTAGGTTTTATTTTTTTAGTTTTTTAGGGTTTAGTTTTAGGTTTAGGTTTAGGTTTAGTTTTCAAGTTTAGGTTTAAGTTTTAGTTTAGTGTTTAGGTTTTTGGTTTTTTTAATAGAGAACAAATGATTCAATATTTCTTCTTTTAAATCTCATCAACCAAGTAACACCAAGTTTTTTTTTTTGTCACATGTTTTTAGATCAAAATGAGCATTTTTAACTAGTTTTTACTATAAAGTTAGTTCCATAGGTCGGATTATTTTCAATTTCTTTAGAACCATCCAGCCTTAGTAATGAGATCCACCATCATTATTTTATCACTGCATGTGACCTCCATCACTCTTTTTAATTTACAACCACCTCCATATCCATTAGTTTTCACTTAGTAGATCTAGTTGAGTTGATAGTGATTTTATAGGTTTTATTCTTAGGGTTTGAGTTTATTACATTTTAGGCTTTAAGTTTATTTTTTAATTTATTTATTTTATGTTAGGTTTGGGTTGTTTAGGGTTTAGTGGGTTAGGGTTTTATTAGAGTTTAGGTTAGTTTAGGTTTAGGTTTATTATTTTGGTTTAGGTTTTTAGTTTAGTTTAGGATTTATTTAGGTTATTTAGGGTTTAGGTTTTTTTTTTAGTTATGTGAGTTTAGTTTTACTTAGTTTAACTTTTATTTAGTTTATTTTATTTTATTTTATTTTTATTTTACTAGTTTTTTTTTTATTAAGTTTAGTATATTTATTTTAGTTTATTTTATTTTATTAGGTTAGGTTTTTTAGTTGTGTTTTATTTATATTTTATTTCTAGGTTTTTTATTTTTTATTTTTTTTAGGTTTTGGTTTTCATTTTATTTTATTTTAGGTTAATTTTTAGGTTATATTTTTTAGTTTAGGTTTTATTGATTTTTATTTTATTTTAGTTTTAGGTTTAGGTCTAAGATTAGTTTTATTTTAGGTTTATTTAGTTTTATTTATTTTAGTTTAATTTATTTTATTTTTTTATTTTTATTTTATTTTTTTTATTTTTTTATTTTAAGTTTAGGTTTTTATTTAGGGTTTTTTTATTTTTATTTATTTTGGGTTTTTTTTAGTTTTTATTTAGTTTTTATTTTATTTTTTTTTAGTTTATTTTTTATTTTATTTTAGTTTACTTTTTATTTTTATTTTAGGTTTATTTTATTTTTAGTTTAGTTTTAGGTTTTATTTTATTATTTTAGTTTACTTTATTTTCATAATTTTATTTTATTTTTATGTTTTAGGTTTAAATTTAGTTTAGATTTTTATTTTATCTTTATTTTATTTTATTTTACTATTTTATTTTGTTTATTTTAATTTTAGGTTTTATTTAGTTTAGTTTTTTAGGTTTATTTTTTATTTTATTTATTTATATTTATTTATTTTATTTAGTTTTTTTTATGGTTTATTTTATTTTTATTTAGGTTTATTTTAGCCAAGTTTTGTGGTTTATTTTTTTTTATTAGTAGTTATTTATTTATTTGATATTTTATTTATATATTTTATTTTATTTATTGTTTATTTTATTTTATTAGTTTAGTTTATAGGTATTTATTTAGTTTTTTATTTTAATTTGTGTAAGTTATGTATTTTACAGTTATTTTTGGTTCAGTTTGGTTTATTTATAGTTTTATTTTTATTTGTTAGTAGGTTTCATTTATTAGGTTTATTTTGTATATTTAGTTTGGGCTCAGGTTGTTTAGTTTTTATATATTTTTTAGGCTTTTAGTTATTTGGGTTTAGTTAGGTTTTATTTTGTTTGTATTTTATTTATTTATTTTATGTGTTTATTTTTATTTAGGTTTAGTTTTATTTTATATGTTTTTTAGGTTTATTTTTAGGTTTATTTTTTATTTCTTTATTTTAGGTTTAGTTTATTTTATTTTAGTTTATAGTTTTATTTTTTTTTTATTTTTGTTTATTTTATTTTATTAGTTTTATTTTATTAGTTTAGTTTTATTTTTATTTTATTTATTTTTATTTAGTTTAGGTTTTAATTTATTTTATTTATTTTTAGTTTAAGTTTTATTTATTTTATTTTTAGTTTTATTTATTTTTTAGTCTAGGTTTTTTTTTTTTATTTTTTAGGTTTTACATTTTTTATTTTTATTTTATTTTAAGTTTTATTTTAGTTTAGATTTACGTTTATTTTTATTTTATTTTATTTTATTTAATTTAGTTTAAATTTATTTAGTTTTAGGTTTAGTTTTTATTTATTTTAGTTTAGTTTGTTTTTGATTAGGTTTAGGTTTATTTTTATTTTGTTTATTTTTTTTTAAGTTTAGGATTATATTAGTTTACAATTTAGGTTTTATTTTATTTTTATTTTAGGTTTATTTTTTATTTTATTTAGGTTTTTCATGTATAGGTTTATTTTATTTTTAGTTTAGTTTAGGTTTTATTTCTTTTATTTTGTTTAATTTTATTTTTATTTTATTTTATATATTTCTAGGTTTAGGTTTAGGTTTTAGTTTATTTTAGTTAAGGTTTAGATTTATTTTATTTTGTTAATTTTATTTTTATTTAAAGTTTTATTTTTTTAATAGTTTAGACTTATGTTTTATTTTTTAATTTATTTTAGGTTTTATTTTTTTTTATTTTATTTTTTAGTTTAGGTTTTTTATTTTTTTTATTTTACTTTAGGTTTATTTTATTTTAATTTAGTTTTTTTTTATTTAGGTTATTTATTTTAGTTTAGTTTTTTTTATTTTATTTTATTTTATTTTATTTTGTTTTTTGGTTTATTTTAGTTTATGTTTTTATTTTTTTTTTATTTTTTTAGTTATTTTATTTATTTTATTTTATGTTCTATTTAGTTTAGGTTTAGGTTTTAAGCTTTTAGGATTTAGGGTTTAAGGTTAGTTGGAATGGTTTGGGTTTGGTGTTTAGGGTTTAGGGTTTAGTTTAGGGTTTAGTGTTTAGTATTTAGGTTTAGGGTTTTAGGGTTTAGTGTTTAGGGTTAGCTTAGTTTTATGTCAGGGTTGAGATATAGTTTAGGATTAGGTTTTTTTAACATAGTGCAAATTCAGATTCAATATTTCTTCATTTTGATTTCATCAACCAACTAACACGCCAAGTTTTTGAAGACACAAATGATGACATAAATAAAAAAATGATAATGCATAGAGCAAAACCAAAGACACAGTTCCATAAGCAGCAGATCAGATTGGTAGTTCTTCTTTCTCAGCCCCATCAATGCCCCGCCTCTCGAGTAGTGGGATCCACCATCATATCCTGATCTCCCTCCACCACCACTACCACCGCCTCCTCCCACCTCTATAACCACCACTGCTCCGACCACCACCTCCATATCCACCAACACCTCTAGATTCCTCACCACCACTCTGATAACTATTTCCTTTGCCTTCACCTCCACTGCCAGATCTAGACTGAGCTTCATTTACGGTGATGTTCCTGCCATCAAGGTTTTGCCCCTTTCCTAATGTTTAGATTTAGGTTTAGGTTTATTAAGTTTTATGGTTTATGTTTATTTTTTTAGTTTATTTAGTTACTTTAGGTTTAGGTTTATGGTTTGGGGTTTCGAGTATAGGGTTTAGGATTGGGGTTTAGGTTTTGGTTTAGGGTGGTTTTAGGTTTGTGGTTTAGGGTTTAGGATTTAGGTTTAGGGTTTGGGTTTTAAGGATTAGGGTTTAGGGTTTAGAGGTCAGGTTTAGTGTTGTAGGTGTAGGGTTTAGGGTTTAGGTTTAGGTTTTTATTTAGCTTAGGTTTTCTTTTTAAAAAAAATTTAAGTAAACAGGTAGGTTTAGTTTATTTAGTTTATTATTTATTTATTTTAGTTTATTTATTTATTTTTTTCATTTTATTATATTTTCTATTTTATTTAGTTAAATTTATTTATTTTAATTTAGGTTTTTTATTTTAGTTTATTTATAGGTTTAGGTTTTTTTTATTTTATTTTTATTTTTAGGTTTTATTTATTTTTATTTTAGGTTTAGTTTTTTATCTTTTTTAGGTTTAATTTTTTGTTTATTTTAAGTTTTATTTTATTTATTTTAGGTTTAAGTTTTATTTAGTTTTATTTTATTTTCTTAGGTTTATTTTATTTTTATTTTACATTTTAGTATTTATTTTATTAAGTCTTTTATTCTTAGTTTATTTTTTTTTTTAGTTTAGCTGGTTTTACATCTTTTATTTTAATTTTATTTTATTTTTTTTATTTTATTTTATTTTACTTTAAGTTTAGGTTTTGTTTTAATTTTATTTTATTTTATTTTTATTTTATTTTCTTTTTTATTTATTTTATTTTATTTTATTTAGTTTGATTTTGTTTTTTTTATTAGGGCTCAGGGTTAGTTTAGTTTAAGGTTTAGGGCTCAGTAGTAGGGTTTAGGTTTAGTGTTTAGTTTTAGTTAGGTTTGGGAAGATTTAATGTTAGAGTTGGTTAGTTTAGGGTTAAGGTATGGTTTAGGGTAGGTTTATGGTTTTAGTTTAGGGTTGTAGGATTTAGGGTTTAGGATGGTAGTAGGTTTAGATGGTTTAGGGTTATTTTTTTTTTAAATTTTTAAATTAAACAAACTGTTTAGTTTATTTAGTTTATTTTAGTTTATTTTTATTTTTTTTATTAGGTTTATTTTTTATTTTTTTAATTTATTTATTTTTGGTTTATTTATTTTAGTTTAATTTTTATTTAGTTAGGTTTAGTTTTATTTTTTATTTTATTTTAGGTTTAGGTTTAGGTTTTATTATATTTTAGGCTTATGTTTTAAGTTTTATTTTAGGTTTAGGTATTTTTTTAGTTTAGGTTTTTCATTTTTATATTTATTTTATTTAGTTTGGTTTAGGTTTAGTCAGTTTTAGTTTATTTTATTTTAGTTTTATTTATTTTATTTTAGTTTATTTTAGTTTAGGTTTATGTTTATATTATTTTAATTTTTATTTTAGTTTTTTAGTTTTAGGTTTTATTTTTATTTATTTTAGGTTTATTATTGGTTTAGCTTTTATTTTAGTTTTTTTTTATTTATTATTTTAGTTTATTTTTTTTTATCTTTTATTTATTTAGTTTTATTTTTATTTTAGGTTTTTTATTTGTTTGGTTTATTTTTTATTTATTTATTTATTTTTATTTTAGTTTTTAGTTTTGGTTTATGTTCATTTATTTATTTTATTTTAGGTTTTATTTTGTTTTATTTTAGGTTAGATTTTTAGGTTTAGGTTTAGTTTATTTAGGTGGGGCTCAGTATTTTTTTAGGGTTTAGGTTTTAAGGTTAGTTTAGGTATATTTTTTAGGTTTAGGTTTAGGTTTTATTTATTTAGTTATTTATTTTATTTAGGGTTTATTTTTTATTTTTTATTTATTTTTTTATTTTAATTTTTTTTTAAATTAATTAGTCAATTTTGGTTTATTTATATTTTTTTAATTATTTTAGTTTATTTTATTTTTTTTTTATTTAAGTTAGTCTATTTATTTAGGTTTGTTTTATTTTAGTTTATTTTTTTTTAGTTTCAGTTTAGGTTTATTTTTTAATTTAGTTTTATTTTATTTATTTTTAGATTAGGTTTTTTATTTTTTATTTTATGTTTATTTTTTAATTTATTTTTAGTTTAGGTTTTACATTTTTATTTAGGTTTATTTTTAGCTAATATTTTTATTTTAGGTTTAGGTTCATTTTTTAGTTTATTTTATTTTAATTTAGTTGAAGTTTTATTTAGGTATAGTTTATTTTGGTTAGGTTTATGTTTTATTTATTTTAGTTTAATTTGTTTTATTTAGGATTAGTTTATTTTATTTTTATTTTAGATTTATGTTTTTTTTAGTTTAGGGTCTACATTTTATTTTTTATTTATTTTTAGGTTTATTTTTTAGGTTTAGCTTTTTTATTCAATGTTTGTTTTATTTTATTTTAGGTTTATTTTATTTTTTTTATTTTTAGTTTATTTTAGTTAGGTTTTAATTTTTTAATTTAGTATTGGATTGTATTTATTTTATTTTAGTTTAGTTAATATTTTTTATTTTATTTTCTTCATTAGGCTTTGGTTTTTGTTTAGGTTTTAGTTTATGTTTTAATTTAAATTTATTTATTTATTTTATTTTAGATTAGGGTTTTTAATTTAATTAATTTTTAGGTTTCAATTAGTTTAGGTATAGGTTTTTTAGCTTTATACGGTTTAAGGTTTAGGGTTTTGGTTTTAGGTTTTATTTTAGGTTTATTTTTTTTAGGTTTTTTTAGTTTACATTTAGGTGTATTTTAGTTAATTTAATTTAATTTAATTTAGGGTTTAGGTTTTATTTTATTTTAGGTAGGTTTATTTATTTTATTTTAGTTTATCTTAGTTTAGGTTTAGGTTTATTTTATTTTGTTTATATTATTTTTTTATTTTAGGTTAATTTTTATTTTAATTTAAGTTTAGGTTTTTTAATATTTTATTTTTTTAGGTTTTATTTACTTTTTATTTTTTTAAGTATGTGGTTTATGGTTCGGTTTAAGGCTTAGGATTAGGTTTAGGGTTGTAGGTTTAGGGTTAGTTTATGGTTTTTAGGATTTTGCATTTAGGGTTTGGGGTTTAGGGTATTTTAAAATTAAGTAAATCAGTAGGTTTTATATAGTTTATTTATTATATATTTTAGTTTATTTTTTTATTTTTATTTATGTTTTTTTTATATTTATTTAGTTTATTTAATTTATTTTAGGTTTATTTATTTTAGATTAGGTTTCTTTAATTTTAGTTTTTTTTTTAGGTTTGATTTATGTTTATTTATTTTAGTTTTTTTTTTTTTAGTTTAGGTTTTTTTTCTTTAGGTCTAGGTTTAGGTTTTATTTGTTTTAGGTTGAGGTTAGGTTTTATTTTAGGTTTACTTTTAGGTTTTATTTTAGTTTAGGTTTAGGTTTATTTTTATTTTATTTTATTTACTTTGGTTTAGGTTTAGTTTATTTTAAGTTTAGGTTTATTTTTTTTTATTTTAGTTTAGCTTATTTTAGTTTAGGTGTAGGTTTATTTTATTTTGTTTATTTTAGGTTAAGATTTTTTTTTTGGTTTAGGACCAGGTTTATTTTATTTATTTTTGGGTTTTATTTTTTATTTATATTTTATTTAGTTTTATTTTATTTTATTTTATTTTATTTTTATTTAGGTTTTTTATTTTTAGGTTTATTTTATTTTTAGGTTTATTTTAATTTTTAGTTTAGTTTATGTTTTTATTTATTTTATTTTAGTTTAGTTTTTATTATTTATTATTTATTTTTTATTTTATTTGGTTTAGGTTTTCTTATTTATTTTATTTTTACATTTCATTTAGTTTAGGTTTAAGTTTTTAGCTTTTTGGGGTTTAGGGTTTAGCGTTAAGGGTTTAGGGTTAGTTAAGGGTTTAGGGTTTAGGTTTAGGGTTTTGGTTTTGGGATTTAGGGTTTGGGTTTAGGGTTTAGGGTTTGGATTTGTGGGTTTAGGTTTAGGTTTTTTTGGGTTTAGGTTTAGAGTTTAGGGTATTTAGGTTTTAGGGTTTACGATTTAGGGTTTAGGTTTTAGGTATAATGTTCAATTTTTAGTTTAGGGTTTTTGGTTTTTTCTTAACAGAGAACCAATTCAGATTCAACATTTCATCATTTTGATTTCATCAACCAAGAACACACCAAGTTTTCTAAGACACAAGTGATGACATAAATCAAAAATGAGCACGCATAGAGAAAATCAAAAACCCTAGATAACTAGAACCATCTCTACTGTGAAGACATAGTTTCATAAGTAGTAAATCGAATTAGCTGATCTTCCATTTCTCCAATTCCCATCAGAACCACCATGGCCTCTCGAGTAGCGGGAACCACCATCATATCCTCGATCTCTCCCTCCGCCACCACAACGGCTGTAACCTAAATTGCTCCTCTTGCCTCCATAACCACCACTGCTCCGACCACCACCTCCATATCCACCATCACCTCCATATCCCCCACCACCACTGTGATAACTTCCACCTCCGCCTTATTTATTTATTTTTTATTTTAAAGTTTTTTATGTTTGTTTTTCAGGTTTAGGTTTTTATTTAGTTTTTTTTCTTATTTTATTTTAGGTTTGTTTTATTTTATTTTATGGTTCATTTTTTATTTTATTTAGGTTTTTTATTATTAGGTTTAATTTATTATTTAGATTAGTCTAGGTTTTTATTTATTCTATTTTAGTTCATTTTTATTAATTTATTTTATTTTCTTTTTAGGTTTAAGTTTAGGTTTTAGTTTAGGTTTTATTTTACTTTATATATTTTATGTTTAGGTTTATTTATTTATTTTATTTTAGGTTTAATTTAGAGGTTTAGTTTTAGGTTTTGGGTTTAGTGGTAGAGGCAGTGTTTATGGGATCAGGGTTCAGGGTTTAATGTTTGGGTCAGTTTAGGGTGGGGATTGTGGTATGGTAGTAGGGAGGTCAGGGTGGCTAGTGGCCTGGATTAGAGGTTTAGTTATCAGCTCAGGGCTCAGGTTGGGGGTTTAGTATAAGTTTAGGCCAGGATTTAGAGTGCACAGGGTTTAGGGTTTAAGGATGTTAGGGTTGTAGTTTAGGGTATGGCTCAGGGTCATTTTTAGGGTTATAAGGTTTAGGATTTGTGGTGGGTAGAGTTTTAAAAAAAAAACCACAAAGGTAGGTTTAGTTTATTTGTTTATTTATTTTATTTTTTTATTTATTTTAGTTTATTTTATTTTATTTTTATTTAATCTATTTATTTATTTTAGACATGTTTTTTATTTTGTTTATTTTTTAGGTTTAGGTTTAGGTGTAAGCTTATTTTATGTTTAGTTTTATTTTTATTTTATTTTATAGGTTTAGGTTTTTATTTTATTTTTTTAGGTTTATGTTTTAGTTTTTTATTTTAGGTTTATTTTTAGTTTTTTTTAGTTTAGGTTTAGGTTTCTTTTTAGTTTATTTTTATTTATTTAGTTTAGAGTTTAGATTTAGTTTATCTTAGGTTTAGGTTTTATTTATTTTAGTTTAGTTTATTTTTTTAGTTTTTTATGTTTATTTTATTTTATTTTAGGTTTAGGGTTTAGGTTTTTTTTTTATTTATTTTAGGTTTATTTTTGGTTTAGTTTTATTTAGTTTTTATTTTTTTATTTTATTTTAATTTACTTTTTTTTTTTTTATTTTATTTAGGTTTTTTACTTTTAGGTTTATTTTATTTTTTTTAGTTTAGTTTAGGTTTTTATTTATTTTATTTTAATTTAGTTTTTTTATTTTATTTTATTATACTTTTATGTTTAGGATTAGGTTTTAGTTTAAGTTTTTATTTTATTTTATTTTAATTTTCTTTTATTTTGGTTTAGGTTTTTTTATTTATTTTATTTTTAGGTTTTATTTAGTTTAGTTTTAGGGTTTAGGGTTTGGGATTTAGGGTTTAAGGTTTAGGGTTGTAGGTTTTAGGGTTTAGGGTTTATGGTTTAGGTTTTTATGGTTTAGGGTTTAGTGTTTAGAGTTTAAGTTTTAGGTTTAGGGTTCAGGTTTTAGTTTATGGTTTAGGGTTTTTGGTTTTTTTTTAATAGAGTACAAATTCATATTCAACATTTCTTTTCGATTTCATCAACAAAATAATAAACCAGGGAAGTGAGGTAATCAAATGACCTCCTTGGGGCTAGCTAAAGCCTCGTGTTCTCGGGATGTCCAGACTATATACCCATTACCATTCAATCTTATATAAATCAACTCATGAACATAGGAAAGAGAACTCAACATTCATGCACTTAAGCTATAAGAATATGCATTTGTTATGTATTTATAACTAGCATCATAACACATATTATTATTCATTTATAAGCTTTTGAAAAATACATTTGGATTTAATAGTGATAATAGACACACATATATTAAATTAAATCAACACATGCAAGCTTACATAAAGGAAATCCATTTTATTTTACTTGATTTTGAAAAGATGGATGCATGAATTCAAATGACATACCAAATTTTACATGATTGGAAAGAGAACAATCAAATATAAGCATGTGATTCATTCAACCAAACTAGTTCTTAAGGACTATTAAATCAAATAAGATTTTTTAAAGCAAACCAAAGCTTCTTTATTAATTAAGTTTTGGATTTGATTTGATTTAAAAGGAGAGGAGAATTCATCACTTGCTGATTTAAACCCATTCCCACATTAGTGATTTGATTTAATTTAAGGAAATGTAATTAAGTTGATTTTATGGGTTAATTAAGTTGAACTTTTAATTAGAAGTATTAATTACCCTTATCTATGTCACCTTAAAGTAGTTAACTAAATAATTATGAGCCAACGTGATATGCATATAAAATAAACTTGCAATAATACTAGGAAATATAATGCAATTGGCTCATGATTAATAGTTAATTAGATTAAGAGACTTAATTAATTACTTCTATGGTTTTCCACACATGTGGACTAACCATAATTTCATTAAACTCCTTTAGGTTTTTAAACAAATAAAGATCTACCCCATGATTTAATTAATTAAGGTCTGATGTGATTATGATTTTAATTTGATTAAGTGATTTAATTAACTAGTTAAATCTTAATTAATTTCATTTTAAAATAGAGTGAAATGAACTTAGGGAAAGGGGTCCCAACCCTATTCCTTAGTTTTCTTACTATTGAATAATGACTAATAAACTTAATTAACCAATTTGATACTCTTCATGGTATTAATTAATCATTAATTAACTTAAAAGAGAAGTTAAGGTTTAATTAGTTAATTTTCCTAATTAAGTGAGCAATATATCCCAAGAAAATCATGGGAGGCAGAGGTCATCCCATTAAATTAACCACAAAATTTGGGATTAATTGCTCAAGTAATTAAGGAGTAATTAAGCTAATAAATTTTATAATTAAACTTAATTAAACCTTAATTACTATTAAAAATTAGGTAATATCATTTTTAATTAATTCTCTTCTGAAATACCTTTAAAATGAGTATTTTTTTTGAATTTTTTTGATTTCCTATGATTTTTATAAGTTTCAGCCATTAAAATTGATTAATTAAGCCTAATGAAAGCATAATCCTGTTGGAGCCACGTGGCAGTGTGAGATTGGCTACTTAAAACTTATCCGACCCAGTGCCTATGTGATAATGGTGGACATGCTTTCTCGTCCATCATCCGATCTAAGATTGGACAGCTACGATTAATCCCATAGGTTAATAGGATAAAATCAGATTGATCTAGCATTCTAATCACAATAGTCTGTTTCGATCACGTCAAATGGATGGTACATGATCCAACGTCACACAAGTAAGGGAGAATGGAGTCTGTCCACTAATGCTCACTTGATCCGAGCTTACCCAGCTGGATCAACTGGATCCCACACCTTCACGACATCGAGAGGGGATCCAACCATCAAGATCACACGAGATGCAAGTTTTCTTCAAAAAGCTACAACCCATTTTACTTAAGGAGTTTTGGAAGCATACCATAGGAGATCAAGACAGGTCAACGATTGAGAAAGCTTCATCTAGTGGAGATGAAGCCCTGTTGAGTAGTAATTGGATCAATTCCTCGATGTTCGCATGGAAGGACATGAATCAATGATTTGGAGATCAACATTGACCGAAGTCCCACCTTGGGTGCTCGGGAAGCTTGAGAGATGATTCCTTCTTGCTTGATAAAGCCTATAGAAGGTGTGTGCAAAGTTAATTTGAGTTTGATGGAGCAATGGGAAAGTTAGTCAAATGGGAGTGTTTTCATGAGAGAATGGCATTTTTTTGATTAAGGAATGAGGTTGGGAGCTTAATGGCTAAATCTTGGGTAGCTGGGCTCTAAGAATGATTTGTGTGTGTTTGAGTGGAAAGGGGTGTATACCCACCATCATTTTATTGGAGGATTGGCTCTTCTGGGTGGCGTGGGAGGAGGTGAGTTGGCTAGGTTGGTTGAAGGTGGAGGAGGCCAAGGAGGAATCATGGGTGTCCTATGGGTTTCAAATGCTCTAATGGGAAGGTGAGATGATTTCACCTCCCATGGGTCATGGCGATCCAACCATCCCCAAGTTAAGGTGTCTTGCCAAAGTGGACCATTGGGAGAGTACCAAGTGGCCAAGAATGAAATGACCACTTACATGGGTGATTTATCTCATGTGATGCCCTTTACCCAAGGGTAGAATGATCATTTGGCAATGGATTTGATTTATAGATTTGAAATGAGCCAAAAATGGCTAGTTTCAAGTCAATTGGAGTTGATTTTGTTAGCTCAATTTGACTAATTTAGGTCAAATTAAGGTCAAGTCATAAGGATCATTTGGGATGTTTTGGTTCAATTGGTTTGGTTTAGTTTGGCTTAGATTTGATTTTGGCTCATTTGAATTTTTGGGTCAAATGGGTTAGTTGACCAATTTGACCAAATTGGCTAAATTGGCTTGGTTTAGTTGTCCAATTGAAGATGATTTGATTTCAATTAATTTGGATTTAATTTTGTTTTAGGCCAACTTGAACCTTTAGGTCAATTTGGGCTAAGTAGGTCAATTGGGTTCAATACCATGGCTTTGGTCAAGTTTAACAATCAATTTAGAATGAACTTGAGCTATTCCTTGCAAATCAATTTGGTTTATATTTTGATTTGACCCAATTTGGTCTTTAGGTCAATTTGGGTCATCTTGGTCAAGAGGGCCAATTGGGTTTGGTTTGACTCAATTGAAGGTCAAGTCATATTCAAATATTGATTTTGATTTGGTATGAATCATTGGTTTCAAGGATTTGGCTTAAGTTGCAATTTAGTGTTCATATGGGTTAAGGGGTTGACTTGGTCAAATGACCAAGTTGACTTGTTTTGATCCAATTTGTGACAATTGATCAACCTAGGGTGATCAACAATCATGATGGGAGGTTTTAATGGGCTTGGTTCAATCCAATTTGGGTAGGATTAGAACTTGCTCAAATAGGTCAAATTGGCCACTTTGGGTCAAGTGGACCAATTAGTTGGCTTGATTTTGGGTTGAGTTTAATTTATTTGAGTTTATATATGGATTTGGGATTGATATATAAATTCAATTGCAATTGGCTTGGGTTCAAATGGGTTTTGGTTCATTTGAACATTTCAAGTCAAAAGGGTTAAGTTGGGTTTGACTTGGGTTGATTTTGGTTTGGCTTTATGATTGTAGATTTCATTTATATTTGTGAATATGATTGAATGTATGATTGATTCATGAGAAAATCAATTGAATTTGGGTTTTGGAATGAATTTGGTTAAGTCCATGGAGTTGGGTCATGTGGCAGGTTTGGATTTTGATTTGGTTTGATTTAGTTTTGATGATTTATATGTATATTTTATTTAAATTTGTAAAGATGATTGAAAATATGATTGATTTGTGAGAAAATGAGTTGAGTTTGACTTGATTTGATTAAGATTTGGCTAAGTCCATGGATAGGTCATATGGCCAGAAGGGTTTGATTTAATTTGATTTAGTTTGATTTACTTTTAATCATTTGAATGTAGATTTGATTTATATTGAAGACAATTGAAGATATAAATTTATTATGAGAAAATCAATTGATTTTGGATTGATTTGGATTAAGATTTGGCTAAGTCCATGGATAGGTCATGGCTTAGGAAGGGTTTCAAGTTTGGATTTGATCATGGGCTTCAATCATTTGGTTTTGGAGTTTGGGTTTGGATTTGGATTTGAATTTGATGTTTGAACAACTAGGTATGGTTTGAGAAGGTGAACATGGATTGGATTTGGGTTCTAGGTGGATTATCCTAATCCCTAAGGCATAACCTAATCCTATGGTTAACCCTTCTAAGTCTTAGGCTTAGGTTAAGTGTTTACCTAATTATTAGAGTGTCTTATGACTGAGAAGTCTTAGTGTCTAGAAGACTCCTAAGTCTAAGATGGGAAGATTGAATCCACACTCCAAAAGTGAGGACAATAGGCTTTAGGCTCCATAGTGTTGCGAGATAGATGATTGGAAGATCCAAGTTTCACATTATAGACTCATATACATATTTCAACGATTTCCTTGAGAGACTATGGATACATGGGAACAATATAATTTCATCTTCTTTACATCATATGAAGTTTATGAGAGGTGGGATCATTTATTATGTCAAAGGAGATATCAAGTTATTTATAGTTCACAGGTGACATATATGAGGATGCGCTTACTACCTCCCTCAAAATCAACAAGTCTATTCTTGCGAACGCCAAAGTTTAAAAATAAAAAAAGTAAAAGAAAAAGAAAAAGAAAGAGAAAAAGAAAAGAAAAGAGAAAATGAAAAGGAAAATAAAAGGGAGCAAAAATAGACTTCGAGGAGGAAGTGGAGCATGACATTAAATTCTAGGCACAGTTCATTACTCCATTTGAACATATGGGTAGGATGACCTAACCTTAGGGAATAGCCAAGACAGAGGCTCCCATGGGTGGAAAACCTATTGGCCACCCAATAGAAGATATGTCCCAGCTACCAAGAGTAGACCTGGTATCCATATAGACTTAGAATCTAGTTCAAAGGATGAGTCTTATATGGTTAGCATACTAGCCAGCTCTTCTTAGCAGTAGATTCCTTTGGAGCTGTTGAGTCAGATAATGATGAAGATCAAGCTCCAAAGCAAAGCATAAGTGCATCCAAGTCTATATGTGAAACAGTTAGGCATCAGTTGGGAACCTTAGCTCTAACCTCACTTTGCTCTCAAAAAGCTAAGGGTTTGGTAGTTAAAGAAGCCCCTAAGTCAACAATAAGTGTGAAGACTCAGAGGTTCTTTCTGGGAGCATCATCCTCAAGTCAAGAAATTTATGTAGAACTTGAGGATGATTCATATAAAGATTTAATAAAATTACCTTTTGATTGGTACTTGTCTTATGTTCATAATTTAGCAAAGAAAAGGTTAATCCCTTATACTTGGTCAAAGCATAGGTCAGACTACTTCAAAAGAATATGGAAGAACAAATGCAAAAGCTCTCAATCAAGACCGAGACTAGGATTCAAGATATGGGTCTAATGATGACGACGATTACTACTTTGTCATCACCAATCATTTGAGATTGGTTCTTTTAAATCACATTAACTCATATGAGGAGCTATTTTTTAGAAACTTCAGATGATCCAAATGATTTTGAAGTAAAAGATGCACCGTAAGAGTTTGAAGAAAAGATCAAGTCAACCATCGACGAGCTCAAAGAAATCAACTTAGGAATTGAAGAAGATCCACGTCCAACATATATTAGTTTTCTGAATGAAATTGAAACCAATGACTTAGTTATGAAGTTTAAAGACTACTTACATGGAGTTATGAAGAGATGCCCGGATTGGCTCTTAAGCGTCATAAACTAGAATAGAGCCTACCGCTAACCCTATCAAGCAAGACACATGCGATTAGACATAGAACAACAGGTCATTTCTGAAGTCAAGAAACTAATCGAGGCTGGCTTCATCCGAAAAGAAAAATACCCTACTTGGTTAGCCAGCATTGTCCTAGTTAAGAAAAAGAATGGCCAAATTCACATATGCATCAATTTTAGAAATTTAAATAAGGCATGTCCAAACGATGAATTTCTGCTACCAATCTCAGAGTTGATGGTGGACATTACCTCATCTCATGCATTGTTCTCTTTCATGGATGGTTTATCTGGATATAACCAAATAAAGATGGCCCCCAAGATGAAAGAAACACTACTTTAGAACCCTAATCTATCTATATAGGTCATGCCTTCAACCTTAAAAATGTCTATAAATACCATAAAGGCTATGACTCGAATCTTTGAACTCATTCATCATCAAGTCGAGTTCTATGTCGATGATTTCATGGTCAAAAGTAAAGAAAAAAATACCAACTCTTTGACTTGAGAGTAGTTTTTAAATAGTTAAGATAATTTAACCTCAAAATGAACCCCATGTAGTGCATTCTAAGCTTCATGGAAATTTCTTGGTTGTTGTCACACCGTGGAATTGAAATCGATTTGGAGATGATCAAGATATTAGAAATTCCACCCCAAAAAAGTTTAACTCAACTCAAATCATTCTAAGGGCATATCTAAGATGCTTTATATCCAACCTATCGAAGTTGTCACCATTCTCGACTTGTCAAAAAATGACACCAAGTACAAGTGGGATGATAAGTGTGAGCATGCATTTGAAGACATCAAGCATAATGTCGCCGAGTTCTAGCTACCCCTATCGGCAAGCACTCAAACTTTACACTACTACATTTGATAACTCCTTTGGTTCTTTGTTCAAGCCAAATGAATGAAGGGAAGGAAAATGCACTATACTACCTCGCCTACCATCTAATCCCTAGAGGCTAATTATCCACCCATTCGAAACATTCTAGCTTTAATCTTTGCATCCCAAAAGCTACAATACTACATGCTTCCTCATAAAGTGAACTTAATCTCTAGGAGAAATCCACAACAGTATCTAGTGACACGTATCTTCTCGATGGTTGGCATCATGGTCCATGATCCTCTCATAGTTTGACATTACCTTCATACCCCTCCGTGCAGTGAAAGGACAAGCATTAGCGTATTTTTAAAAGACACCCACTTCCTGTTGACTCTCCTCTAGTGATTATCTCCCCTGAAAAAAATCATGAACTTAGGAGATACTAGCATTCACAGGGAGATGTACTTTGATGGTGCTTTTCCTCTCAGAGAGGAGAAGAACCATAATCTACTATTCCAAGAAAGGCAAGGGTAGTAATAGTTCTCTTAACTTTGGACCATGACGTTATGAGATTCTCATATCATCTATCTAATTCTTGCACCAACAATGAAGCTGAATATGTGGCTCGATTCGTGAGTTAGTCGCTACTCTAAGCATCTAGAACATCAACATCTTCGTGATTCTCTAGTTATCAACCAAATCCTGGTCCTTATATAAACCCAAGCTCCATCACTACAATAAGTACACCATAGAGTTGTTGGCCCATATCCCAAAGTTACCATTTATAAGATTCCTTAGAGAGAATGTCGTAGCATTCTTTAAAAGCACCAAGGAGTTGAATGGGAGGATGAGTCCATATCTATAAAGGTCCAAAATAGACAAGTCTTATCCCTTATTGATATTGAACTCATCAAAAAGTACTCTCTTGAAGGGGAGGTTTCATTGCCAAGAAGGATGAGGAGTTAGATTGGAGGCAACCATTCATGGATTTAAATAAAGATAAACTATCTCAAGAGAAGTTCCAAGCCTAATTAGATAAAGTAGAGCACTTTCCTACGCTCTTGTGGATGGTGTCTTGTACCAATGATCTTTCGATCATATGTGGTTATGTTGTTTAGACAAGAACAAAGCTCGTAAGATCATGATCGAGGTACTCAGGATTATGTGGAACCAACCAGATAGGCCTGAAGATGAAAGCTAATATCAAGATACTAGAATATCATTGGCCATCGATAATCAAATATTGCATGGATAAGACTAGGTGATGCCAGCAATGTCAAATATACGGTGTGGTCCTACACCAACCACCCAACATTCTACATCATACATTGGCCTCATTGCCATTTGAGTGTTGCAGTACCAACATAGTGGGTATGATTGATCCTCCTTCTTTCAAGGGTCATCAGTTTATCTTAGCTGCCACTGACTACTTTTCCAAATGGGTGAAGGTGATTTAGCTCAAGCAGGTTACAGCTCAGCATGTGATCCAATTTTTTAGGAAACATATCGTATATAGGTTCGGAGTACCTCGATGAATTATATCTAATAATGACAATTCAAGATTGCGATATCAACAACTTTTCCTAGAGACAATATATAGATTGGAGATATTCTACCATCAACTACTGAGGTCAAACTTAGCGAAGCCTTCAACAAAACTCTCATCCAAATATTAAAGACACGACAATAATAATGACGTGGCATGAGCAATTAGTTGAAGCTTTGTGAGCCTACCATACCACATATAGAACTCCAATTCAGCCTACTCTTTTCTCCTTAGTGTATGGGTCCAAAGTCATTCTACCATTACAAGTCTAACTCCAATCACTAAGGATAACTGTGGGTTGCAAGATCACAATAAAGCAGAATGCCAAGTTACAGTTAGAAGAGCTTGAAGGTTTAGAAAAGAGATGCCTACTAGTATGCAAAAATTTTGATTTATATAATGATAAAATGACTCAAGCTCATAACAAGTTGGTCCATCTTAGAGCTTTTCCAAGTAGAGAGCTTATTTTAGTTCTAAGGAGACCGATTATTGCCCATCGTAATATGGTAGGCAAGTTTGAACCCACTTGGGAAGGATCTTATCAACTTTTTAATCATAAGAGAAAGTGCCTAATGCTTCCAATCAATGGGCTATACTTAAAGAAATATTAGAAATCATTTTTGAAAATAGTTATCATCAATGAAAATTCCATTTTGAATTCAATATCTTCCATGTTGAAAGTATTTTTGTTAATGAATCTGCCATGATGTGTTTAGGGTAGGTGTATGAAACTCAAGTGGTGTCCTATCCTTCATAGACACAACACATACACAAACTACAAATAAAAATATAAAGCAAACACATATTTTGTCTAGGGCTACTCTGAGTTGAGATAACGCCCCAGTGACACTCACTCAGTAGCTACTCTAGGTCGAGCTAACATGCTACCCTGCTAGTGGGTCACCCTAGTGGTCTTCTTGCTTTGGAGGACATAAGTGCTACACTTTCCTTTACTTGGCCACAAACATTGATAAGCACCTTATTAGTTTGGTAGGCCTTACTACGTGGCCAATAAGCTACCTCATGTTGGCTTCATTTAAGAGGATGTGAGTATGCTATCCTTTCTTCTTAGATTAGCCTTTGTGCACTGACTGGGTTGAGTATATTTGAGATTTAGGATAAGTCCCCTAGTAGTTCATTCTCTCCTAAATGCTTCAAGTTTGGGTCCAATCCTTCCTTGGGGCTCCTCGCTTAGTAGTCACTCTAAGTCAGATAGCATCTATCCCACTGATAATAGACTATTCTGATAATCTATTCTACTTGGAAAGTTGTAAGCCTACATGCTTTCCATCATTGCACATTGACGGGCACCTTAGGTTGGTTGGTTCTCACTATGCTCATGGATACACCACTCATTATGATGGATACACCTTAGGTTGGTTGGTTCTCGCACCTTAGGATACACCACTCATGGCAGATGTAAGTCTGCTATGCTTTCTCCTTGAGTTGGCCACCGTACACCTATAGGCTTTCTTTTACAGGGCTGAGGATAATGCCCCTAGCACTTCCCTGTGGCACTATATTTGATCATGTCCTTGTGACCCCATTTATACACTACCCGATTTACTATCAGATTCAATGGTTCCCCTTTCCTAGTAATCTCCCCTATGGTTGGAGAATTCATCTTGTGGATGTGCAGATTCTTCCTTAGTCTAGAAAATCTGAGATAGGTCAAGCCTGACATAGCAACTTCTCAGTCTAGTCCCTCACCCACCAACATGGTCCACACAAACTTATAAACAAAATATATATTCACTTGTGGATTGGAGGACACTACTGTACCTTTTCCTAAGAAGGTATTCTATCTTTAGGCGTGTCAAGAAAACTCTATAAGAATCACGACTACACTTAAATCTATATGTCCCCAAAGTGGCATTCACTCAATAGTGCCCTAAGTCGTTCAATTTATTGTTACCAAGGTCACTGTTCCTCTTTTAGAAGATGTAAGCCTACTATGCATTCTTCCTAGCACAACTAGCTCTACCCCATGACCAGTAAACTATCTCTTTAGATTTGTAAATCTGAGATAAGATAAGTCTGATATAGCCCCTTCTCAATGGGTCCATCACACATCGACATGGTCCATAAATTAAATCTAGTCCATAAATTAAATCTATCAAATTTGATCGAGCTCACATCCCTAGTGAATATGCCCTCAATTTGAAATCAAACTAAACCAAAATCACATTTAAGATAAAATTAATCTTAAGTACTTTTCAGTTGACATAAGTCCCCTACGGCATTCACTTAGTAGTCACCCTAAGTCATGTTTAATTTGTTGTGCATCCAATAGGTCACCCTAGTGGTTGTTCCTTTCTTTGGAAGATGTAAGTCTGCTATGCCTTCTTCCTAGCACAGCTGTTGCACATCGAAAGGCAACCCCTTAGGTTGGCTATCTCTACCTCATAGCCGGCAGACTATCCCTTTGGATTTATAAGTTTAATGTAGGTCAAGGCTGATATAACCCCTTCTTAGTGGGTCCATTGCACACTGACAAAGTCCATACATTAACTCAGACTAAATTAAACCCAATTTGATTGTCCCTAGTGGAGTTAAATCACACCCTTCTTTCTAGTGGAGCCCTAAATTATATATAAATAAGTCAAAGAAATAAATCAAATTCAAACCAACTCCTAGTGAAATAAAAAATTAAACCAACTCCCAATAGAGTATAATCAAAGATATACAACTAAACTATTATCTCCAAAGTGGATACATCCAAAAAAAAAATCTATGAAATCAAACTCAAATCCCAATCCTGGATTGCCCAAACTTGCTTCCCAGAAGAAGGTTCATATACCATCCTTACTGAGCATATCTCTAGCAAATATTTCCACATCATAAAAATAAAACAATTAAGGTCAATTTGATCTTAATCCCCACTAAATTATAGTTTATCTCTATAATCTTCTTTCCATAAATCATATAATCAAATCAAATTCAAAACATTATCTGTAATAAATTTTCTCCTTCTATGCCCTCAATATGTAACCCTCACATGTTAATGTCCAATGTATGTGTGATTCCCTAACGAATTTACATGTCCTGACATGGAATTTCATTAAATCTTTTCTTTCTCTTATGCAAATCATTAATACTTCAACCAAAATCTTAACAATGTATTTATTCAAATTGCATCATCTTAACATTATAATCAACATTTTATAATTTTGATGGTGCAAGCTCAAACTAACTATACAAAGATACAAAACATATTACATTATGATTAACACACCATATTATATTATAATATATGATGTTATATATTATAATTTGCTATAATATAAAATATATTGTCTAACATTACACTTTATTAGAATCACTTAAAAGTAACAAATAAATAAAATTTTCTCAAAATATGAACAATGTTCATTTTAGATGTAAAATTATTAATTTTTTAAAAATGACAAAAATAGACACTTTTTATGTTTCTTCTTAGTGTGTGCCATGAATTTTGCCAAATTCTTCCATCTTTCAAATTAACATTTTGAGTTTTACCCAATATGTTATAATGAAAGTAAAACATACTAAAATGTATGATAACATTTAGTAATACATCACCACATTCATATATATATATATATATATATATATATATGAAGTTATATTTTTTTGCACATTATATTTTTATATGCTTTCATATAATATATTATCACATTACACCTTAAAATGAATCACTTTAAGCAAAAAAAATATAAAATTAGTTAAAAATGAACATTTCTTTTGATGCAAAATTCCATTTTTTTATTAAATGACAATATATTAGCACACCCCAATGATGTTCCCCAAAGCTTACCTTAAATTTAAACCAATTATCTCAAATTTATAAACTAGAATTTTATGAATTATACTAGTACAAACTCTACTACATCATACAAGATAAACTAAAATATGTTAAATAATAAGTAAAATACACAATAGTATGTTATAATGCATGATGCTGCTACACTATATTACTTTTCCTATTTTATAATACACTATAACATATTATATTATATTATATTGCATATCACATGAAGAGAATACGCTTAAGATAAAAATCATAAAATTAGAATAAATAATAAAAAACAATATATTTTAGTCAGACACTTACATATTTTAAATTGAAACAATATATTATGATGCCATGTTTCACCTATTGAATTTGTCCAAATTCCACCATTTCAAAGCCTAAATCAACATTTTTTTAATGCTAGTGTAGTTTATATATGTTTGTAATATACTAAAAGAATTTAAAATGCAAGAATAATATATTATGATATATGATGCTGTTTAGCTATACAACATATAATATTTATTTTGAACATAAAATCTTACTTTTAGACTACAAGTGGTGTAGCACACCTTGGTACTACAATTAATTTTACAAATTTAACAAATTTCATCATCTGATTTATTAAACCATTATGTTTATGATTTATATTAATATAATTAGGCACAATACCATAATATACTAAAAAATTTCAAAACATCTTATAACATCCAAAACAAATCACTACATCTCAAATATATGATGCTACATTATACTTAATATATGGTATTATAATATGAATTAGAGTTAGAGTTTAGGTATTCATATCTAAAGTCAAGGAAATGTCTTTGTCGACATTTTCTCACCATAACCATGTTAGATTAACATTCTTTATCTACCCAAATGACATCTTTATTCAAGGTTTAGGGTTTAGGTTAGTTTTGGGTTAGGTTTAGGTTAGTTTAGGGTTTGGGGTTAGGGTTTAGGATGGTTTGGGTTTATAGTTTTGGGTTGTGGTTTAGGATTAGGGTTTAGGTATAGGGTTTTAGGTTTAGGGTTTAAAGTTAGGGTTTAGGGTTTAGGGTTTGTTTAGGGTTTACTTAGGGTTTAGGATTTTGGTTTAGTTTAGGGTTTATATTTTTTTAAGAGAACATTAATATTGTGTTTATTAGTAACACCAAGTTTTCTAAGACATAGTAACATAGATAAAATTAGGTTGAAAAATAAAAAATGCTAAGTTGAGAAGTCTTATAAAGACACAGTATAAATAGGATCATGTATGGTTCTTATTTTTTAGTTTTTTTTTAGTAATTATCATATTTTTATTTATGGCTATTTCCATTTTTTTTTATTGTATATTTTAGTTATTATATGATATTATTATCTAGATTGAGTTTCTAATTATAGGTATTTTTTATTTTTATTTTTTAGTTTAGTTTTTTTTTTATTTTAGGTTTTATTTTAGGTTTATTTTAGGTTTTATATTTTAGGTTAGATTGAGGCTTATTTTATGTTATTTTATTTTATTTAGTAGCATAAGTTTAGTTTTATTTTATTTAGGTTTAGGTTGATTTTGTTTTATATAGTTTAGTTTTTAGGTTAATTTTATTTTGTTTATTTTATTTTTATTTTAGGTTTAGTTTTTTTTATTTAGTGTTTAAGTTTTATTTTTTAGTTTTATATTTAGCTTTTTTTAGTTTAGGTTATTATTTAGTTTTTATTTTATTTTATTTAAGTTTATATTATTTTAGTTATTATTTTTTAGGTTTTATTCAGATTTATTTTATTTTTTTTAGTTTATTTTAGTTTTAGTTTTATTTATTTTATTTTTATTTAAATAGGGTTAGATTTATTTTTTTTATTTTTATGTTATTTTATTTGGAGTTTAAGATTTTTAGGTTTATGGTTTATGGTTTATGGTTTAGGGTTAGGGTTGTTAGGTTTAGGTTTAGGTTTTTAGTGTGTGGTTTAGGGTTTAGGGTTTAGGTTAGGGTTAAGGGGTTTAGTTTAGTGTTAACTTAGGGTTTAGCTTTGTGGTTTGTTTTAGGGTTTTAGGTTTAATTTTTAGGGTTTAGGGCAAGTTTAGGGTTTAGGGTTTTAAGATTTAGAGTTTAGGGTTAGGGTTAAGGTTTTAGATTGAGGGTTTTGGGTTTATGGTTTGGGTTTTTAGGGTTTAGGATTTAGGTTTAGATTTAAGTTAAGGATTAAGGGTTTAGTTTCTTTAGTTTCTTTTTTTTCCCATCAAAACCTCCTTCCTCTCGAGTAGCAAAATCCACCATCATATCCCTGACCTCTCCATCTATTAGTACTACGATTGTAACCTCCGTCACTCCTCCCACCTTGATATTCACCACAGCTCCGACCACCACCTCCATATCCACTAGCAACTTCAGATCCCTCATCGCCACTACAATAATCACCGCCTCCACTACCATCTAGACTAGCCTGACGTGACATTCTACATTAAGGTTCTGCCCATTCTTAGGGTTTAGGATAAGGTTTATTAGTTTTTAGGGTTTCAAATTATTTTTTAATTTATTTAATTGCTTTTAGGTTTAGGGTTTGGGTTTAGGGTTTAGGGTTTTGGATTAAGGTTTAGGGTGTAGGGTTTAGGGTTTAGGGTGTAGGGTTTTTGGGTTTGAGTTTTGGGTTTTGGGTTTTAGTTTTAGGTTTAGGTGTAGGTTTAGAGTTAGTTTTGTGGGTTGTGGTAGTTTTAGGGTTTAGATTTAGGGTTTAAGGTTTTTTTTAAATTAACTGAAGTTGGGTTTATTATTTATTTTTTTATTTATTTTAGTTTATTTTATATTTTATTTTATTTAGGTTTATTTTTATTTTTTATTTTAGGTTTATTTATTTTAGTTTAGGTTCTTTATATTAATTTATTTTTAGTTTAGGTTTATTTTGGTTGAGTTTTATTTTATTTTATTTTTTTAGGTTTTATTCATTATTTTTATGTAGGTATTTTTTTATTTTATTTTTTTTTTAGGTTTAGGTTTTAGGTTTTTATTTTAAATTTATTTTAGGTTTTATTTTCTATTTAGGTTTATGTTTATTTTAGTTTAATTTATTTTATTTACTTTAGGTTTATGTTTAGGTTTAGTTTATGTTAAGTCTAGGTTTAGGTTTTATTTATTTTAGTTTAGTTTATTTTAGTTTAGGTTTAGGTTTATTTTATTTTTATTTTATTTTATTTTAAGTTTTTTTTAGTTTAAGGTTTAAGTTTAATTTTTTTTATTTTTTTATTTATTTTTTTTGATTTAGGTTATTATTTAGTTTTATTTTATTTTATTTTAGGTTTATTATTTTTTTTATTTTACATTTAGTTTTAATTTTATTAATGTTTTATTCTTAGTTTATGTTATTTTTTTTACTTTAGTTTAGGTTTTTCTTTATTTTATTTTAGTTTATTTTATTATTTTATTTTATATTATTTTAGGTTTTGGTTTTGGTTTATATTTTATTTAGGTTTTTTATTTTATTTTATTTTATTTTTATCTAGGTTTAAGTTGTACATATATTATTTTAGGTTTATTTAGTAGTAGGTTTATTTGTGGTGGCAAGTGGCCTTTGGTCCAGCTAGGGTAGGTTTATTTTAGGGTTTAGGGCCTGGGTCAGTAGTTCAAAGCCTAGGTCAACCTGGTGGGCTCAGTAGGGAAGTTTGTGTGGAGGGTCAGTAAGGCCTTGGTCCCAGTTAGGTTTAGTGGAGGGCCTTGAGGTTAGAGGAGTATAGGATCAGGGTTTAGGTGTTATAATTTTTAAAGTTTATTATATGGTCAGTGGATCAGGGTAGGGTATGATTTTTGTAGGGTGGGTAGGTGTATTAGGTAGTTGGTAGGTTTATTTTAGGGTTTAGGGTTTAGGTTTGGGTTTAGGTTTAGGGTTGGTTTTAGGGTTTTAGGCTTAGGTTTAGGGTTTAGGTTTAGGTCCAAGGTTGTGGATTTAGTTTTTTAGGTTATTAGTTTTTTTAATAGAGATTAAATTCAATATTTCTTCTTTGATTTCATCAAGTAACACACTAAGTTTTCTAAGACATAAGTGGCGACATAGATGAGAAATGAGCACACATAGAGCAAATCAAAAACCCTAGATAACTAGAATCATCTCCATTATAAAGACACAATTTCGTAACCAATAGATTCTATCGGCCCTTCTTTAATTTCTCTAGTTCCAATCAAAACCACCCCTCGAGTTGGGGATCCCATGATATCCTCGATCTCTACCTCCTCCACCACTGATTTTAACCTCTCACTCCTCTCCCCATAACCACCACTGCCTGATCACCACCCATATCCACCAAGACTATCCCACCACCACTACAATAATCGCCGCTGCCTTCACCTCCACTGATCTAGACTAGCCACTTGATGGTGATGTTCACACAAGGTTCCCCCATTCTTAGGTTTAGGTTTAGGTTTATTAGATTTTAGGTTTAGTTAATTTTTTAATTTATTTAGTTTCTTTAGTTTAGTTTATGGTTTGTTTGGGTTATGGTTTAGGGTGTAGGGTTTAGGTTTAGGTTTAGGGTTTAGGTTTAGTTTAGGGTTTAGGTTTGTGGTTTAGGTTTAGGGTAGGTTTAGGGTTTAGGGCTCAGAGTTAGTTTTAGGGTTGTGGTTGGTTTTGGTTGGTTTAGGTTTTGGTTTAGGTTTTTTTTTTAAACTAGTAGGTTTAGGTTTATTAGTTTATTTTATTTCTTTAGTTTATTTTATTTTTATTTTATTTAAGTTTATTTTTATATTTTTCTTTAGTTTAGTTTATTTATTTTAGGTTTATCTAATTTAATGTAGGTTTTTTATTTTTGTTTATTATGTAGGTTTAAGTTTAAGTTTATTTTTTAGTTTAGTTTTATTTTTGTTTTATTTTTAGGTTTAGGTTTTATTTTTTTATTTTTAGGTTTAAGTTTATTTTATTATATATTTTTAGTTTAGATTTTCATTTAATTTTTTAGGTTTAGGTTTTAGGTTTTATTTTAGGTTTATTTTAGGTTATATTTTTTTAGTTTATGTTTAAGTTTATTTTATTTTATTTAGGGTTAGGTATAGATTTAGGTTTAGTTTATTTTAGGTTTATTTTAGGTTTTATTTATTTTAATTTAGTTTAGTTTAGTTTAGTTTATTTTATTTTATTTTTAGATTTTTTTTTTTTTTTTAGGATTGAGGTTTTATTTTTATTTATTTTAGGTTTATTATTTTGGTTTAGGTTTTATTTAGTTTTAATTTATTTTATTTGAGGTTTATTTTAGGTTCAATTTTTATTTTATTTAGGTTTTTATTTTTTCGTTTAGTTTAGGTTCTTATTTATTTTATTTAAGTTTAGTTTTTATTTTTATTTTATTTTCTTTTTAGGTTTAAGTTTAAGTTTAGGTTTTCATTTCATTTTATTTTATTATTATAAATTAGTTTACATTTTTTTATTTTTTTTAGGTTTTATTTAGTTTTGGTTTAGGTTTTTAGCTTTTAGTTTAGGGTTTTGGGTTTAAGGTTAGATGGTTTAAGATTTAGGGTTTAGGGTTTGGGGTTTAGTTAAGGGTTTAGGGTTTAGGTTTTAGGTTTTAGGGTTTTAGAGTTTAATGTTTAGGGTTTTAGAGTTTAGAGTTGTGGTTTAGGTTTTACATCGCTTTAGTGGGGTTTTTTTTTTAACGATAACAAATTCAAATTCAAGATTTCTTCGATTTCATCAACCAAGTAACACACCAAGTTTTCTAAGACACAAGTGACGACATGGATAAAAAATGAGCACGCATAGAGAAAATAAAAACCCTAAATAATTAGAACTGTCTCTATTGTAAAGACATAGTTCCATAAGCAGCAGATCAGATCGACCATTCTTCAATTTCTCTAGTTCCCATCAGAACCACCCCTCCTCTCGAGTAGTGGGATCCACCATCATATCCCTGATCTCTCCTTCTGCCACCACTACTATTGTAACTTTCATCGCTCCTCTTTCCTCCATAACCACCACTTCTCCGACCACCACCTCCATATCCACCAGCACCTCCAGATTCCCATCACCACTGCGATAATCATCATTTTCACCTTTGCCTCCACTGCTAGATCTAGACTGAGCCTGTTTGATGGTGATGTTCCTTTTATTAAGGTTCTACCCATTCTTAGGGTTTAGGTTTATTAGGTTTTATGATTTAGGTTTATTCTTTAATTTATTTAGTTACTTTAAGTTTAGTGTTTGGGTTTATGGTTTGGGTTTAGGTTTAGGGTTTAGGGTTTAGGTTAGGTTTGCTTTAGGTTTAGGATTTAGGGTTTATGCTTTTGGTCAGGTTTAAGGTTTAGGGTTTTAGGTTTTAGCTTTTGTGGGTTTAGGGTTTGGGTTTACGATTTGGGTTTAGTGGTTTAGTTTTTTAGGGTTTAGGTTGGGTTTAGGTTTAGTAGGTAGGGTTAGTTAGTGGGGTTAGGTCAGGGAGGGTTAGGTTTAGGAAAAGGAAGTGTAAGATTTAGGGTTTTAGGTTTATGGTTTAAACAAACCAAACAGTTTAGGTTTATTTAGTTTAGTTTAATTTATTTATTATTTATTTATTTTTATTTAGGTTTATTTTTATTTTATTTAGTTTAGTTAATTTATTTTAGGTTTTATTTTTGCTTATTTGTTTAAGTTTATGTTTATTTTATGAGTTTATTTTATTTTATTTTAGGTTAATGTTTTTTAAAATTTTAGATAAAGGTTTGGTTTTATTTTATTTTAGGTTTAGGTTTATTTATTGATTTATTTTGAGGTTATATTTTAGTTTAGGTTTATATTTTAATTTCTTTTATTTTCTTTAGTATAAGTTTAGTTTAGGTTTAGTTTATTTTGGATTAGGTTTAGGTTTTATTTTTTACTTTGGTTTAGGTTTTATTTTATTTTATTTAGGCTTTTTTTTAGTTGGATTTAGGTTTTATTTTATTTATTTTAGGTTTTATTTTTATGTTTATTTTAGGTTTAGTTTTATTTAGTTTTATTTTATTTTATTTTATGTTTTATTTTATTTTTGGTTTAGTTTTATTTTATTTAGGTTTTTTATTTTCACTTTAGTTTAAGTTTTATTTATTTTATTTTAGTTATTATTATTTTGTTTAGTTTAGGTTTATATTTTATTTATTTTATTTTATTTTATTTAGGTTTTATTTAATTTAATTTATTATTAGGTTTTATTTTGTTTAGAATATATTTTTAGCTTTAGGGTTAGGTTTAGAGTTTGGGTTTGGTTTAAGATTTGTGGTTTAGGGTTTAGGGTTTAGATGATTTAGGATTTGGGTTATGGTTTAGATTTAGGATGGTTTTTTTTAGGTTTAGGGTTTAGGGTTTAGGGTTTAGGTTTAAGGTCTAAGGTTCAGGTTTTAGTTTAGGGTTTAGGGTTTAGGGTTTTTTTTTTAAGGAACAAATTCAGATTCAACATTTCTTCTTTTTGATTTCATCAACCAAGTAACACACCAAGTTTTCTAAGAGATAAGCGACGATAAAGATAAAAATTGAGCACACATAGAACTAGTCAAAAACCTTAGATTACTAGAACCGTCTCTACTGTAAAGCACAGTTCCATAAGCAGTAGATCAAATCGACCGTTCTATAGTTTCTCTAGTTCCCATCACAACAAAAGTGGCCTCCAAGGTAGCGGGATCCATCATCATATCCTTGATCTCTCCCTCCACCACCACCACGATTGTAACCTTCATCCCTCCTCCTTCATAACCACCACTACTCCCACAACCTCCATATCCACCAGACCTTCAGATCCCCACCACTATGATAATCGTCATCTACCTTCGCCGGTGATCTAGACTGTGACCGGTTGATCTGATGTTCCTTCCATCAAGGTTTTGCCCATTCTTGGGTTTAAGTTTAGGTTTAGGTTTATTAGGTTTTAGGGTTTAAGTTTGTTTTAATTTATTTCATTACTTTATGTTTAGGTTTGTGGTTGGGGTTTAGGGTTTAGGGTTTTAGGGTGGTGTGGTTTAGTGTTTTTAGGCTTAGGGTTTAGGGTTTAGGGTTTGGTAGGTTTATGCTTTAGGGTTTAAAGTTTTGGATTAGGGTTGTGGTTTAGTGGTTCAGGTTTAGGGTTTAGTGGTTTAGGATTTGTGGTTTAATGATTTTTTTAATTAAAAAATGGTAGGTTTAGTTTGTTTAGTTTATTTTTTATTTATTTTAGTTTATTTTACATTTATTTTATTTAGTTTAGTTTGTTTTATTTAGTTTATTTATATTTATGTATTTATTTTATTTATTTATTTAGGTTTAGGTTTAGTTTATTTTTAGTTGAGTTTTATTTTTCTTTTTAGGTATGTTTATTTTATTTTAGGTTTAGGTTTAGGTTTTATTTTATTTTTTTTGGTTTAGGTTTTAGGTTTTATTTTGAATTATTTTTAGGTTTTATTTTTTAGTTTAGGTTTAGGTTTATTTTTAGTTTATTTCATTTTATTTAGTTTATTTTTAGGTTTAGGTTTAGTTTTTTTTATGTTCAGGTTTAGGTTTTATTTATTTTAGTTTAGGTTTAGGTTTATTTTATTTTATTTTTATTTTAGGTTTAGGGTTTATGTATTTTAATTTTTTATTAGGTTTTATTTTAGGTTTATTTTTTAGGTTTAGGTTCTTATTTAGTTTTATTTTATTATATTTTAGGTTTATTTTATTTTATTTTACATTTAGTTTTATTTTATTAAGTTTTAATTCTTAGGTTTATTTTATTTTTTTTAGTTTAGTTTATGATTTTATTTTATTTTATTTTATTTTTATTTTATTTATTTTATTTTTTTAAGTTTAGATTTTAATTTTAAGCTTTTATTTTATTTATTTTATTTATTAGATTTTTATTTATTTATTTTAAGTTTATTTTGTCGTTTAGGTTTAGGTTTTAGGGTTTATGGTTTAGGTTTAGAGTTTAGGGTTTAGGATTTATGAGTGCTTGTGGTGGGATTTAGAGGCTCAGTTTGGGGAGTGGTCAGTAGGGTAGGGTTGGGTCAGTTGGCTCAGGTTTATGGTTTAGAGCCTGTGGTAGAGAGTTTGTGGTAGGGTTTCATGGTGGGTTAGGCTCAGGGTTTGGGTTGGGTTTAGGGTCATAGCAGAGTGCAAGTCCATTTGGGTAGGTTTAGGGTTTAGAGGATTTAGGATTTAGTTTAGGGTTTAGGTTTTAAAAAAATTAAGCAGGTTTATTTTATTTAGTTTAATTTACTTTATTTTATTTATATTTAGTTTATTTATTTTAAGTTTATTTATTTTAGTTTTTAATTTTAGTTTCTTTTAGGTTTAGATTTATTTTATTTTATTTTGTTTTTTATTTTTTATTTAGGTTTAGTTTTATTTTTTATTTTTGGTTAGGTTTATTTTTTTATTTTATCTTTAGGTTTAGGTTTTAGGTTTATTTTAGGATTTATTTTTTTAGGTTTATTTATTTTTTAGTTTAGTTTAGGTTTATTTATTTTAGTTTAGTTTATTTTACTTAGGTTTATTTTATTTTATCTTTATTATAGGTTTAAGTTTTTTTTTAGTTTAGGGTTTATTTTAAATTATTATTATGTTTTATTTTTTGATTTATTATTTAGGTTTAAATTTAAATTTAGTTTTTATTTTATTTTATTTTATTTTATTTTAGTTTTATTTTATTTAGCTTTTAATATTTTAGTTTAGTTTAGGTTTTATTTATTTTATTTTTATTTAGTTTTATTTCTATTTTATTTTCTTTAGGTTTAGGTTTAGTTTAGGTTTTAGTTTATGTTTCATTTTTTTTTTATTTTTTTTTGGCTTAGGTTTTAGATTTATTTTATTTTGGGTTTTATTTAGTTTAGGTTTTTTTAGGATTTAGGTTTAGGGTTTGTTTTAGGTTTAGGTTTTAGGGTTTAGGGTTTGGGTTTTAGGTTTAGGGTTTGGGTTTAGGTTTAGAGTTTAGGGTTTAAGGTTTAGGATTTTTAGGGTGTAAGGTTTTTAGGGTTTAGGTTATAGGTTTAGGGTTCAAGTTTTAGCTTAGGGTTTAGGGTTTTTGGTTTTTTTATTTATTTTTAACAAAGAACAAATTCAGATTCAACATTTTTATCTTTTCGATTTTATCAACCAAGTAACACACCAAGTTTTCTAAGACACAAGTGACATAGATAAAAATGAGCACCCATAGAGCAAATCAAAACCTAGATAAGTAGGACCATCTCTACTATAAAGACACTATTTCATAAGAAGCATTGAATTGGCATTCTTCGCTCTAGTTCCCATAACTACCCCTGCCTCTTGAATAGTTGGTTCCGCCATGATAACTCTGATCTCTCCCTCCATCACCACCATACCAGAACCTTCATCGCCCTTCTCCATAACCCCCCAGCTTCTCACCACCACCTCCATATCCACCAACCTCCGTGATCCCCACCACCACCGTGATAATGCTGCTCGCCTTGCCTCCACCGCCAGACTTAGACTAATCTGGTTGATGGTGATGTTCCGCCAAGGTTTTCCAAATTCTTAATAGGTTTAGGTTTAGTTTATTAGTTTTAGGATTTATTTTTTTTTTTATTTACTTTATTTAGTTGGGTTTAGGGTTTAGGGTTAGGTTTAGGGTTTAGGTTTAGGGTTTGGTTTAGGGTTTATGCTTTAGGGTTTAGTTTAGGGTTTAGGTTTAAGGTTTACGTTTAGCTTTGGGTTTGGGGTTTAGGGGTTGAGTTTAGGATTTAGGGTTTATGGATTTTTAGGTTTATGGTTTTTTATTTATTTTTATTTATATTATTTTTTATTTTTGTTTAGATATATTTTTAAAATTTTATTTATTTTAATTTATTTATTTTAGATTTATTTATTTTAGTTTATTTTTTTTAAGTTTAGGTCTAGGTTTAGGTTTAATTTTTAGTTGAGTTTTATTTTTATTTTATTTTTAGGTTTAGGTTTTATTTTTTTATTTTAGGTTTAGGTTTAGGTTTTATTTTATTTTTTAGTTTAAGTTTTAGGTTTTGATTTAGTTTTAGGTTTTATTTTTTAGTTTAGGTTTAGGTTTATTTTTAGTTTATTATTTTATTTAGTTTAGGTTTTTAAGGTTTAGTTTATTTTAAGATTGGTTTAGGTTTTATTAACTTTAGTTTAGTTTATTTTAGTTTAGGTTAGGTTTATTTTATTTGGTTTATTTTTATTTTCTTAGGTTTAGGGTTTAGGTTTTATTTTTATTTATTTTAGGTTTTATTTTAAGGTTTATGTTTAGTTTAAGTTTATATTTAGACTTAATTTTATTTTTTTTTTATAGTTTATTTTATTTTATTTTTTTATTTTTATTTTATTTAGGTTTTATTCTTAAGTTTATTTTATTTTATTTAGGTTTTATTTATTTTATTTTTTTGTTTATTTTATTTATTTATTTTATTTTATTTTTTTTTAGGTTTAGTTTTAGTTTTTATTTTATTTATTTAGTTTTAGGTTTTTTTTATATTTTATTTTAGGTCTTTTTTTTAGTTTAGGTTTAGGTTTAGGTTTAGGGTTTAGTGTTTAGAGTTTAGGGTTTAGGGTTTTAGGGTTTAGGGTTTTAGGGTTTTGGGTTAGGTTTAGGATTTAGGGTTTAGGCTTTAGAGTTTAGGGTTTTTAGGGTTTTTGGTTTCATGCCAGGTAGATCTACTATGGATGTTATACATTTGTTAAGATGTTTGATGGAGAAGTATAGAGAAAGTAGGGAGGATCTACATATGATATTTATTGATTTAGAGAAAGCTTATCATAAAGTTTCAAGAGATGTTCTTTGAGAGTTCTAGAGAAATGAGTTAATATTGGTTATATTCAAGTCATTAAGGATATGTATAATAAGCATTTGTGTCCAAACACAAGGAGGATTGACAAAAATATTTTCCTATTTTAGTTGGATTTCATCAAGGATCGCCTTTAAGCCTTATTTTTTTTGCTTTAGTTATGGATGTTCTTAATAAGTATTTAGAACAAGATGTACCTTGGTGTATGCTTTTTCCTGATGACATTCTTCTTGTTGATAAGACTAGAGATGGAGTCCAAGAGAAACTTGAATTATGGAGGTCAACATTAGAGTCTAAAGGTTTTCATTTAAGTAGATCTAAAACTGAATATATGGAGTGTAATTTTAGTAGAAGTTCTAGTGGTAGTGTTGTGACATTAGGTGAACAAGTCATTAATAAGAGTGAGTGATTCATATATTTAGGCTCTATTGTTCAAAATGATGGTGAAATAGATGGAGATGTTATTAGTAGAATTCAAGTTGATGGTTGAAGTGGAGGAATGCATCTAGCCTATTGTGTGATTGAAAAGTTCCACTTAAACTTAAGGGAAAATTTTATAAGATTGTGGTATGACCTACAATGATGTATGGTGCAGAATGTTGGCTAGTATAAGAGAAGCATAAGACTAAGTTAAGTGTTACAGAGATGAGGATGCTCAGGTGGATGAGTGGCTTTACTCTTATAGATAAAATGTGAAATGAGTATGTTTGGGAAAAAATTGGAGTAGCTCCAATGGTAGATAAGATTAGAGAGAGTCAACTTAGATGGTTTGGCCACATAAAGCATCGGCCGTCCGATGACCTAGTTATGAAAGTAGATGCATTAGATTTGCCTTATATTAAGAAGGTAGAGGTAGACCTAAAAGACTTGGTTAAGGTGTAAAAATGACTTAGTATACTTGAATTAAACGAGAATTTGACACATAATAGCACGATGGAGATGAAGGATTCATGTGACCCCATTTAGTGGGATAAAGGCTTATTGTTGTTGTTGTTGTTTATTTTATTTATCATTTTATTTTTATTTAGTTTTTATTTAGTTTATTTTAGGTTTTATTTTTTAGTTTTTTAGGTTTATTTTTTTAATTTATTTTATTTTGTTTAGTTTAACATTTAGGTTTATTTTTATTTTAGGTTTAGGTTTTGGTTTTATTTATTTTAATTTAGTTTATTTTAGTACATTTAGGTTTATTTTATTTTATTTATTTTATTTTTTTATTTTGGTTTTTTTCTTTAGTTTATTTTGGTTTTATTTTTATTTATTTTTAGTTTATTTTTAGGTTTATGTTTATTTAGTTTTATTTTAGGTTTATTTTAGGTTTATTTTAATTTTATTTTATGTTTAGTTTTATTTTATTTAGGTTTTATTATTTTATTTTATTTTAGTATAGTTATAATTTATTTTATTTTAGTTTAATTATATATTTTTAATTTATTTATTTTAGGTTTAGGTTTATGTTATAGTGTATGTTTTTATTTTATTTTATTTAGGTTTAAGTTTTTCTTTATTTTATTTTAGGTTTTATTTACTTTCAATTTAGGTTTTAGGTCAGTTAGAGTTTAGGGTTTAGGTTTAAGGGTCCGTGGCTCAGGGGTTTTAGGGAAGGGTTTAGGTAGTTTAGACAGGCCTAGGGTTTAGTTTAGGGTTTAGTGTTTAGATTTAATCAGTGGGTTTAGGATTTGTGGTCAGTTTATTTCATGATTTAAGATTAATTAGTTTAGGTTTTGGTTTAGGGTTTAGGTGATTTAGGGTTTAGGGTTTAGGATTTGGATATTGTATTTAGGGTCATGTAGGTTTAATGTTTAGTGGGTTTTGGGTTGTGGTTTGGAAGGTTTAGGGTTTAAGGTTTAGGGTTTTTTTTTAATGTAAACCACAGGTTTAGGTTTTCTAATTTAATTTATTTTATTTATTTTATTTCTTTATTTTATTATTTAGGTTTATTTTTATTTTATTTTATTGAATTTATTTTAGGTTTATTTATTTTAGTTTAGGATTTTTATTTTTATTTATTTATTAGGTTTAGGTTTAGGTTTATGTTTATGTTTATTTTTAATTTAGTTTAATTTTTATTTTATTTTTAGGTTTAGGTTTTATTTTTATTTTAGTTTTAGGTTTAGGTTTTCATTTTATATTTTTAGGTTTAGAATTTAGGTTATTATTTTAGGTTTATTTTATTATTTTATTATTTATTTTAAGTTTAGGTTTATTTTTAGTTTATTTTATTATATTTAGTTTACGGTTTAGGTATAGTTTATTCAAAGTTTAGGTTTTATTATTTTTTAGTTTAGGTTTAGGTTTATTTTATTTATTTTATTTATTTAGTTATTTTAGTTTAAAGTTTAGGTTTTATTTTATTAATTTTTTATGTATTATTTTTAGGATTATATTTTAAGTTTAGGTTTTATTTAGTTTTATTTTATTTTATTTTAGTTTTATTTTTTTATTTAGCATTCAATTTTATTTTTTTTTTTTAGATTTTTTTATTTATTTTGTTTTTAGGTTTTATTTAGTTTAGGTATAGGTTTTTAGCTTTTAGGGTTTAGGTTTTAAGATTTTATTTTAAGTTTATTCTTATGTTTTATTTTTTAGTTTAGGTTTAGGTTTATCGTTAGTTTATTTTATTTTATTTAGTTTAGGGTTTAGATTTAGTTTATTTTAGGTTTAAGTTTAGTTTATTTTAAGTTTAGGTTTAAGTTTTATTTATTCTAGTTTAGTTTAATTTAGTTTAAGTTTAGGTTTATTTTATTTTATTTTATTTTTATTTATGTTTAGTTTTTTTTGTTTAGGGTTTGGGTTCTATTTTTTATTTATTTTATGGTTTTATTTTTAGGTTTATTTTTTAGTTCAAGTTTTTATTTAGTTTATATTTTATTTATTTTAGGTTTATTTTATTTTTAATTTATGTTTAGTTTTTATTTTATTTAGGTTTTTTATTCTTCAGATTAATTTATTTTTTAGTTCAGTTTAGCTTTTATTTATTTTATTTAGTTTATTTTTATTTTTTATTTTATTTTATTTTATTTTTATGTTTATGTTTAAGTTTTAGTTAAGGATTTTGTTTTATTTTCTAATTTTGTTTAAATTTAGGTTTTTATATTTATTTTATTTTTAGATTTACTTTGGTAGTTTTGGTTTTAGAGTTTAGGGTTTAGTTTTGTGGATTGTTTGGGGTTTAGGTTTAGATTTAGGGTTTTAGGTTCAGCTGGGTTTGTGGTCAGGGTTTATGGTTTAGTTTAATGTGGTTTAGGTTTGGGTTTGGGTTTTGGCCTAGGTTTAGTGCCTAGGTTTAGTTAGCTCAGTTTGGTTGGGTTAAGGGTAGTGGTTGGTTTTAAGAGGTTTGAGGTCAGGGTTTACTCAGTGTTTTTGGGTCAGATTTTAGGTTTAGTAGTGGTTTAAGTGTTTTTGTGTATGATTTAGAGCCAGTGGTTTGGTAGGGTTTCATGGTTTAGGGTTTAGGGTTGTGGATGTGTGGTTTATGCTTAGTTTTAAAGTTCTATTTTAAATTAGATAAACCGACAAGTTTAGATTTTTTTTGTTTATTTTTTTATTTATTTTAGTTTATTTTATTTCTTATTTTTATTTAAGTTTATTTTTTTATTTTTATTTAATTTATTTTAGGTTTATTTATTTTAGTTTAGGTATTTTATTTTAGTTTTATTTTTTATTTTTTTTATTTTTTAGTTTTGTTTTATTTTTATTTTATTTTTTTAGTTTAGGTTTTATTTTTAATTTTAGGTTTAGGTTTAGGTTTTTAATTTATTTTTTTAGCTTTAGGTTTTTATTTTAGGTTTTATTTTTTAGTTTAGGTTTAGGATTATTTTTTGGTTTATTTTAGGTTTAGGTTTAGGTTTTATTTATTTTAGTTTAGGTTTAGGATTAATTTATCTTATTTTAAGTTTAGGTTTTCTCTGGTTTAGGTTTATTTTTTATTTATTTATTTATTTATTTTAAGTTTTATGTTTAGGTTTATATTTTAGGTTTAGGTTTTATTTAGTTTTTATTTTATTTTATTTTATGTTTACTTTATTTTTATTTATCGTTTAGTTTTCATTTTATTTTGTTAAGTTTTATTTATTTATTTTATTTTTAGGTTTTATTTAGTTTAGATTTAGGTTTTTAGCATTTTAGAATTTAGGGTTTAGGGTTTAGGTTTTAGGTTTTTATTTTAGGTTTATTTTTAGGTTTTTTTTTGTTTAAGTTTAGGTTTATTTTTAGTATATTTTATTTTATATAGTTTAGGGTTTAGGTTTTATTTATTTTAGTTATTTTAGGTTAGGTTTATTTTTTTTAATTTTTTTTAATTTTGTTTGAGTTTTTCTTTAGTTTAGTTTATTTTATTTATTTATTTTTGAGGTTTAATTTTTATTTTATTTTATTTTATTTTAGGTTTATTTTATTCTTATTTTACATTTAGTTTTTATTTTATTTTATCTTTTTATTCTTAGGGTTATTTTATTTTTTTTGTTTAGTTTAGGTTTTTATTTATTTTATTTTAGCTTTTTTTTAAAGTTTAGGTTTAGTTTTAGGTTTTATTTTATTTTATCTTTTATTTAGTTTTTTATTTATTTTATTTTAAGGTTTTATCACATTAAGTTTAGGTCAGTTATTAGGCAGTGGTTTAGGGCTCAGTGGTAGTGGTTTAGTGTCAGGTTTATGGTGTATGGTTAGCTTTAGGGTCATTATGGTTTAATGTAGGCTTTAGGGTTTAGGGCTCAGTTTAGGCCTAGGTTTAGGGTTTAGGGTTGGCTTTGTGGTTAGTACATGATCTGGGGTAGGTGGGTTTAGGGTTGGGCCTAAGTTTGTGGCCAGGTTTGAGTTAGGGTTTGTGATCAGGTTTAGGCCTAGGGTGGTTTTAGGGTAGGAGTTTAGGTCATTTAGGATCAGATTTGGATCAAGTTTTAGGGTTAGTAGGATTGGGTTTAGGGCTCATTTAGGGCTCAAGATTTGTTTAGGATAGTTTAAGGTTTAGGGTTTTTTTTTAATTGTAAACCAGTAGGTTTGTTAGTTTATTTAATTTATTTTTTATTTATTTTAGTTTATTTCAATTTTATTTTATTTATTTATTTTTTATTTAGTTATTTATTTTATTTAGCTTTCTTTTATTTTAGTTTATTTTTTAGGTTTAATATTAGGATTGTGTTTATTTTTTAGTTTAGTTTTATTTTTATTTTATTTTTTAGGTTTTGGTTTTAGGTTTTAATTTCAAGTTTTATTTTTTAGTTTAGGTTAAGAATTTTTTTAGTTTATTTTGTTTTATTTATTTTAGGGTTTTAGTTTAGTTTAGTTTAAGTTTAGATTTAGGTTTAGGATTATTTTATTTATTTTAAATTTAGGTTTTTCTTTTTTATGTTTAAGGTTTAGGTTTTATTTTTTATTTACTTTTAGGTTTCTATTTTAGGTTTAGTTTTTTTTAGTTTTTATTTTATTTTATTTTAGTTTATTTTTTTATTTTTCATTTAGTTTTTATTTTATTTAGGTTTTGTTTGGTTTATTTTATTTTTTTAGTTTAGTTTAGGTTTTTATTTATTTATTTAGTTTATTTTTTTATTTTTTTATTTTTTCATTTTATTTTAGTTTTAATTTTAGGTTTAGGTTTTGGTTTAGGTTTAGGTTTTAGTTTAGGTTTTTATTTTATATAATTTTATTTATTTTATTTAGGTTTAGGTTTTATTTATTTATTTATTTTAGGTTTACTTTTAGGTTTAGGTTTGATTTGTGGTTAGGGTTTAGGGTAGTGTTTGGGAGGTGGTTTAGGGTTGTGGTAGGGAGGGTTTAGGAGGGAGCATTTTATTATATTTATTTTTTAATTTTAAATGAAGTCAAGTGGAAGTTTATTTATTTTATTTATAATAGTTTATTATTTATTTGATTTATTTTATTTTATTTTTATTTAGTTTAGTTTATTTTTAGCTATTTATTTTAGTAGGTTTTAGGGTTTAGGGAGGTCAGGATTAATTTAGGAGGTTTAGGTTAGGGTAGTGGGTGTAAAAGATTTTGGGTGAGGTTTAGTGTGGTTTAGTTTAGGGTTTAGGGTTTAGGGTTTTGTGGAGTCAGGGTTTAGGGTTTATGGAGGGTTTAGGTCGGGTTTATGTAGCTTAGGGTTAGTTAGGTTCACGATTTAGGGTTTAGGATTTGGGGTAATTTAAGGTTTATGGTTTAGTGTTGTAGGGTTTATGGTTTATTTTTTAAATTAGGTAAACCGATTTAGGGTTTACTAATTCATTTTTCTGGAATGAATTAGAGGGATTAATACAAAAGATACCACTTGAAGAAAAAGTATTTATTGGAGGAGATTTAAGTGGACATGTTGGTAGAGTGGTAGAAGATTTTAAAAGTATTCATGGTGGTTATGGATTTGAACTAATGAAGGTAGACTATATTAGATTTTTCCTTAGCTTATGATTTTGTAGTTGCTAATACTTTATAAGAAAAGAGATGAACATATTATTACTTATAAAATGGATCTAGAAAACACGTGATTGATTATTTTTGATAAGAAAAATAGATCATTTACATTATAAAGATTGTAAGGTTATTCCAAGTGAAAGTTTAAGTACCCAACATCGATTGTTAGTTTTAGATTTTAAGATGAAAGATTGTAAGAAAAAAATAAATCAAATTATTGTCCTAGGATTAGATGGGGACACTTAAAGAACACAAATAAAAATATTTTAAGAGCAAGCTACAAGAGCTTAGAATTTGGGATGTTCATAAGGAAGCTAATGTTATGTGGGAAAAAGTAGCAAGTGAAATTAAGCAAGTTGCTAAAATGTGCTTGGAGAATCAAAAGGAAAAGGTTCTTTTAATAAAAATAGTTGGTGGTGGAGTCAGAGTGTGCAAGAAAAGATAAGAAATAAGAAGCATTGTTATAAAACTTGGTTTCGATGTAAAAATTCAGAGAATTGGAAAAGATATAAAGTGGCCTGCAGAGATTCTAAGAAAGCAATATATGATGCAAAAAAATTTAGCTTTTAGTGATTTATACAATAGATTAGATATCAAAGAAGGTGAAAGATATATGTACAATTTATCCAACCAAAGAGATAGGAGAAGTAAAGACCTAGTTCAAGTGAGGTATATTAAGGATTAAAATAGTAAAGTGTTTTTCTTAGAAAAGGATATTGAAAATAGGTGGATTAGACATTTTGATAAATTTTCAATGAAGGATCTGAAAGTACGATTGATTTTAGCAACCTTAATACCCAAAAAAAAATAGAGAATTTTATTTTTGTCATCGTATTAGTATATCTGATTTTAGAGATGCTTTAAAGAAAATGAAATGTGGAAAAATAATAAGACTTGATGATATTCTAATAGAAGTGTGGAAATGTTTAGGAGATCAAGGAATTTCTTGCCTTACAAATCTTTTTAATGTTATTTTAAAGACTAAAGGATGCCAGATGAGTGGAGAAATAGTTTGTTGGTTCCTATATTTAAGAATAAAGGTGACGCACAAGAGTGTGCAAATTATAGAAAAATTAAGTTAATGTATCATACATTAAAATTATGAGAGAGAGTAATTAAGCATAGGTTATGATGTGATATAAAAGTTTCACACAATCAGTCAGGTAGATCGACTATGGATGCTATACATTTGTTAAGAGGTTTGATGGTGAAGTATAGAGAAAGTACGGAGGATCTACATATGATATTTATTGATTTAGATAAAGCTTATGATAAAGTTTCAAGAGATGTTCTTTAGAGAGTTCTAGAACAGAAATGAGTCAATATTGGCTATATTCAAGTCATTAAGAATAAGTATACAAGAGCTGTTACTTGTGTCCACACACAACAAGGATTGATAAAATATTTTCCTATTTAGGGATTACATCAAGGATCAACTTAAATCCCTTATCTTTTTGCTTTAGTTATGGATGTTCTTGCTAGGCATATACAGGAAGATGTACCTTTGTGTATGCTTTTTGTTGATGACATTCTTCTTGTTGATATTTCTAGAGAGGGAGTCCAAGAGAAACTTGAATTATGGAGGTCAACATTAGAGTCTAAAGGTTTTTGTTTAAGTAAATCTAATACTAAATATATGGAGGGTAATTTTAGTTGTAGAAGTTCTAGTGGTAGTGTTGTGACATTAGGTGAACAAGTCATTAATAAGAGAGTGTGATTTAGATATTTAGGCTCTATTTCTAAAAATGATGGTGAAATAGATGGAGATGTTATTAGTAGAATTTAAGTTGGATGGTTGAAGTGGAGAAATGCATCTGGCTTGTTGTGTGATTGAAAAGTTCCATTTAAACTAAAGGAAAAATTTTATAAGATGGTGGTAAGACTTGCAATGACTTATGGTGCGTTGGCCAATAAAAGAGAAGCATATGACTAAGTTAAGTGTTATAGAGATGAGGATGCTCAAGTGAATGAGTGGCTTTCCACTTAGAGATAAAATGTGAAATGAGTATGTTCGGGAAAAAGTTGGAGTAGCTCTAGTGGTAGATAAGATTAGAGAGAGTCACCTTAGATGGTTTGGACACATAAAGCATCAGCCATCCGATGACCCAGTTAGGAGAATAGATGAATTAGATTTACCTTATATTAAGAAAGGTAGAGGTAGACCTAAGGCTTGGTTAAGATGTATAAAAGATGACCTTAGTATACCTGAATTAAATGAGAATTTGACACATAATAGGTCACAATGGAGACGAACAATTCATGTAGCCGACTCCATTTAGTGGGATAAAAGCTTATAGTTATTGTTGTTGTTGTTGTTGTTGTTCTTATTATAGGTAAACTGGAAAGTTAGGGTTCTTTTAGTTTAGCTAGTTTTTTTATTTATTTTACTTTTTATTTTTATTTAGGTTTATTTTTTATTTTAATTTAGTGTATTTTATTTAGTTTAGGTTTACGATTATTTTATTTACTTTATTTTAGGTTTAGGTTCTTTTTCTAGTTTAAGGTTTAGGTTTTATTTTTTATTTATTTTTAGGTTTATATTTTAATTTTAGTTTTTTTTATTATATGTTAGGTTTACTTTATTTTTATTTTTTATTTAGTTTTCATTTTAAATTTGTATTTTTTTTTAGGTTTTATTTAGTTTAGGTTTAAGTTTTAGCTTTTTTAGGGTTTAGGGATTAGGTTTTAGGTTTTATTTTATTAATCTTAGGTTTATTTTTAGTTTGGCTTAAGTTTATTTTAATATATTTTATTTTATTTAGTTTGTTTTAGGTTTAGGTTTTATTTATTTTAGTTTAGTTTATTTTAGTTTATAGGTTTATTTTATTTTAATTTTAGGTTTAGTTTTGTTTTAGTTTAGGGTTTGGGTTTTAATTTTATTTATTTTTTTTAGATTTTATTTTTATTTTATATTTAAGTTTATTTTATTTTATTTTATGTTTTATTTTATTTAGGTTTTATTCTTTATTTTATTTTTTTTTTAGTTTATTTTAGGTTTTATTTATTTTATTTTAGTTTTTTTTATTTTTTATTTTAGGTTTAAGTTTTTTATTTATTTTATTTTCCATTTTATTTAGGTGTTTTTTATTTATCTTTAATTTTAGGTTGTTAGGATTGGGTTTAGAGTTTAGGGTGTGGGTTTAGGGCCCAGGGTAGGTTTAGGCCCAGGGTTTGGATCTGGTTTGTGTTTAATGTCAGGCTCAGAGTTTAGGGTAGTCAGTGCCTGGGCCCAGTGCTCAGTGGGCAGTTTTAGGAGTAAAGGTTTGGTCACTTAGGTTTAGGGTTTAGGAGGAAATGGTAGGGCATTATTGTGGGTGTGGTCAAGATTTAGGGTTTGATCCATTTCCACTCAGTTGGTTATGATTAGGTGGTGGTATGGAGGATTTGGGGTTAGTTTAGGTTTAGGTAGGGTAAGATTTAGGGTTATTTAGGGTTTATGGTCAGTGTGATTTAGAGTGGTCAGTTAGTGGTTTAGGCTCAGGGTTTGGGTAGCAGGGGTTTGAGGTTTAGGTTTAGTTTGAGGGTTTTAAAAAAAAGTAAAACAGGTTTAGGTTTTTTTTTTTGTTTATTTAGTTTCTTTACTTATTTTTTTTATTTGATTTTGTATTTTATTTAGTTTAATTTTTCTTTTTTTTAGTTTATTTTAGGTTTATTTATTTAAGTTTAGCTTTTTATTTTAGTTGATTTTGGTTTAAGTTTAGGATTATGTTTTAGCTTTAGTTTTTTTTTTTTATTTTATTTTTTAGGTTTAGGTTTTATTTTAATTTCAAGTCAGTTTAGGTTTTATTTTATTTTTTAAGTTTATGTTTTAGGTTTTCTTTGAGATTTATTTTGGGTTTTATTTTTAGTTTAGGTTTAGGTGTTTTAGTTTATTTTATTTTATATAGGGTTTAGGTTTATTTTAGTTAGTTTTTATTTATTTTAGTTAAGTTTATTTTATTTTGGTTTAGATTTATTTTATTTTATTTATTTTAGGTTTAGGTTTTCTTTTAAGTTTAGGTTTTTTTTTAGGTTTTATTTTAAGGATTATATTTTAGGTTTATATTTTAGGTTTAAGTTTTTATTTTATTTAATCTTAATTTAATTTTATTTTTATTTTTTGTTTTGTTTTTTTATTTATGTTTTCCATTTTTAGGTTTATTTTATTTTATGTAGTTTAGTTTTGATTTTTATTTATTTTATTTAATATTTTTTTATTTGTTATTGTATTTTATTTTTAGGTTTAGGTTTTAGTTTAGGTTTTTATTTTATTTTAATATATTTATGCTTAGTTTTTTTTTTTAGGTTTTATTTTTATTAGGTTTAGGTTTTTAATTTTTTTGGGTTTAGGGATTACGGTCTAAGGTTTGGAGTTGTAAGTTTAGGTTTAGGGTTTAGGATTAGGGTTTATTTTATTTAATTTTTGTTTATATATTTTTTTAAATTAAGTCAAGTGATAGGTTTAGGTTTATTTTGTTTTTTTTTATTTTGTTTTTTTATCTTTATTTTGATTTAAGTTTATTTTTATTTTTATTTAATTTAGTTTATTTATTTTATGTTTTATTTATTTTAGTTTTAAGTTAGCTTTTTATTTTTAGGGTTAGGACAAGGTTAATTTAGGGTTTTAGGGTTTGGGGGAGGATTTAGGGTTAGAGTTTAATGTTCTTTTGGGTTTAGATTTAGGGTTTATGGTTTATGTTTAGGTTTAGGGGCTTAGGCTTTAGGGTTGTGGTTTAGGTTTAGGTTTAGATTTAGGTTATTTAAGGTTTATGGTTTAGGGTTATTTGTTTGGGATTATAAGTTTAGGCAGAGAGGGGTTAGTTTGTGGTTAGAGGGTTTGGATTTAGGGTTTAGGATGGGTTTTAGGATTTATTTTAAAAAAAACAAAAGCAGTTTAGGTTTTTTTGTTTAATTACTTTATTTTTTTATTTAATGTAGTTTATTTTATTTTTAATTTTTATTTAATTTTATTTTATATTTTAATTTAGTTTAGGTTATTATTTTAGGTATATTTATTTAAGTTTAGGATTTTTATTTTAGTTTATTTATTAGGTTTAGGTTTATTTTTTAGTTTAGTTTTATTTTTAATTTGTTTTTTAGGTTTAGGTTTTATTTTATTTTTAGGTTTTTGTTTAGGTTTTATTTTATTTTTTTAGATTTTGGTTTTTGGTTTTTATTTTAGGTTTCTTTTTAGGTTTTATTTTTTAGTTTAGGTTTTGTTTTTTTAGTTTTTTTTATTTTATTTAGTATCGAATTTAGGTTTAATTTATTTTGGTAGGTTTAGGTTTTATTTATTTTAGTATAGTTTATTTTAGTTTATTTTAGGTTTATTTTATTTTATTTATTTTAGGTTTAGATTTTGTTTAGAGGTTTTTTTTTTTAGGTTTTATTTTAGGATCATATTTTAGGTTTAGGTTTTTATTTTATTTTATTTTAGGTTTACTTTATTTTATTTTTTTTAGTTTTTCTTTTATTTAGGTTTTTTTATTTTTAGGTTTATTTTTTTTTAGTTTAGTTTTATATTTTTATTTATTTTGTTAGTTTTATTTTAATTTTATTTTATTTGTATGTTTAGGTTTACGTTTAGGTTTTGGTTTTAGTTTTTTACTTTATTTTAATATTTATTTATTTAGATTTAGGTTTTTTTATTTATTTTAATTTTAGGTTTTATTTAGTTTAGGTTTAGATTTTTATGTTTTTAGGGTTTGGGGATTAGGGTTTAGGGTTTGGGGTTCAGGGCATGGGGTTGTCGGTTTTAGGGTTTAGTGTTTAGGGTTTAGGGTTTAGGGTTATAGTTTTTTTAAAAAAAACAATTAAGATAAGACGTAGGTTTAAGTTTATTTAGTTTATTATTTTATTTATTTTAGTTTTGTTTATTTTTTATTTTTATTTTTATTTAGTTTACTTTATTTATTTTAATTTTATTTATTTTAATTTAGGTGTTTAGCTTTTTAGGGTTTAGGATTTAGGGTTTAGAGTTAATTTAGAGTATAGGGTTTATGGTTCGAGGTTTAGAATGTAAGGTTTTTTTTTCAATTTTGGGTTTAGGATTTAGGTTTTAGGGTTTAGGGTTTTGGGTTTAAGGTTTTAGGGTTTAGGGTTTAGGGTTTAGGGTTTAGGGTTTTTACTGTTTAGGGTTTTATTTAGGTTTTATGTTTAGGGTTCATATTTTAGTTTAGTGTTTAGGGTTTTTTATTTTTTTTAACAGATAAAAAATTCATATTCTGCATTTCTTCTTTTCCATTCCATCAACCAAGTACCATGAAAATTTTCTAAAACATAAGCGATAACATAGATAAACAATGAGCACACATCTAGCAAATAAAAAACCTTAGATAAATAGAATTGCCTCTAAAGTAAAGATAAAGTTCCTTAAGCAGTAGATTAGATCAGTCATTCTTTAGTTTCTCCAGTTCCTATTAGAACCACCTCCGCCTCTCGAGTAGCTGGATCCACCATCATATCCCCGATCACTCCCTCCGCCACCACGGCTATAACCTCTGTCAGCCCTCCCGCCTCTATAACCACCACTGCTCTGACCGCCACCTCCATATCCACCAGCACCTCCAGATCCCCCACCAACATTGTGATAACCGCCGCCTCCGCCTTTTCCTCCACCGCCAGATCTAGACTGAGCCTGGTTGGTGATGTTCCTGCCATTAAGGTTCTGCCCATTCTTATGCTTTAGGTTTAGGTTTAGGTTTATTAGGTTTTAGGGTTTTGGTTTATTTTATAGTTTAGTTTTATTTTTATTTTATTTTTTAGGTTTAGGTTTTATTTATTATTTTTAGGTTTTTGTTTAAGTTTTTATTTTATTTTTTAGTTTTGGTTTTGTTTTATTTTTAGTTTAGGTTTTTGTTTTTTTTAAATTTTTTTATTTTATTTAGTTTAGATTTTAGGTTTATTTATTTAGGTTTAGGTTATATTTATTTAGTATATTTATTTATTTTTTTTATTTTATTTATTTTAGGTTTTTTTTATTTTAGTTTTATTTAGGTTTTTTTTTTATTTTAGGTTTTATTTTTTAGGTTTATTTTAGTTTTATTTTTTTTTTTAGTTTTATTTTATTTTTTTATTTTAGGTTATTTTATTTTATTTTATTTATTTTTTTTATTTATTTAGGTTTTTTTATTTTAGGTTTATTTTTTTTTTATTTAGTTTAGTTTATTTTATTTTTTGGTTTAGTTTATTAGGTTTAGGGTTTATTTTAGGTTTTAGGGTTTAGGGTTTAGAGTTTTAGTTTTATTTTTATTTTATTTTAGTTTTTTTTTTTTTATTTAGGTTTTTTTATTTATTTATTTTATTTATTTTTTATTTTAGTTTTATTTATTTTTCATTTATTTAGGTTTTATATGGGGAGGATTTAGGGTTTTTAAAATTTAGAGTTTAGGTTTTAGGTTTTTAGAGGGGAGGTTTTTAGTTTTTGGTTTAGGGTTTAGGTTTAGGTGTGGTAGTTTAGGGTTTAGGGTTTAGGGTTTAGGTTTAGGGTTTTTAGGGTTTAGGTTTTATGTTTTGGGTTCAAATTTTAGTTTAGGGTTTAGGATTTTATTTTTTTAACAGATAATAAATTCATATTCAGCATTTCTTCCTTGCGATTCCATCAACCGAGTAACACACAAATTTTCTAAGCATAAGCGACAACACAGATAAAAAATGAGCACGCATAGAGCAAATAAAACACCGTTGATAACTAGAATTGCCTCTAATGTAAAGACATAGTTCCTTAAGCTGTAAATCGATTCGGTCATTCTTTAGTTTCTCCAGTTCCCATTAGAACCACCTCAGCCTCTTGAGTAGCTGGATCCAGCATCATATCCCCGATCACTCCCTCCGCCACCACCACGGCTGTAACCTCCGTTGGTACTCCTGCCTCTATAACCACCACTGCTCTAACCACCACCTCCATATCCACCAGCACCATTATGATAATGGCGGCCTCTTCCTTTGCCTCCACCGCCATATCTAGACTGAGCCTGGTTGACAGTGATGTTCCTACCATTAGGGTTCTACCCATTCTTATGCTTTAGGTTTAGATTAGGTTTATTAAGTTTTAGGGTTTATGTTGATTTTTTAATTTATTTAGTTACTTTAGGTTTATTTATTTTATGTTTGGTTTTTTATTTTAGTTTTTTAGGTTTAAGTTTATTTTTCAGTTGAGTTTTAATTTTATTTTATTTTTTTAGGTTTAGGTTTAGGTTTTTATTTTATTATTTTAGGCTTAGGTTTTAGGTTTTTATTTATGTTTATTTTTTAGGTTTTATTTTTTAGTTTAAGTTTAGGTTTATTTTTAGTTTATTTTATTTTATTTAGTTTAAGTTTAGGTTTAGGTTTAGTTTATTTTAAGATTAGGTTTAGATTTTATTTATTTTAATTTAGGTTTACGTTTATTTTACTTTTTTATTTTAGTTTTAGGTTTGTTTTAATTTAGGGTTTTCGTTTTATTTTTTATTTATTTTTAGGTTTTATTTCAAGGTTTATTTTTTAGGCTTACATTTTTATGTTGTTTTTATTTTATTTTATTTTATGTTTATTCTATTTTTATTTTAAGTTCTATTTTTATTTTATTTAGGTATTTTATTCTTAGGTTTATTTTATTTTTAGTTTAGTTTAGGTTTTGATTTATTTTATTTTAATTTATTTTTATTAGTTTATTTTATTTAATATTTATGTTTAAGTTTAGGTTTTAGTTTAGGTTTTTATTTTATTTTATTATTTTATTTTATTTAAGTTTTTTATTTATTTTATTTTAGATTTTGTTATTTTGATTTAAGTTTAAGTTTTAGGTTTGGGTTTAGGAGGGGTTTATGGTTGTTTTAGAAGGTTTAGTGTTTAAGAAGGAGGAGGTTTAGTGTAGGGTGTGGTTTAGGGTTTAGGGAGGGTCACTTAGGGGGGTCACTTAGTTTAAGGAGTTTAGTTTAGGGTGGTAGGGAGGGTAATTTAGGGAGGGAGGTTTATGGAGGGTTTAGGGTTTTGGGTTAGGTTTGGGGTGGAGTTATGGTTTTAGGTTTAGGTTTAGGGTTTTAGTTTTTAGGGTTTAGGTTTTCGGGTTTATGGTAGTTTTAGGGTTTAAGGTTTAGGGTTAGTTTTATTGTTTAGGGTTTTGGGTTTAGGGTTTAAGGTTTACAAGGTTTTTTTTTTAATTAAGTAAACGAGGAGGTTTAGGTTAATTTAGTTTATTTTGTATTTATTTTAGTTATTTTTATTTTTATTTTTATTTAAATTTATTTTTTATTATTATTTTGTTTAGTTTATTTATTTTTGTTTTATTTATTTTAGTTAGGTTTTTTTATTTTAGTTTATTTTTTAAGTTTAGGTTAAGGTTTATGTTTATTTTTTTAGTTTTGTTTTATTTTGGTTTTATTTTAGGGTTAGGTTTTATTTTTATTTTTTTTTGTTTTTAAGTTTTATTTAATTTTTTTTAGGTTTAAGTTTTAGGTTTTATTTTATGTTAATTTTAGGTTTTATTTTTAGTTTTGGCTTCATTTAATTTTATCTTTATCTTTGTTT